>OU426989.1:199444576-200044576 GCA_911387755.1 Chrysotoxum bicinctum | reverse complement strand
TAAAATTTGATTATTTTAGAGAAAAAATTCTAATAATTGTTTGAGCTCATCGAGAAAGAATAACTGCCACACAATTAATTTCTCGAAAACTGTTTTAACGATTTTGGTTAAACTTTGGTTTTTGGTTAGGTATAGGTTTTTGGTTTATGACTAGAAATCCACATGACCAAAAACATGATTTTGAAAATTTTTGTGAACAATTTTTTGTATTAAAAAAAAGACAAGTAAAGACTTGTAGCTTTGAAATTAAAGTTTATACGATTTTATCTAAAATATATGATTTTTTAGTTTAGGCATCAAGAACAAATCTTTTAAAAATAACTACAAAAATTGACTCATCTTTGAATATAACCTTAAAACAGAAACTATAGTCCTCATGATTATACAACAAAAATGTGAATCTGTGCCCTCAATCTTAAATTTATATCTTAACATTTATAACTCGCAGCAGGCAACGAAATTCAACTAATATTTGTTCACTTCCTCATTTCAGATAATAAAACTCAACTCAACTGTCAACTGACTGTGAAATCATCTCAGAACGGAAAAGCAAACAAAATTTGAAAAAATAAAAAAAAAAAAAATAACTCACAGTCATCATTTGCAGTTCCCATAACCACACAAAACGGGAGTAAATTTCACACCTAAACTAACAAAAAAGCTCTCAATGTCGACAGTGATTACAAAAGCAACAACTGACAATAGAAGCCATCAATTATTATTACCATGCAGACCAAGTGACAGTGAAAAAGTGACACAACTCGAACAGCAACAGCAGCAGCACACGCAAACGTCAATAGACAATAGACAAATAAAAAATGGCAATAGCGCGTTCGAAAACTGTTGATTATATAAAAATTTGGAAACATATCAAATGGCGATTGGCCGCATTTAACTATCTACGTATAAACAGCAATATACACACGAGTGATACGAATTTAAATTAAATATATTTTTCTAAATAAAACAACAACACAAAAAAAAAAACACAAAAGCTTGTCAAATTTTTGACAACTCTTCTGTCAAAAAATTAGTTGTTGCCTGAAAAAAAAAGATATTTTGCTTTATTTTTTTTTTTTTAATTTTAATTTATACCCCTTGTATACCAACAAATAAATATATATATAAATATATCAACAAGATTAGTGTTAAACAAAGCTTTAAATTATATAATTTTCTGTGCCGTACTTAATTATAAATTAAATTTAAAAAAAAACTAAATTATCAAAAACACTATACAAACGAAACGCACAAAAATCACGGTTATTTTTTTTTTTTGTATTGAAGAAAATAACACAAAATTGACTATTCCGAAGAGGAGAAGGAAAATAAATCTTGTGCCATAAAATTTAAGTACCGTCAACGAGCCAAAGCATCCTCCCAAAAACAAAAAAAAAACATCTCTTACTGTGAGGCTATTCCCCTCCCGAACACTTATCGAGAAGAAGTAGAAGCAAAAATCAACTTCCATCATCATGACTATCTCCGAAAAGTCTCCATTATGGGATTCCAATAGCCGACATAATCACCACCACCAGCAAACTTCCTCCGGAGAAACACTATCAACATCCTCAGGAGCATCATCACCATCACCCACAGCATCACCGTTGCTACAACTGCCCTCCACAAATAGCAGTACTAGTAGCAGTTCCAGCACTCTTAAGCAACAAAGAAGCGGCAAAAAGAAGCGAGCCCCTGCGTCGTTGCTGGCACAGCAGGAGATTGCTTGTGGAACGGGTGTAGGAGTAGGATTAGCCCATCCGACATCACATCAGCAGCCATCAAATTCGACAACAATACCTGGGAGGTCTCAAAAGTATGAAAAACTCAACAGCAGCACCCATGGATCGCCATCGTCATTGCCATCGAACCCCAGCCAATTCCAGTTGAATGTCCAATCCCAATCGCCCCTCTTCGGGGGTGGCTATTCCACCAAATTGCCATATGATTGCGAAGTAGGAATCCTCACGCCACACATACGGACGTCATCGTCATCGATAACGTCTTCGACGGCAAGTCTGTTGCCAGTGCCATCTGCTGGTTGTATGAATTCTGGTCACCAAAGCAATGGCAAGTACTGCGGGAATGGCTCCGCCAACAACGGCAGTCCCAACAACTTCAACAACAGTAGCTTTTCATCCCTTGGATGTTGCAACATAATTACACGCTGCTGCATCGGATTGCCCCTATTGAAGGCGATAAACGTGCGGAGGTGTGTGCTGGCGCTGCTGGCAATAACGGTGGTAACAATTTTTTACTACACACATTACTTCGACACGGGTGTGTTCGTGGGGTGAGTTCCTAATATTTTACTTTTTATTCTCACATTTTATTTTGTTGTCGCTGCTATCGAATTCCTTTTTCGTATGTATATTGAACTAATCGATTTCTAATGACATTTTCATCCCCTATGTAGGATGGTCAGAGGGGGCTTGGGGTGGCTAATATCTAAATTTATCTCTACATTGCTTGTGTTCGTTTGTGTGTGGTGTAGAATTTAATTGTGTGAAAACACACTTGCACGTCAAGATGGTGTTTACATTTTGGGGTTTAAGAAGAGTAATTGTTCGCCGGAAGGGGCGCTATCGCCATACAGCCCGGTTGGTGGTTGCCATGGATGGGTGGTGGGCTTAGTAGGTATAGACCAAACTTTGTTTGCCTTGTTAATTGAAGTGGCTTTCCAACTATTCCATACCCTACACCCATACAAGTATATCGGTATCTACTTCGAGAGTATTTACATATTTGAATAGTTAGATAGAAGGAACAAAAAAAAAAACATAGTTTCATAAAGGGTTTGTTCTTTTATTTGTTTTTGATAATTGTGTAGTGTTTGTGTTGTACTTAGTTCGGAATCAAATAAAAGTGACAAGTTGTGTTTTTGTACCTGTAATGTTAAAAATCGTGATGGCATTTTTCGAAGCAAATGTTTGCAGACTTACATTTGATGATGAATTGAATGTGGTTGTGTCAATGTTTACCTGTCACACATTTTTTTTTTCTAATTTGTTGTTAGCTGTGTTACTTTGTCAAGAAGTTTTGTTTGTATGGGAATCTTTTCCCTTTGAAAATATGTAAGTGTCAACAGGGAAGTCTTTTATATCCATTCTCATTTCAAACAAGATGACGTATGAATAGGGATTTTCGAACTTTAACAGGTTATTGCGGCCATATTGTTGACGGTAAATCTGTCAAATTGGCTGTCATTTATTTGGTCTGTTTTGCTAAACCAACATGGAGGTTGTGTTCAACAATGAGTAACATGATAAAATTGTTTTATGAAAGTGGGTCTTCTGCCCGAGCAACATTTCGCGTGCTTCGCTCGAAAAATTACATTCAGCTAGCAGCCCCATTTCTGGAGGCATGGGTTTACTTACTTACTTATCCGGCTTCCGATCCATGGAGGGTCTCTGCCTGAAATATTTCGGTCTTCCATCGGTTGCGATCCCTCGCGAGCTCTCTCCAGTCGTCGGGACCAAGCGCTCTTGCGTTTGTTACCGCCTGGTCCCTGTAGCGGAGGTTCGGTCTTCCTCGTAATCGTCATTTGAGGGGGGTCGTTATCCGAGGCTTCTCGCGTCTCTCTCATAACAATTGGTATTATTTACTGTGGCCGGGTCGTTAGCTCGACGCACTAACCTCCAATCTGTAGGGCCATGGGTATAGTGTTGCAATTGTTTCCTTGGTCAACACTCGCACTTACAAGTTTAGCAAGTCATGACATAAAGCCAAGACCAGTATCCGGCGGTTACCAACGAGGAGGTAATGTAAGCACTTGATGTGTAGGAAAAGATACAGCTCAAAGCCCCCAGTTCCTACAACATCCAACCACAAGGCATGGGTTTATCAACAAATAAAATTGTCGAATTTTGGACGACCAAAATTCACACGAAATCCACTAAATTGCAATGGATTCAGCGAAAGTCACTGTTTGGTGTGGATTTTAGTCGATCCACACTTTTTGAGAACGACGTTGGCCATGCCATCACTGTCAATGGCGAGCACTATCATTCGACGATAACCAATTTCTTTTGGCCCGAATTTAATGATATGAATGATGATTGGCGCTGCCCGTTCCAGAATGTACACTTTTCACGAGCAATTTTCGAACACGGTTATCTCACGTGGAGGCGATGTGAATTGGCCCGTTTAAATGCACGCCTCGATTTCTTACGGTGGTAAGTATCCGAGTGGTCCAATTTGCTGAATTTAAGCGATGACCTGTGTAATGCCCACCTTAAGGGTATCGGTCAATTGTGACTTATTCGCATAGATCTGCGACTTCAGGAAGTTTTGGGCTTCCTGAAAAATTCTAGCGTGGTGAAATCGCACGACCTTAGTGGCGAAGACACGTCACCTCTGCAAGAGATAATCTTACCTCAAATCGTTTAACCAGAATGTTTATTATGACCTCCGCTGTGTGGCAAGCAGTGCCAGCCGTCCTGCTGGAACCACTTGTCGTCTAGAAATTGGTCATCAGCTCTAATAGCGCTCGCTATAGACGGTGACCGACTCACAAACGTCCTTTTCGAAAAAGTACGGACTATTGACGCAGCCAGCCCATAATCTACACCAAACGGTAAATTTTTGAGGATACATTATCACCTGTGAACCTCATGGGAGTTGGTGTCGTCTCATATATGCTGTGATGTGCTTTTTGCTTTCCAGCCGAGGTTTTGCTCGCCGGATTTTCAGGGTTGCTCTGAAGAAAACACGAAACTTCAGTAGGAAGGTCTTTTAAACCTTATACAATATCTTTATTGAAAACAATTCTTAAATTCATATAACAACGAAAACATTCTTGACTTTCTGACGTTCTTGACATTTAATTAATTTACACCTTGCATAGTGTACGAGTATCTGGTAAACGTCGGTTATTCTCCTCGTATCGTGCTCCTGTCGGCTTCCTTTAGAAAGGTTTATTCTGGTATCTGGTTTTCTATTAACTGGTATTCGGTATCGGGTTACTCTGTTTACAAGTACGGACTACGCTCTTGGCGTTTACAAGATTAGCAGGCTAAAGGACCCTGGTGGCGCTAGATCGGCAGGTTTCAGGCCCCTGGTAGGCACTAGATCGTCACGTTTAGGGCCCCTGGTAGGCACAAGATCAGCAGGTTCAAAGTGAGACTAGATCGGCAGGTTTGAAGCCCCTGGTAGGCACTAGATCGGCAGGTTTGAGGCCCCTGGTAGGCACAGCCAATGCATAAACACCCACAGATTAGCATATACCAAAGCCCCTGGTGGCAATTAGGACGTTTATTCTTCGAACCAAACTGAGGAACGAAATAGCTGGACAATTTCAGTTGCCTTGTAAACTAAAATCGAGCTCATCAGCTTCGACCGTAGCAAACAAGTGACTTTCCTTCATAAAAGAAGGTCCTCTTGTTATATTTTCTTTATATACTGCGGGCGAACGCAAATTACCAAATGTGTTCACTCGGCTGTGACGTCATGATCTTATAGTGACTGTGTGTTATATTAGAGCATGATATCAAATCCCTTATCTTGCCGAAGTGACTGATGTCGTCGGTAGCTGCAGCGTCGTATGGTGTCGTCGGTTGATCGGTAGCTGCTTCTTGGTATGGTGTCGTCGGCCGTTGCAGCGGCTGCGGAATCATGGTTGAACAATGATTTATTATTGATATTGGTAGAAGCATGGAACGCTTCGTTACAATGGCAACTTTGCTTCTTAACACAGCCTTTCATCTAAACAGGCGCCTCGTCTCTAAAATCGGTTTTTCGTTCAAAATTGGGATCCTCTTTCGAATTCCCCGAAGCCTAGCAAGCGAACAAACGGCTTTGTCAATGGTCATGAACTTGGACCTCATGAATTAGTTGGATCTTGTACGGGTGTACGCGTATGTCCCGACGCAAAATTAACTGAGGAATTAACTGCCTTGGGCTCCTCTGTACACTTTAACGGAGAAATTTTTGGCCGATACTTCGTTCCTTTAACGAGTTGGCTGATTGATTACCGAACTGGTCGTCTAAAATTTGGCCACCAAACGTTAAAAAGTCAAATGTGAAGTGCCACGAAGTCTACAGTAAAATGGGTGCAACATTTGCACTAACGAACACTCGTTTTGATAATAAAGTTTTATCATTTGGATGTACTGCTCAATCGTGTAATTTGCCATGCAATGATTTGGCATCAGTCACAGAACAATAAACAACAAATTTGACAGATGTCACCAAAACAAAATGGCCGCCAAAATCTCGCGCCAATTGTAAAACTGTTAATAAAAAATGAAACAAAGCCTTAGAAGAATTCCTAACCTAAGTATTGTACCAAATTTAAAGAAAGTCAACGAAATTATAGGACGTAGTCTAACTGAGAAGAAGAACTCGATCGACTTATATCAATTTTGTTGATTTATCGAATGCATAACATAAAAATACATTGATCTGTGTGTACGGCTAAATTTAAAGACAAAAATGTCAAATTTTCAATTATTTTTTTTTTTAATTTAAGTATCAACTGTGCTAGAATGATCAATAATAAATAACTTAATTACTCATCGGCCCTTATCAAGTGAGAAACAAGTGCCTACACAAATATACCAAAACTGATAAGAAATTAAAATGTTTCAGAGCCAGAACTAATCAAGACAACTCATCAATGCAATATTATCACGAGCGACATTTTTTTAGAATATTAATTAGAGATGTGTGATATATCAATCTAATGTGCGTGTTTTTAATTATTTAATTATTTTTCGATTTTTTTTTTATTGAATCATGTTATCGGATTTAGTAACATTGAATTATTTTCACTTCAACATTGTTATAACAAAAGATACAATAGTGAATTCAATTATTCAACTCACGATTCATTCCTACATACGTACGCGTACACATAAAAGATATATATATATATATTTTTTTTTGTGTATCTTTCGCCTAACCATAAGCCGGAGTTATATAATTTTTAATAGGATTTGAGGTTTCCAATCCCAGATTTAAAAAAAAAAATCATTTTTTGAATCAATCGCACGGAATCACTTTAAATTCTCTTCAAATCCTTTTTAACTTATATTAACTTTCAATAAAGCCATTGAATTGCTCAATCAATTCGATATAAAAATTGTGCCTTATAGATGAAATATTTATTTTTAAAACCAACCTTCTCTTTCTCTCTCTCTCTCTCTCTCTCTCTCTCTCTCTCTCTCTCTCTCTCTCTGTCTCTGTCTATTTATTATCATCACAGTCGTATTCATTGTATCATCATTTTCAATGCAACAAAATCAAAAAGAAAAATATATATTTTTATTTTTTATTCATTTGATGGGGGAATACTGCTTTTTTCCCCCGACATTATTTGATATTCAAATCAGGTTTCATAGATTCTTTTTTGCTGGAGCTAGAACTGCTGCTGCTGCTGCTGTTGATGTAATCTATGCATGTATTAAACTGAATATCCTTTCTATAGATAAATAAACCCAATTGCAGTTTGTGGCATATCCAGACACACTCCGCGTGCACTTGATTGAAAAAGGATTTTTTTTTTTGTTCATAGATTTATGATTTAAATACATTTGCTTTCAAAAATTATAAATCATTATAAAATGTCTTAAATTTTTTTTTCATGAAATTTAAATTTGATAACAAAAAATGTGTTGTCAATAAAAAAAAGCATCCTTGAATAATTTAAAACTAGAAATTCAGCAAAATAGATTGCATTCATATTGCAGTTACCCCTTGAACGTCTAATACTTGTACAAATATTCATTTCATTAAGTTAAATGATGTAGTTTTGTTTAAAATTTCGAATTCGCATTACTACTCGTAAATGAAACAATTCAAAACGAAATTTACACTAAATAAAGTGAAATATTTACGAACACACCCATTTAAAAGCTTTTTTTTTCCAGAAATGTTAAAACTCGTATGAGAGTTTATGAAAACCAGAAACTAAAAGAGAAATCGACAAAAACTAGTGATTGACGATTAATTTTAATTCAAAATAAAATTAACTGTCAAACATAATTTGAAAACTTCAGATGGAAAACTTTTGTTTTTCGAGAAATTAGCAAATTTCGGTTCTAACGCAGAAAATCGGAAATTTTTGTAATGTTGACTTCTAATTCCATGAAATAAATTATTTCATAAAATTGTTAACATCATTTTTTTCTAACTATCTCTGTGTGAATAAGAGATGACATAATTTGTATTCTAATGTCAGTTCGACTCACATTTGTGCTGCTTTTCATCTTTACATGCAGGTTGAAGTGTTGCGCACCAATTTCAGGCGGAGAACTTTATCTGGTTCTATTCAATTTTCAATATTGTCGGTATTTCAACTGATTGCAAATATGATTTCCAACTGAATGATTAAATAACAATTTCTGCAATCATTGCTGTAATAAATAAAAAAGTAAAAATTGCTTGTTGAGACATAGAGTAATGAAATCGAAGCTTAAAGCACACAAACAAAATTTGGATATTTTGTAGTGTAACATTTATTTATCGGCATCATTTTAGTGGGGAATAATTTTGTGAAAGATGATTTCCGTAACATAAGATTGGAAGAAAAGCGTTAAAATTTGTTGTCGTATTTCATTTTTTCAAGGATCATATATATTATTGAAAAAGATTTTTGACATATTTGGGAATTCATTTATAAAGTCGTATCTGAGAGTCTGCAATCTTACATTAAAATTAATCGAGAAACCTAGAAAACTCCAACCATCATCCACTTTTGGGAGAATGACACTATGTTACGAAAACCGCAAATTTATACCGATATGGTTGTCTTCAAAAAATTATAACTTTGATTCTAATCTCGTATGTCGAATCTAAATGGGTTTAATGATGATATAAAAATTATTTCGGTTTAAGTGCAGTGATTGAATTTAATTCAATTGAAAGCTCAAGTGACCTCAACTCCAAGGTGCGTTTCGTCTGACCACGGACATTATTATTCTAGATGTCTGAATTTAATCAAATTCTCCTAGAAAAATAAAATTCACAGTCTATTCATGCTGTAAATTTTATAAGAGTCGGTAAACATCTACCAATATTCATATTTAGTGGGGTATCCGAATAAACACTGCCAAATCGGAACTTGTGTGTTTCAGGAGACCCACCACCAATGGCAACCGATGTGAAGCTCCCCGATAGTTCAACGAAAGCAGCCAAAATAAATGCTAAATACCTCGGAGTAAACTTCAACGAGCTGTTCAATTTCAACCCGCACTCTAGGCAGGTTCTAAGGAAGGCCAACATCGCGTTTCACCGTTTGCACCCGTTGCTAGCCAGAAGAACCGGACTAAGCCAGCCAGTGAAGCTATTGATATACAAACAGCTCATCAGACCCGTCATCAGCTACAATTTTCCTGCATGGTACACCATTTCGAAGACAGCAATACTGAAGCTCCAAATCTTCGAAAGGAAAATACTAAGGATAAGCACCGGACTTATCTTCGATCGACAGCGAAGGAAGCACTTCAACAATGAAAGACTCTATGAAGAAGCAAAAATCAAGCCACTGGACCAGTTTCTTGTGCAATTAGCGAAGAAGCTTATAGCTAGCACCACCAACCACCCAAATCCGCTGATGAGAAGGATGACGACCCAGGAACGACATCCAGAGCCTAGATACCTCAATGCTCTGGATATGATAGAAAGGATCCCAGCCGACAACGAACCAGCAGTTCGTTTCTACGCTGACGCCGAGTCAGCATATCACCGTGGCTGAAAACATCAAAAAAACAACCCCCAACAACCCACCAACTGGACAACCGGGACTGAACAACCCGAGTCAAAAACCAAGACAATTTATCATAATGCTAATTTTGAACCATGTGTATTACAAATATTATAATTTTAAGAGTTTAAGTCATTTTATAAGTTAGGCCCCCTATGTGCCAACAAATTTCTACCCTACACATATTATCCTCAAGTTTCACAATTGTATATATTAAGTTTAATAAAAAACCTTGAAACCTTGAAACCTTGAAACCAATATTTACATCGTAGAGGGGGGGGATACGGCAGGATCTAACTGATGAGCTCACTGTCGTACCTGGGCGAAACGCACCTTGGAGTTGAGGTCACTTGAGCTTCCAATTGAACTTAATGGTTTAAGTTCTCAGATATAGATTTAATGCTAGTCTACTGCAATTATTATGGTGGAGTGGGTGTGTGGTGCCAAAAAATATCTTACTGAAAGGTTTTCCCCCGTAAGCTAGGGTTTCGGCAAAACAACATTGTTCATATCGCGTGCCAGATAGTTATATACTCTCCATCTACGATGGCTTCCATGCAGACACATTCTACACTCATCCGAGAACATAACTTGAATCTATAGCTCAACTATACAATCGTCGTGCGATTGAGAAAATCGTAGATGAGGTTGTTGTGGATTTGCAGATAATTTCGGCCCCGTTGCCGGAAGTTTTGAGGGTACGGTCTCCTTCTTTAATTTGTCTCCTAAATGTCTAATCACTACCGACTCTACCTGTTTCCTCTCTGAGTTTTACATTAAATTCAGTCAAATGACGATTTCGAAGAAAAATCATTGTGATAAATCTGCCATCTTTCTCAGGGGAACATAGGTGAGACGTCCACATCCAGGCCTTCAACGATACTCTCCAGTTACCCCGAACCTGAATTCTAGCGGCTCAGATCTCTAGTCACCTTGATAGGTTTAATTTATTGTCTCCATTTCAATCCGGATTCCGTGCTCATCACAGTTGCCAGACTGCAATGATCAAGGTGCTTGACCCGAGGTAATTTAACTGCTGTCTGCTTGCTGGATTTTTCAAAGGCCTTTGACAGAATTAATCATTAAATTCAACGCATGAAATTGAAGCGCTACTTTGGCTTTCATGATAGAGCGGTGAATCTTATTAAAAACTATTTGACTAATAGGTGCCAGCGGGTAAAAATTACCAAAATGATTTACGAATGTATGCATCTGCGGATGGGAGTTCCACAAGGCTCTATTTTGGGACCTATCTTATTTTTCCTTTTTATCCACGATCTACCAGATGTTTGTTCCAATGTATCAATTCACTTGTATGCTGACGATGTGTAAATTTATTTGTCTTATCCAATTGCTTACAAGAGGATCTAATTTGTAGAATGGATAAGGACCTTCAAGAAATCTACAATTGGTCCTTTAATAATGGCCTAACCCTCAACCCATCTAAGTTGAAATTGATTGCGTTCGCGATATCTAAGAACCAGATTAATACTTTATTTTTACCACAGATGTATCTCTCACAAGTACAACTTCAGGTCGTGAGCTATGTGACTAGTCTCTTTCGCCTGAATATCAGGTTAACCTTACCATTGGAAGAATTTAGGGTGGGTTGCATAAGTTTTGGCTATTTTCAAATTTAACTCCTGTTAATACCAAATTAAGACTTATTAAAACATTGCTAGTTCCTCAAATTGGCCAATTTTATATATTGTAGACCACCGACACGTTTGTAGCGATCGATTCATTGAACCCAATTTTTTTTATAATCGCTACGATTTTCAATTCGCTTACGTGTGCATTCACATTTAACGCCATTTGTCTTATATTTTGTGGCTAAAAAATCGTGTGATTGAAAAACACAAGTGCGTGCATGCCAATTTCTTATTGCGACTACAATAAGTCGTAGTAATTTAAATCGCAAGTGTGGGCAAATCCATTTGAGTGCATTTGTTTCATTTGAACTTACGACAATCGCATCGACAGAAAAATTAAACTAATTTCGACCTTTATATCATCGCGATTTTTTAGGATCAAGTGCGTTAATTCTCATTTAAACTCACGTGTTCTATTTTTAAGACTAAAAAACCCTGAGATTGAAATCGAAAGTGGTTGAAAAAGCAACTTAATTTATATATTATTATATTAAATATAATATTTATGGCTTGCGAAAAATTATCCTGCTAAATAACTCGAAATATGAAAATCACTTGAAAGTGACTGGAAAACAAAGAACCGGATCAACTCAGTTGCTTACAAGCTGTAGTCCATTTTAGAGGGTATAGTTAGCTATGGTCGAGAGTGAAATATTGAGTCGCTAAAGGAATCCTGGTTTTTTTTTTCTCAAAAACTGTCCCACAGAATTAAAAAAAAAATTATAAAAATTTCATTTAGTTAAAACTAGATAATGGTTGGAAAAAAATTTCCAAAAAATTATTATTTTTGGTAGGCCCTCTGGGTCCATTTTTTTTTGTTTTTGATTTTCTCGAAAACGGTACAACCGATTTAAACCATCTTTTGTATGCTAAAGCTCCTCCAAAGTTTAAATATTATTACATATTCAAATTTTCATTTTTTTATTTTTTGGATTTAAAAAAAAAATTCAAACTTGACAAACAAAAGTTTCCTAACATAATCTAAGAGATTTGAGAAAAAAAAATTTTATCTAAAACTAACGGTACCTTCGATACAAATGTTAAAAAATGGTTTTCGAAAATCGTATTTTTCTTGAAAACGGTTCCGAGAATTTTGCTAAAACTTTTTTTCCTTTTGATTAATTTTTACGATCGATAATTTAATAAAAAAAATTGAAATCTAGATATTACATGACTGTACCTACCATAGAACGATTTTTTCGAATTTTGAATTTCTCATTATCGGCATAACGGATTTTAATGAAATTTTTTATAAAGAAGCTCCTAAAAAGTTTAAAAAAAATATTTTTTGAATTTTTGAAAAAAAATCTATTTTTTTTTTTTTGAAAATTCGACATCTCAAAAAATGCTCAAAATTTTTTTTTTTTGTAAATTCAATTTTTATTCGAACAATAATAAAAACTTTAAATTGGCGTACCAAAATTTTTTCTAAAAAATGTTTTAAGAATTTTGTAAATAAAAGCTTATTTTTTTAAGGAACCACTACAACGACTTATAATTTTTGTTCTTGAATAAATTCATATTTGAATAGCATTCTGTTTTTATCTCTTACTACTAAAAGAATTTAAAAAATTAATTTTATCCTTATGAACAGTTTTCTTAAATAACTTTTTTTTTTAATTCCTATTCTATTACATAGGAGCAAGTTCGTGCGACCCAGTCGTGCATTTTATTTTCCTTCGAAAGGTTAGATCTTACACATCATCAAAAACTACTCTTCGATTAACACAATTTTTTGACAAGATTGACAGTAGTTTAGGGACTAGCTTTCATATTTGCAAATAAAAACCTTAGGGACATGTATAGTTGCACCCAAGTCAAATCTAAAAAAAATAAAATGCACGACTGGATCGCACGAACTTGCTCTTATGTAAAAGTACTTTGGAATTTAAGATACATTTTATAAATATAAAACATGGATTTAATGAGATAATAATGTTCAAATGCATAAAATTGCCGTCTGGTTTCCGGAAAAGTATGAATTTATGCAAATAAACCTTAAAAAATCGTTTTATTATTAAATAAATTTTTTATATAAGAAATTTCTCTAAAATTTTTCAAGAAAAAAATGTGGGATGCGAATTTTAAGTATTTAATAATATTGGTTTTAGGAAATAATTTCAAAAAATAATCGTTCATAGGTTTTGAAGATATTGATTTAAAAATTTTTTTTTTTTTTTTTAAAACCCAATAAATATTTTTTCGAATATTTTTATATACAATATTATTTTAAACTTAAGGGGACTCCTGCTAAAAATTTTGGGTTAAAATCCTTAGAGCCGTTAATGAGAAAGTCGAAAATCAAAAAAACGGGTCTATGGCAGGTACCCCTAATAACATTTTGCCCCAAAATTTTTTTTTGACCAAAATGTAGTCCATGTCCATAATATCACACTTAATTTTTTTATCAAAATCGTTAGAGCCGTTTTCGAGATAAATAAGATTTTGCATTACGGGTGTATGGGGGGTACCCTTAGTTTTGGAGCTAAAAAAAAAATTTCAATTTTTCCTCTAGGGAATCACCGAAGACCCTTAACTACCGAGATTGAAAGAAATAGGTCCAAGGGTTTAGGCTGTAGTGAGAGGTACAGACATACAGACACACTGAAACATGTTTTTTGTGTACTAAATTTTCCTTAAAATTTTTATAAAAAAAATTGATATGCAAATTGTTAGTATTTAATTAAATACATTTTAAAACGTAATTTAAAAATTTAATCTTGTATCGGTTTTCAAGATATTGAATTTTCAAAAAAAAAATTGTATTATTTTTTTAAAAATCCAAAAACTATTTTTTCGAAAAAATTTTTAGTTTATATTTTTTCAAATGCAAAGCAGCTCCTGCACAAAAATTTTGGTTAAAATCGTTAGAGCCGTTGGTGAGAAATTCGAAAATCAAAAAAACCGTTCTATGACAGGTACCCCTAATAACATTTCCCCCCAATTTTTTTTTGACCAAAATATAGTCCATGTCCATAATATCACACCTAATTTTTTTTATCAAAATCGTTAGAGCCGTTTTCGAGATAAATAAGATTTTGCATTACGGGTGTATGGGGGGTACCCTTAGTTTTGGAGCTAAAAAAAAATTTCAATTTTTCCTCTAGGGAATCACCGAAGACCCTTAACTACCGAGTTTGAAGAAAATACGTCCGGTAGTTTAGGCTGTAGTTCGAGGTACAGACATACAGACATACAGACAGACAGACGGAATTGTCAGACCCACTTTTTTCGTCTTCGCTATCATCGTAAAGTCAACTTTGATCAAAATCTCGAGTTCGATTTTTTTTCCAAATGCAGAACTTGCCCTATAGTACCTATATCGCAAGTAAAAATGAATTTACTAAAAGTCCTCATTGCAGTGCTCTGTAGTGTACATATATCATAGAAAAGCCACAAAAACAGGAAACTGCATGACGACGAGCTGAGTTGGAAGCGAGGCATCCAGATCCCGAGCATCTTTTTCACACTCAAATTAATGTTCAATGCATACATTTTCGCTCGAATTTTTATCCTACACATATTATCTTTTTGTATCTTTTAGTAGTTTTTTGGTTAGATATTTTTTTTGGTACCCAATTTTAGTATAGGTAGATTCACTCTAACAGGAAGGAAACGAGAGAATACTTGCACATGCATCCAGTTCACATAAATAACTATTGGTTGGATAATAATTTTATTTTTTTTTTCGTCGTTATTTTGTCTAGGAGGGAAGTTAAGAGGGTTCTATCATACAGTTTGTGAACTATCAATCAGACTCCTGAATGACTGAAGAGAAGGATATCAATTTTGTGAACTTTTGCAATATAAAATCCGGATTTGTTCGGTATGTTGTTGCATAGGTTTGTGCTTTACAGTTTTTTTGTATATTCAATTACTTTTATTACCGGCAATTCGTCTAGAGTAGACAGAAACGAAAAAAAAAGTATCAAGATATGAAAAAGATTATAGTCCTTTTCCATTGTTCATTTTATTTAAAAAAAAAGGAAATGGAGAGTGAAAGGACTTTAAAAGCTTGCAGACGAAAATGCATCAACTTCCTTTCGTGAACAAAAGAGAGAAAAAAGGAAGTTGGTACTCGTAAACTCGTAATATAAACAACAACAACAGAACAAAAAAAAAAGATGGAGACCCAGAAGTGAAGAAACACAACAAAACAAATTTGCCATGATAGACATCTTGATTGTTGCAATCTGGCGGAAATAATAAATGAAAAACTCAAGTTAAAATGGCATTTTCCGGTAAAGTATTTCCATGTGGTGAAATGTTGTAATACATACAATTGTTTATGCAGATTCTACATATGTATGTATGAAGGTACATGGCGCCAATTCTTATTCTCACGTCAAATGTATATTTCTCTCGACTTCGCATGTTCCGTAACGGAAATTTTAAATCTAAAACTTTTTTCCCTTGGCTTAAGGTTTAAATATGGTATGGTCAATATTTTATGAGGAAATTTTATGTAAATTTTGTATAGGTACTGGAGGTTAAAGTTGGAACAAGAAAAACACACAGTCAGAGAGAGAGGTGAGAAGAACATCAACTTTATTGCGGGACAAACGGCCGCCGTTGGGCTCTTCGAAGTGACTGATTGTCCTGCAACGGATATAATAATTGTTTTTCAGGTGATGGATGTTAGGTTGTCAGCAATTTGTGCCCACTTAAGTGTTCTATGATAAATGTGTTTTGTGTTAAATAATTCTGATTTGTTGTGGTGGACGAAAGACACAAAGAAACCCTCTTTAAGAAAGAAAAATTATATAAATGTTGTTAGCGTGTTAGATTCTTCTATGCTTTGAACATAGACGTAAGGGTTTTCAATGATAAACTTCCTTATATATGTAAAACAAATTACTACTTTTGAATAGTGGGAGGCAATTACCTCCCGCATCGATCAAATCTGTGTGAACCATGATGTATGTTTTGATAGATATGTATGTACATTCATATTACACGCAACTTAACAACACCACCTATTAGCCATCAGCAATTAGTGATTCTATTAACAGAATGGATGGCGATTGGGGAAGAACACAATGGGAGAAAATGTAACTCCTATTAGCTGTTGACAACTTTGAACTTTCACTGTGAACGCACCCTTAAACCATAAACAACACTTTCATCAAAGTGAAATTAACGAACGAAAAGGTTTACAAATAATTTAAATTTTTTTACCAAAACTCCGAGAGGGTGACGACATTTTTACTTGCGACTTATAGGTACTATAAGGCAAGTTATGCATTCGTAAAAAAATCGAACTCGAGATTTTGATCAAAGTTGACACACGTTTTTTTCTTTTTTTTTAAGACCAAAAATAACCGTACCTGCCATACGAATTTTTTCGAAATTTTTTTTTTGTTAAGGCTCCCCAAAAACTTAAATAGAATTGTGTATTCAAATTTTCAAACAAAAATTTTTTGGATTTAAAAAAAAAACTTCAAAGTTTATTTTTGAAAACTCAATATTTCGAAAACCCCATGCTAGATTTTTTTTAAATTTGATAAATAAAAGTTTCTTAATATAGTCTACAAGGTGTGAGAAAAAAAATTTAATTTTACCTAAAAAAAAGGTACCCACCATACAAAAGCTAACAAAAATCAGGGGTGGCCGTGGCGCGATGGATGTGTGCTCGCCTGTGAACCTCATGATCACAGGTTCGATCCCTGCCGTCATCTATGTCGTTTTAATTCCATTAAAAACCTTCTAAAAATTGTCATCAATGGGTTGCTGGTTTACAATTTAATTGAGTTAAACTAGTATGCCCAACAAGGATGAACACGAATAAAATAATGTGAATTATAAGCGGCATAGAAATAAGACACGGCATTTCTCCGCTTTAGCTGAGCCGCCATCCCTGGAGATAAAAATATCTGAGACAACCACCAACAGTCTCAGAACATCGTGCCACACATCTTTCCTATCCTTCTTTCGCTTCATTAACTTCACGCCCGCGCTGTGTTGAAACATTTAAAGGGTAATCATAATCCCTTGAGCGCGGGTAGATAATAATAAAAAAAAAAAAAAAGACTTCTACAAACGAATAGAATATGCGTTAAAGTTCCAGTAAAAACCCTCATGTGCTTCAAGAAATACCACTTCATACATTGTGGTTTTCATGCCAGTGGTGTCGGTGGGGCCGTTTTTTTTTTTTTTTTTTTTTTTTTTTTGATGATAATAACTCACCTTAAGTCAATTGAAGACAGGTTGAAACCTTATTTCTTATAGGTTAATTGCATTAACTTAACATTATTAATATGTATGTGGTTTTAACAAGACGGTGCCACAAGCCACACAACGAGTGTTAAACTACGTCCACACTACGCCGATCAACATTGTTTATTTACATTGTCGATCAACATGGCCAACATTTTATCCTTCCCACATATTCTTACTTATTGTGAACGTGATGTGGACCTACCTCCATATTCTCATATCTGTTGAAAATATTTTCAATAATTATAATTTGAGAATTTTGTTTTCTTCATTAATGAGGAAGATGACATTTTTCTCATCCGAGCAATTCAAATTCCAAAAGAAAAACACTTAAAACAAAGCAATAATCAATTTCACAAGTTACAATATTACATTGACCGCAGACAAAACAAATTTGACAGCTGCTTATTGTGTTGATAAACACTTCTAGAAAATTATTGTTCAGTTGACAACTTAATTTATACATATCTACCCATTTCAATCTTGTGTGGTTCGGTTCAACAAAAGTTGATTGTCGTTGTCTACACTTTCTCAACATTATTGTTCAGTGATGTTGATTCACAATGAAGGTAAATAATGTGGCCGCTGCTTTACAATCGACTTTTTCAAAACTCATGTTCATAACCATAAAATCCATTCTTTAAATTAAAAAATTAAATTATCAAAACTCTAGGCACCGTTTTCGTAAAAAAATACGATTTTCGAAAACCATGTTCTAACATTTGTATGGTGGGTACCGTTATTTTTAGATAAAATATAATTTTGTTTCTCACATCTTGTAGATATTAAAACACTTTTAATTTTCAAGCGTGGAGTTTTCGAAATATTGAGTTTTCAAAAAAAAAACTTGAAAATATTTTTAAAAATCCAATTTTTTTTTTAATTTGAATACACAATACTATCCCAACTATTGGGGAGCTTTAGCATAAAATAAATCGGCTTAACCGTTTTTGAGAAAATCAAAAACAAAAAAAATGGTTCTAGGGGAGGTAGGGGTCCTATGGATAACTAGGTAAAAATAAATTAAATTTTTTGAATTTATTACCTATTAAAAAAGTCAGTCGAACAGTTTTTGTAAAAAATAATATCTTATAAAATTTTGAAAAGAAAATCGTAAAAAAAACTTGTGGGGGGTAAAAATTCAAAAATACTATATACCAAGTATAAAAAATCGCCCAAATCGCTTAGGCTGAAGTCTAAAAGACAGACAGACAGAATTGCGAGACCAACTTTTTTAGTGTTCTCTATCATCGTAATGTCAACTTTGATCAAAATCACGATTCTCTTTTTTTTTCTGCGAATACCTAACTTGCCTTACAGTACCTTTAAGTCGCAAGTAAAAAAAAAAAAACTCAAATTTAACCAAAATCAAAATGGAATTATGCAAAAACAGCCAACACTGTATAGTTTTCGTGTTAAGAAGAAGACCAAAAATACAAAAAGTTACAAACCTGCTATTTTTTGACACCCGAAATGGCTGCCAATGAACAGTTGAAGTTGTCTGTCGGGAGCTATGGAGATGATGTATTTTTTTCACGTGATTATTAATTTTCAAGAAATCACTTTTATTCTAAACTTCTTACCCCTGTCACCTCTCGCCCCGCTCTTAAATGTCAATTATTCTTTCTTAGAAAATGTATACATAAATTCTTATTTAAAAAAAAAAAAAACAACCAATAGAACAATTTAAAATTTGTATTCTTTCATAAATTCATATTTGCCTTAGAAACCAGACTACATTATTTTTTAGGTGAAACATTTAGAACATTTCTGAAATTCTAAGACTCGTCAACATAAATTCAAGTTGTTGCTACCCTGTAAAGCATCTTATTTTTGTCGTGTTTTGTTATTTTTCAATTTTTTGCTGTCATTTTTCAATACACTATTGACACCATTTACAAAAGTAAAAAATATATCATGAAACGTGATCCCAATAAAAAGCTGAAACATTCACATTATCTAACGTCTAGGAATTTCATATTTTTATACTCGAACTGTTAAGACGAATATGAATAAGGCAATCATCAGATATTATGGAAGCTATTATTTTCCGGTTCATCAAAACAAACTTCTTGAATTTCCCTTCACACTTTAAAAATACCTAAAAGACTTTAAGAGACCCTTTGGTAATTTAAACTTATATTTCTTATCTAAAAAAAAATAAAACACCACGTTCAATCGTCAATTCAGCAATCTACACAAGTTCTTCCTGCAGTTTTCTAAAGGATGCTGCTTATTAATTTGAATTTCATTACTGGAAAAATGCATACAAAAAAATGAAAAATATAATTGCTCACTCCAGCACAAATTTATTGAGCTTATTTAAACAAAAAATTGCACATCTAACTGAACTGTGTTTCATTCATATTTTATTTGATTTTCTTTTTGTTTAATTTCATTTCTTGAAAGAAGTAAAAATTTAGTGCGCAAAGAAAAAGAGTAAAGAAGTGCTTCCTTCCTTCTGGTACAATCCGCGTTATTTGATTAAAGTCACATTTTTATTGATCACTTTTTTTTTTCTTTTCCTAGAGTTAATCCAGATTGCATTTAAATAGCTTTAAGTCTTATAAAATTGCAAAAAAAATAGGTACATACCGAGTATATATTTACCTAAAGTTGTTTAAAGCAACCGTAGATTAGCTATTGCAATTGAGAAGATATGTCAATCCAACTGAGAAGAGTGGTTACGGCAACTGAGTAAGTTGATTAAAATAACCGAAAACCGAATTAAAATGGTGGTTGAAATTTAAATATTAAAAATATTAAATTTCATGAGTACATTGGCTTCTTAAATCGAGTAAATTGATTGTAACGTCAACCGTGTACCTAAGTTACAACTTCTGAGTTAATTAATTTTTGCAATTAAGTAATAACGAAGCTGGATAAAATTAGAAAATTACTTCCGTTTAAGTGGATTGATTGAATTTAATTCAAAGTTCAAGTGACCTCAACTCCAAAGTGCTTTTCGCCGAGGTATGACACGCCAATATTTACCTACTTTTTTAAAATTCACAACATTAATAGAATATGAATTTTATTTTTCTATGAGAAATTTATAAAATTTTATTAAAAATAAAATTCACATTATATCAATAATATGAATTTTTATAAGAAGAATCGGTAAAAATCGACCAATATTTGTGTCTTAGAGGAGTTCGACAGCATCTAAGTTATGAGCCCACTGTCATATCTGGGCGAAAAGTACTTTCGAGTTGACAGTTGAGTTCACTTGAAATTCCAATTAACTTACCACAACCGAGAAAGATTTGCTGTTCCAACTACATAAATAAGTTTAATAAAGCAACCCAGTAGATTGGTTATGTCAATATTTAATAAGCAATTTAATAGGTAGCTTATACTTACTTAATCAGCTATTGCAATTACTTTGGCTTAAGAAAAATAAGCGAAAATTTGTTTAATGAAATTAAGTCCACTTTAACCCATATATAGTTTCTTTGTTTCTCAATCGAGTTGACAAGTTTAATTTTAATCGGATGAGTTTTGTCTGTCTGTCTTGTTTCCTTTTATCCAATTTTACGTTATTCTTAGCTAATTATTTTTCTTCGTCTACATAAGACTTCTTCTGCTTGGATTTGTCAAATCACTGAACAGCAATTTGGTGAAAAACTTGAAGATGTTTGTGTATAAAATTGTCTTTTAGTTACCGCCTACAGACCGCATATCGCGTCTAAGCTACTTTCATTATCTCCAGAACATTACTGACGTCGTTTACGATTCTCGGTCGAAATTCATAACCAATTGATGAGCTGGGTGGGACTAAAGAAAGCTTGGCCTACAAAGAACGTTTCGAAGAATGAGTTTCTCCGGGTTGCCTAATGTTTTGTTTTGTCGATTTGTACTGACTGGAAAGATCTTCAAATTTGACCGCTTTGATCAAAAATAAGTCAAAACGATTGAAAATGCTGTAAAAAGATCCAAAAGCTTAGACCGAAATATGGTACAAAATTTGAAAAGGGTTTCAAATAAGTGGTTTTATTTTGAATAACCCGCTATTTGGGCAGCTGCCACTTTTAAAGTTGTCATCTTTTGACATTTGCCAAGTAAAAACGAAGCCAAAAATGGTGAACATTTTGCAGTCACAGCTGGCAAAACAAGATCAATTTTTGGTCGTCGTGAAGCACCTTCTCGGCCGGCAATAGTAAAACTAATAGAAAAATTTGAGCTTTTGGGACAAGTTAGTGATGTAAAGAATCGAAACCGTGTGCGTTGCTCAAGAACAACTGAGAATATAGCTGCTGTAACCCGTAGTGTTTAGGAAAACCCAGGTTTGTCGATTCCTCGTCGATCTTTGGAATGAGGCATTTCACAAACGACATTACACCTTATTTGGCATAAACACTTTAAAGTTCAGTTATCACAATAACTCAAGCCGATTGGTCACCAGCAACGTCCGTCGTATCTTCGCCGATTGGGTCCATCATCTTCACTGATGAGGCCCATTTTTTTCGGAGGCTACGTTAATAAGCAGAATTCTCGCATTTGGGACTCGGAAAATCCAAGAATGATTGTTGAAAAGAAGCTCCATTCTCAACGTGTCACTGTTTGGTGTGTGTTTTTGGGCTGGCGCTGTGATTTAACCTTGCGTATTCGAAAATGAGGCTGGTGCAACTGTTACGGTGAATGAATCGCCCTACCGAGCTATGAATAATGACTTTTTATGGCCGGAATTGGACGACGTTTATTCTCAACAAGATGCCGCTACGTGCCACACAACCAACGAAACAATCGCAATTTAGCAAGAAAAGATTGCTGACCTTGTTATTTCTCGAAGAGATGATCACAATTTTCCACCAAGATCTTGTGGTTTAACACCTTAAGACTTTTTTGTTCGGGGCCACGTGAATGATAAGGTCTGTGCCAATGCTCCACAATCGATTCAAGGCCTTGAAGACAGAACTCTTGCAGTTATCGAAAACATACATTGGTCATGGAAAATTTCATTTATGGTGCTTCATCCGTAGCCGTAGCTAAACCTCTTATTGAAAAACCCTATACTTATGTATCATAAAAGTAATCGTAATGCAGATATTGTATCAAATTAAGAAAAATAAGTCGAAAACATTTTGCAATATTTCAAAAGTGAAAAACTTAATTTTTGTGAAATTGAAATTTTTAGACCAAATATTTTTGAAAATTTTGACAGTCGAGTAAGAGAGTCTAAACCTAGTATTTTAAACTCTCAACAATTCCTGTGAGAGGACCTGCAATTTTCTGCCGATTTCGAACGGCTAATGAGCAGCACCTTTCATGACAAGAGATGTCTACTCTTGGAGGATTTGTGACTTCCTGGCAAGACGCAGTACACCCTTGGAAAACATATTTGCAGCGGTTGTCACACAAAAGTTCTTAACAATCTAAAATACTACTTTAATCAGATATTGCTGTTTGTCTGGTTCTTGTATTTGAATTTGACATTTGATCAAGTATTTTGACAGTTGACAGTTGCACAACAACTATAAATTAAAATGATTTGTGAGTGTTTTTACTCCGTCACCCCTCAACTATCTGAATTTAGTAATTTCAAAGTTTCTTAATTTGGCACATATTTGTATAAACTTCACTAAATTCCTGATCGACTTTTTGTAACTATGAAATTTCGTACCATATTTGGATCTAAATTTTAAAATGTTTTTATCAATACTAAGCTATTTTAATTGCCATCATTACTATCGAAATGTTTCTATGGACTTCATTTCAGAATTGTTACACGAGATTATAATTAAAAATACTCGTATTTGTCACAAAAATTAGCGATGTCAATCAAGTGATGTGGATTGTATTTGCAAAATAACTCATGTAGATGCAAATTCCAACTAAATGGACAAAGAGCTTCGTTGTCATAAAATAAAAAGATAAAATGAAAATAAATGTACGGCTAAATAATTAGTATACGCTGTTAAAATACAACACCAACAAAAACAAAAACAACTAACAAACCAAAAGAGTGACAGACATCAAATAAGTAAAATAAATAAAGTGTAGGTACAATGTATATGCATTGAACGTAAACTCCCTACAAGCCAGGTGAATTGCTTCATTCATAAACTAGTGAAACGTGTTGCGAATACAGAGTTTTATTTTATAAAAAAAAAAATATATCTACGTAGGTATACACGAAAAAAAAATCAAGTGAAAAACAAATTTCCTTCACACAGTGTAGGTCATGTTCACGCACCCAGCACTGTAATTATGGTGACCATTCGTATACATTTTATGTATAACAATAATATTTTGTTTTACAAAAACAAAGAATGACTTTCTGCGGATTAAGTTCGTTTCATGCAACTCAGTGTACGTTACAAAACGCTGCATTGTCTGTTGTATGCAGTAACTAACACACCGAATATCAACACTTCTAAGGAACTCTAGGAACTACTTGACTTAACCACATAAAAATTGATTGTCAATAATCAATTGATAAATATTGAAATTTGATATTTTAAAACTGAATATATTAAACATACAATCAATTATTCATGGATTAATTATTATTAATTAATAAAATAACTTCATGCGTTTCTTTGGTAAATGACTACGCAGCGCAGTAAAATTTTACACGTTGAACAACAACAAAAGTTTTATGTTTGTTTTTGTTCAGCATGTAAAATTTAACTGCGCTGTGTAGTCACCTACCAAAGGAACACACATATTGATAATTGTTCATTTTCTTTGAATTCACAATGAATAATCTGCATCATTCTCAATGATCAATTGTGGTAGGTAAATACCGAACTTTAATGTTTATCAATTTAAAATTGATATTTGACAATAGTAATAAGGATAAAAATAAAATTCAAGTCAATAAATATTTTTTTATAATTTAATGAAGTTGTTCATTAAACAACAAATTTTTCATTGAGTCAATGACTTTATGTCATAAATCAACGAATTTATGTCATTTATCAGTTACTTCTACGTAAATTAATGAAATAACTTCATTGGCTTGACGAAAATTTTTATTCAATCGGCGTATTTCCAAAGGAAACCCATCGTTGGCTGAATTTTACGAGTAATTCAAGTATACTACAAAAATTAAAAAAAGAAGCATCTTTTACAACAAAATAGTTAAACGCTTTTCAAAAATGTACATACTTATACTTCTCTATAAGAAATAATTTAAAGTCAATAATTTGATTGTCCACTACCATTTTTAAACTTCCTCAAAAAATATGGTCACCATAAATTTGTTAAGGTATCCAATTCAACAGCTTTTGGATGGATGTTTGAATGACATACACGCCATCGCCATGTAAAGGAAATGTAAATTGATGTCAGCTAGCAGCGTGTTTGCTTACTTTCGCGCTGTCAGAACAAAGTTTAAAAAAATTAAAAAAAAGGAAAAAAACACAAAAAGATTATTTAATTTAAAATTTTTCAAGTTCTTGGAAAATCGGTTTGCCATGGCAGAGAGTCACACTCGCCCTACACACCCCTTGGGCTGTGTCTTCTGACGGTTGAATTATATATCATTTACTATGAACTTTGGAGTATTTTTTCGTCTTTTTTATGAATTTCATCGGAATTACAATTCGAGGCGGTTTTGGCGTCGTCGTTTGTCTTCAGTCGTTCAGTAGATGAACACTGCGAATTGCTCCTGGGGATATCTTGTGTCAGTTTTGTGTTCGTCAGTAATGTCAAATAATAAACATTTGCCGATGATAAATTACATTTTCTTGATGACAAACAAGTGGTTTTCATCTTAATCAAACGACGTCACGTATATAAGCAAAGCGAGTAGAATTGTCGAAATTGCTTTTTGAGTGTTTTTTCTGAGCTAAGTGTTATTTAGTTGCTGAATTGAATAAATTAGGAGAGACCCATGGAGAACTTCAAAATATATTTAACTTCAAGGGCGAATGTTTTATTTTTAGATCCTTTTTTTGGGTTGTTCATCAAGGAAAATTCAAGATAAAATTAGGTATATGTCAAATTGCTTGATCCTTAAAATATTTCTCACGGTCATTGTACTCGTAGTTGAATTTAATATTGGTATCTGCTGTCACGAACTTTAAATTAAAAATATATTCTATAGTTTCTAATAATAGTCTCTGTCTTTAAAATAGAAATTTCTTTTAAAATAATGTCGTATTTTTGTAAATTCATTGGCCCTTATGCAGTTTTCCCTTGATAAAATGTATCAATTCATTTTTAATTTGGATCTGTCAAAATGCCGGTTTTGACAATTTTTGGATTTCGTTTGGCAAAAAACCCATTCATCCAGAAATGGGGTTCATCGCTGAATATGATTTTTCGACCGAAATTGGGGTCAACTGCCAATTTCTCGAAAGCTCAGTTGGCGAACACATGTCGCCGTCGTTGACAAGGGTCGTTTACTCTGAGCTCTTGGGTCAGTTGAAGTTTGTACGGGTGTAGGCCCAGGTCATGATAGGTGTTTTCTGTAAAAGGCAGAGTTCTTGTGCGCCGAGCAGAATTGACTGCCTCAGATTATCCTGCACACTCTCAAGGACAGCAGCGATACGTTTCGTTGCCTCACAGGTGTTGGTGCGTTGTTCAGTGAACCGGTCAAGTCGAATTTATCCACCAGGTTACGAATATAGTCCTCTCAGAAAGACGATTATGGCGATCGGATGGACAAAGCGCGCAAAATGCTACTCGAACAGAAGACCCAGCCTCTTAAAACAATTTTATCATTTGCAAACGTTGTTGAATGCTTTAATTCTAACACTTACCTTAAATCTTACTTTAGATCTAACTTTAACTCCAACTCTAACTCTAACTCTAACTCTAACTCTAACTCTAACTCTAACTCTAACTCTAACTCTAACTCTAACTCTAACTCCAAATCTAACTCTTACTCTTACTCTTACTCTAACTCTAACTCTTGCAAGACATACTAAATAAATAACAGCCAATTTTGACAGATGTTGCTACAACAATATGGCCGGAATCACCTGTCAAATCTGGAAAATCCCTATTGGAAAACTCTTTAGTAGCTGACCCGCTTTTAAATACAATTTAAAACTTCAAACTTGTATTGAAGAAGAAAATATTGTATAAAAAAACGATTATTTATCCGCTCTATCTTTAATTATGATTTTAGTATTTAGTCTTGTTTTTTTTTTTGGGAAAGCTATCCGTAGTATAGTAGGATTTTGCCCGAAAAACAAATACAACATCGGCAGTGGGAACACTACCGATAAAAGCTAAATTTAAATCCTATTGCAGATGGGTTTTCGAGTGCCGAATAGAATTTTTTTTTTCTCGATGGCTGTGTTCATTGAGTAGTTATCCGTTTTTCACGATGTATATTTGCATTGGGCAACACAAAAATCAATGTTTTTCCATTCTTCTTTGCATGTGACCATTTTTCAGTTTCTATTCGATAGCAAAAACATTCCTTATTTCATTTTTCATTCTACAAAAATATCAATCCTTTTTTTTATCTTTATTTATTTTTCTATTGGCAAATTCAGATTTCAATCAAAAAATGATTTTTATTTTATTTGGCAAAAGGAATGCGATTTTAGATTGATTTATTTTTATCGTTTTATTAGTGTAATTTTATGCCTGACTCAATATTTAAAAAAAAATCTTTATTCTTAATTTATTTTCAGTAGAGAATTTGATAGATTAACCGAATAATTTTTTAATTAGTTCCATTTTTTAATAGAGATTATTTGTTTGTACTATTTTGAGTATAATTTTCAAAATTGAAATAAATTAAACAAACTTAAAACAAAATTTGCAGATTGACAGCTGACAGTTGAAAATTGTTTTTGGATTGGTAGATACAGAAGGAGTAAATAGTTAAAAGAATTAGAACATGTAAATTTGATTTAAGTCGAAAAATAAACCAATTATTCTGCCCAAATGAAATGCAAATTTTGCCAAAATCTGCATTTTGACAGTTCTAAATCGCAAAATTAATTGATTGATTTATCTTACCATTGGAAAACCACATAAGACTTTCTGTTATCAAAGAAAGAACGCCAAAACTATTGGCAGATAAACACAGAAAACATCGATTGAGAATTTTTGATGTCCGTTGGGAAAACAAATTAATTGGAATCATAATAAAAATGAACCCTGATGAAATTCAATCAACTTCAACAATCAACCAATGTAAAACAACATTAAACGCAGTTAACAAATCAAATTTTTATTGATCCAACAAAAAATACCTCCGATGACGCCAACTATTTCATGCGACATGAACAACGAAATTTTACTTTGACCATAATCTACGAACAAAACCTATTTTTCCAATCTATTCCGACAGCTGTTCGACAATACCAAATGTGGAATCAAATCATTTTTTGGATATTTCTTACTATACTGTTTAAACCTTTTAAAAAAAAACTACGTCTTTACAAATAGTTTCAACTTAACGAAATACGTTTCAATTCTCTATAATAATCGAGCTATCTGTCAAATGCTATGCATGTTAGTTCACAATAAAGAAGTTGTGAAATTAAGTCACAATTATGAGTACTGCGTTGAATTCTTCAATTTAGGAATACCTTACAAAAATAGAATTTTGTAGTGATTTTACGAATTCCTAATACTAATGCTCTTTATTTCCTAAAGTCGTAAGAAAGGACAGCTGTCATATCTGGATATCCAGTGCAATTTTGCTAAGTATCTCATATCTATGTGAACATTTTAATATTCGTTTGTTTTTAAATCAATGAATAAAATCCAAGCAATAGCAATGGTAATACTAATAACGAAAGAGATGATGCATTGTAATATAATCAATTGAAGTGAACACATCCATACGATTTCTTGATTTTGAATAATTTGTTCTGCTTCGTTAAGTTTCCTGACCTTAGCACCTTAAATTCTCGATTCATATGTCCTTTTTATGAATCTGAATCAAAAAATGGAGCTTACGTTAAAATAAATTTCACTTCCCTTAGACAGACATATTTTCTTACAGGAAAATTTCTTAAAATACGTAAGTTGCATGGTTTTCAATTTCCCATGAACGAACACGGACAGAAACTTCACATATGAGTGTTATAACATTTTCTGTTCTCTGTTAAATACGTCAATTTTGGCTAACAGCACAAAGTAACATACACTAATTAAAAAATGAATAAATGGAAAAAGGAAAAGTTGACGCCAAAAAACGGACGTCAAAGGCAGAATAAAATAAAACAATAAACTTTAAATTCAAACAGCCAACCTAAGCTTTTAACCTTTAATAATTAAAAAAGTTTTCACTATTGGCCAGCCAATAAAAGATGACATTCTATCCTAAATTTTGCTCTTTCTAAGGTCAGTAAATGGACTAGAAAGTGTGGCCTGATGGTTTGGTCTGGTGGAATGCAACTGAAAAAAGCACGAACCACAAAACTCTGACAAAAGTACAGAGACCTGCGTGCATTGGGATTACGGGGACCATGAGATCCACTCCAACTGCAGGGTTCGAGGCGGTACTCAACCTGAAACCCCCTAGATCTTTTCGTACAAGAATCCGCAGCATATAGCGCCTTAATGCTTAAATTTGACTTGACTTTTATAAACCATTCCAAACTGCCTTTCCAAGCAGAGAAGAATGATGCAACAACCAACCATACACCAGTGAATCAGCAATAGCAATCTACATATACTGATGGCTCCAAAATGGACACGGGTGTTGGTGCAGGCTTTTTTTCAGAACCTTTTGAGCTAAATAACTCACTTAGGCTCCCAGATTATAGTAGTGTCTTCCAAGCGGAGGTTCTGAAGTGACAAATCGAAGCTTGTTCCTTGCTGCCGCGAAGAGCTTTAGGTTCTTAGCACGCAGCACAATATTAGATTCTGCTGTATCCCGGGACGATCTCTTACGAGCATAATCACCGGACATAATTTACTGAAATATCATAAATTTAAAATTAAACTCAGTACAGATGACCTATGCAGGGGATGTGGTGACGAAGAAGTGCATGAAGACACATCACACTTTCTCTGTCATTGCCCTTCATTATGCTACCAGAGAAGCAAATGGCTTGGTAGTTACTTCTTTAATAATCTAGAAGATCCTTCCAATATTTCAGGAATTCACATATTGAACTTCGTCAATGCCTCAAAATGGCTTGACTGATTAATAGAATACATAGGTTTTTATCAGAAAAGAGTGATTGCACTCACGGGTAGCAGCACAATGGATCTACATTGATCTAAGTGTGACGATAACGACATCAATTGTCAGCCCAACAATAACTTAACCACACATCGGACGAGTATTGAACGAAGAATTAAGAGCAGCACTCAAAATAAAATTTCATGCTAAAGGGTGGTTAAATTTTAAGGGCCGATATTGAATGTGAACCACACCTAAACGTCAAGCTTTTTTCTGCATTTCATTTGACATTTCTCAATTTCAGACTAACTCAATTTGAACCATGGAAAGATACACGTTAAAGTTATTCAGGCTTATTATAAAAATGGGCGTTCAAATAAAAATGCATATCGTGCTGTTCACGATAGTGTGGCTGAACAGCCGTCCACCTCAACTCGTCGTCTTGCCCAACAATTGCACCTCTCACGCTCGTCGTTGATGAACATTATGCATATAGACTTGCATTTACACGCTGCAATTGACTCTAGAACTAAAGCCTCTTGACCATTTCAAGCGTCGTCAATGGTCAGAATGGTGGGAAGAAATGGCAACAGTGGATGATCAATTTTCGAAGAAAATCATCTTTAGTGATGAGGCACATTTTCACCTCAGTGGATTCGTCAATAAGCAGAATTGCCGCATTTGGGTGAATGATAATCCAAGAGTGATTGTCGAAAAACAAATGCACCCACAAAGAGTGACTGTTTGGTGCGGTTTATGGGCTGGCGGCTCATCGGGGCGTATTTTTTCCAAAATGAGGCCGGTGAGGCAGTTACTGTGAATGGTGTTCGCTATCGTGAGATGATAACGAACTTTTTATGGCCCGAATTGGAAGATGTGGACGGTGCCACTTGCCACACAGCTAACGAAACAATGGCCGTGTTATCTCACGTGGTGGCGATGTCAATTGGCCGCCAAGATCATGTGATTCGACACCGTTGGACTTCTTTCTTTGGGGTTATTTGAAAGAAAAGGTGTACGTGGATAAGCCAGCAACAATTCAAGAGCTAAAGGATGAGATAATTCGGCACATTTACGGCATAGAACCTCAATTATGCCTAAGGGTCATCGAAAATTTGGACCATCGGATGGAGGTGTGCTGCCGAGGTCGCGGCGGCTATTTGGCCGATATTTTGTTCCATACATAATTGAACCATACCAATATTATCATAATAAAAAAAAAATGACAATAATTTTCTAAATAATTTGTTTTATTCAAAATCAACATCGGCCCTTAAAATTTAACCACCCTTTAGTTTACAAAATTCGTATACTGAATAAAATATCAAAAATAAATACACAAAGCTATCTAAACAAGTATCTGTCTGCCAATAAGTTTGAAGTTTTTTCATAACAGAAACTCTTATGTGGTTTTCCATTGGTAAAATAAATCAATCAATCAACTTAACGATTTAGATCTGTCAAAATGCAGATTTTTACAATGATTGCATTTCATTTGGGCATAATATTTGGTTTATTTTTCGATTTAAATCAAATAAGCATATCTTAATTTTTCGAACTATTTACTCCTTCTGTACCTACCAATCGAAAAACAATTTTGAACTGTCAGCTGTCAATCTGCGAATTTTTCATTTAAGTTTTTTTTTTTAATTTATTTAAATTTTGAAAATTATTTCCAAAATACTAAGAAAATACTGAATACTGAATTAGGACACTCACTCAGTTATCACTTTGGGCCATATTGGGCAGCCTGTTGGTTGTTACAAAAAAGCAACAATTAAATTTGACGGAGAACAAGGTACAAGGTTGTCAAAAAATCCTATTTAAAGATATTTTTTTCCCATTTTGGCCAGACCACTGGAGTTTACAGAGAAAATGAATGCTGGTTTGAATATTGTGAAGAATGACTATAGCCGTTGGCTGGTGTCCAGTTCAGGTCGACTAATGGCTATCTCTTGCGTTGGTCAGCTTATCAGTTTAATTGTTTGGCATTTCTTTTAGGTGATCTTTTTGGATTCGATAAGAAACATTTTTTAAAAATTTCCCTTAAAAATCTTGCAATCCAGCCGGTCTTTAAAAAGACGAATCTTCCTCCATCTCCAATTGCCGACCAATTCCACCAACGCTGGTCAACAATCAGCTTAAGAAATATCTCGAAGAACCAAAACTCTTAAATGAACGATAGTACGGCTTTCGTAGCAAAAGGTCCACTGGTGATCTGATGGCATATCTCACCGAAAAGTGGAATCGTTGGATTAGAAATTACCTTTTGGACCGCTCAATAACAAGTTGTATTTTCTTAAAAAGATGCAACAAATTCTTCTCCCCTTTTGACCTGGCTACGATCTATAAGGCGTACATCTGCCCAAAACTTCAGTTTAACTCTCATATCTGGGCTGATGCAACCATTAGTCATTTGAACCTGTTGGACAGAATTCAAAATAGAAATACCTTAAATCGCAAAAATTAATTCAGAGGTTTTGCTGTCATTTTTTGAAAGTCCTTAAAATATCTTTACAATTTTTGGGCAAAAAATGGCTTTTGTAGTTTTAAGGATAAGTTGTATTTTGAAATTCGGGTTTTCCCTAACATATGACTGAATTTGGCGAACAAAATCTAAAACAAAATTGAGAATTTCAGAGCTAATCGGTTTTGCCTGAACTTGTAGCTATTTAAATGCTCATTTGTTAGACAAACCCCGAATTAATAACTGGCATAGTTTTTTTTTAAATTAAGCTTTCCGCTGAAATATGCTCATATCTAAATCAATAGATCTTCAAATTTAAACAAAAACCTAATTTTGAATTATCCCAATTTTATCATTTTTAACAACTTACTTCTGTTTAAGCTTAAAGTTATGAGAAAAAAAAATTTCTTTATTTTTTAAAAAGCCTGGCCTTATTAACATACTTTTATTTCTTTGTTTTTTTTTTTTTCTTCCAGATTTATTCACCGTGACACCCGACCAGCGCCATTAATTCATTGTCGATTACTTAATGACAAACATATTGTTGGATCATCACAAACGCCAGACCACCGATCTGAAGCCCGACTTCGAATCGATCCAAAAGTTTTGGTCTTCGTCGAAACCACATATTCCCAATTGGGTCGTGACATTGCCGAGCTATTAGTCTATAATCGGATAAAGTAAGTTTCCTTTTGCATAACATAAATTGCATTTGCCACTCGTTAAGACCTTTTTAGCATTTATAACCCTTTTTCATTTAATTACCTAACCAATGTTCAATTGAATAATTTGTAATCACAACATTCTCGAGAATCCTTACCACAAAATAATTCGATTTAATCTTGAAGTCCATACCGGTAGGTATTCTAGGGAATACCTTCTGCTTCATATGTACGAGTACTTTGTACAAAAGGGCAAAAGTGTAAGCCGGAGAACGTGAAATCCCAACAACACTCAACTTACTTAGAAACGAATTTCCATAAGTGTTATACCCAAAGTACCCATCCCGCGCATCTTTTTGGGTGCTGCTGCATAAGGGGTATAAGAGTATAGGCCTGAAATTCATTTCCCATGTTGACAGACCATTGTTAGGATATCAACCCCATACTGCTTCTCATCATTGTACACGATGATGTGTCTAGCAATTTTCACAAACGACCCAAGGAAGAAGTTGAGAGATCATAATCCCTACCCATCACTCCATGGGGAATAACACATATTGAAGATTTAAGAGAATATCTCATTGTAGATGCCTTAGCACACATGTGAACAGGGGCACATATGTGTATATGTGCCTTTTGAATGTCAGGCAATGGGATCATTAAAATAATTGCTTCTGGCATTGATGCGGACTTACAATCAGCTATAGTATTCAACATTCCTGTAGATGTGGCATTAAATAGGGATTTAGGTGCTTGTCCTAAAAACATCCATACTCGAATGTACCATACACACACAAATCCCCTGTCCACATAATCTCTTCAGGAAGCTTCATAATGGTGTTGGATAAAGATGTCAAGTTATAACTAAGCCTTTGTCCAGTGGGATGAGGGATAAAATCTTTAACCAACCCTCGGTGTATAGATTTGGATTAAAGTACCAGCAATATGTAATTATAAATGAATCCCTGTTTCCTCCCCTGGCCAATTTGCATTCCTGCCAACCATGTGTCTCAAATAAATGTTCATTTATGCTCTTGGGCATCTCTGTGTTCATAATCAAATTATTTATTAAATATATCACTTAAGTGTTCGCAGGCATGTTTTATGGGCTTTGTGATAATAATTTCAAAACAAGTTTGTTTAGCTATTGGCATCACTCCGTTATGTATTTACTGTATTTTACTCGTCGTCAGGTAATCACCCAAAATATGTCTTATGCGCCATCAAATAAGGTTTATTGAGTTTAAGGCAGTTTGGAATTCAATTGAAAGTCTTTGGTTTAGTAATTGGAAATTATTTTATTTAAATAAAAAATGTTGGTTGCGAGTGGTAAGGCTTTCTGAATCTTACAATTATTAGGCTAGAGTTGTCAAAAACATTTAATAAATACATATAGTTTACCTACCAAAAGCTTCTAAATATAAAAATTAAGTTTCTTAAAATGATCACTATAGCTGTTAAAAAAAGGCACAACTAAATCCAAATTGCATTCGTGGTTAGAAGCTATAACGTGTCTAGAATCAAAAGTTATAAAAAAATTTGTTTTTCCTTTGATTTGTTGGTTTATAAAAAAATTATATGCAAAAGATTTGAAATGCAAAATGACTGAAAAATTTGTTTAACTATGTATATTTACTATTTACTATTCAAAAAATTAAGTTCAAACCCTGGTCTGTTATTAGGGTTACCAGACATCCCCCTTCAGGTTTTTCATACCAAAAATGTTGTTGGTCCTCCCTAATTATCATTATACGAGTATAATAAAACGGCGAACATGTTTTTGTAGGTACACTTTTCGCGGCCCACAAAAACCGAAGGGGCATAAATTACATATTAAACGAAAGCATTTTTTGCATAGATGTGCAAAATGCCAAAATTATTTAAATATACTACACATAAATTGTTTAAAACAATAAATACAAATTGCAAAAAAATGTCCGGAAAACAAAAACAATTAGAAATTTCAAATCGACTGACACATAAAATGTCAAATCCAGAATATGAAAAATGAAAGCATTCAGCGAAAACCCAAAGCCAGAACCCGAAACAGTAAGGTGGATTCACATTATACACAAATCGGCCAACACGATAAGAGTTGATGAACATGTTGTTGAATGTGAACCTCCCTAAGTGAAGAAATTTTATCAATATAAATATTAGGCATGTGTTTTTTTTAGTAATTAAGCTCTTACAATAATATTTTGAAACATTAAGCGTTAACTACAATGGGCACTTTTTGCAAAAAGGGAAAAAGAATACACACATACACTAGCGACATCTGTTGCTTTCAGTTTGGCGAAAATAATATAAATATAAATATTTGCGAAAAAAGAGAATACAAAATACTCGAAATGTATTTGTCAGGGAAAGAGAGAAGATAGAAAATGCAGACGTGAGACGTCGCGTCGTCAAAAATACGGACGAACATGACTTATATACAAATTTAAATCTCAATGGCTGAATGCGTTCCATGGGCTCAAACCTACCGCATTTTCGGAACACTTCCATTTATGTCATTTTTTGTTGACAATAAACAGCTGGCCGATCGATGTGCAAACAAAAAAAGTTTTACAAAAGTAAATTGAATTTATGTTTTTGAAGTTAGCTATATTTCTTTAATCGCGTTATGAAAAAATGATGAGTGAAATTTAAAAAAAAAATTCACATATATGTAACACAAAATTCACAGGTTGACGTCACTGCAACGACGTGGGTTCGAGTCCCAATAGAATGATTAATATTGTTTTATTGCCGTGATATGAAAAAATTATGAGAGTGAAAGTCTTAGATGTAACACAAAATTCACAGGTTGATGTCCCTCCGGCGACCGACGCCGTGGGTTCGATTCCAATAATATTATGGCCATAACAACAGCTGAAGGACAATGACATGAAAGAATCGAAACAAAAATTGTTAATGTGTCAAAAATGTGTAGGTATAGGTTTGAAAGTTTGTTTACCATTAACTGTTTTCCTTTGGACTCCAGGATTGAGTGCTTAGTAGGTACTTCTCATTGCATTCAACAATTTAAAAAAATCATGAATTCTCCGTTTTTTATTGAATGATAATGAATTAAATAAATAAATTGGCACTCGAATTTCGAGAGCTGGGTCGGCTAGTACCAATTAATACAATAAAAGAAAACATAATCCGTTTTTCTTTTTAGTTCAGAATAGAGTTATGAAGAGTGTCCGAGCATGTCGGACATGTTCTGAACATCCTCTGAACTAAGCGTGCTCTGAACACTCTCAGTTGATTTTGAAACACACCTCAACACTTAACTGTCGCAATTTTTTTTTAATTTCCACCTGTCAGATGCTTGTGTTAAGCATTTGACTCTGTCTGCTCAGATATTTTATTTTGAGCTGATAGAGCGCACTCTGAACACGCTTAAAACGACGAAAAAAGAAACACACATGATGTACTCGTATCATTCAGCAGTAACTTTTTAGTTACTGAGTGATAACAAATATTCAACTAAAAAATTGTTAAATAGTTTATGTACAATGCATGAATAAAAAAAATTACAATACAATACATATTTGGAGCTCTGAACACTCAATTTATTGTTTGACAACTCAAGCTCTGCCCTGAAAAAAGAAAAACCCATATTAAAATGAAAACTTTCAAAATATGTACTTTCTTTTGATAATTTGATCAAGATTCTACATATATATGAACACATCTATTTGAAGTGCAAACAAAAACTTTTAAAGCTGTTGTCAAAGTTTTCCTCCTGTCAGATTTTGTTTTATATTGTCATGTGTTTCTCTGTCAGTTTTTGTTTTCAAAACAAAATTTACTTTTAACAAAAAAATTTTAACCCCCACTCCCCCTTTTGATCACTTGGCCACCTTCAATGTTCCTTTTTTTTTAGCATTTTTCAATCTGGTAATACTATCCATTGCTTGATACAATGGCATATAAAATTACATTTACCTACGGAATTTCATAAAAATCCTTTGAGCTGTTTAGGAGTTCATCCTCAAATTTTCAAATACAAAAAAAAATTGTTGAAATCTGCTACCATTTTGTCTATTTTCAGAGCTTTTTACCCTACAATAAAGTTGAATTTCGAAAACTATTTAGTCTTCAAGCTATCCCTTAAGTAAAAACTTTTAAAAACAAAAGAATTTTATGGCAGAGATCTGATCTCTGAGATTGCCACGAAAATAGAACTCATCAAATAAGTAAAATTTTTGGAAGCGCAGCGTATGATAATGTGCCATTTTGGCAAATTGCTTGAACGGGGACTAAACTTCACAGAAACACTTAACCCAATACCAAGGATTGCCTGAAATGTTAAGGAGAAAAGTTGTAAATACACGGTAACAGACTTTGTTAGCAGTTTTCGATCAATGCTGTAGTTCAAATATTTGTCTTTCATTCGAAGGACTTATTTGTTAAAATTTTAACTTTGAGCCCGATTTTAACATACTGTTGTTTTTAGTTCTTTTTCTTTTTCGAATTTGGTATATAATTTTATTCAACAATCTAAGATGCTTCTGGATACAAAATTTGATGAAAATCAGTTTAAACTTTTACGATAAAGTCAACAAAAAGTAATCATTCATCATTCCTAGAACCTTTATTTTTTTTGCGTTTTGATTAACATTCCCGCAATCTTATACTACCTCTTCGTTTCAAAGGTTCATCAAGCCGAAAAATTCCCTCTATTCCGACTTAAGAAGGTGGAAGTGACATCACAGTTCGAGGAATGCTTGATATGTGTTGACACCGGTTGCAACTTTTGTACCTTTAAGTTTCTCTCCTAAAGTACAATATTTATAGTTTTCAATTGTTTTAAAAATTTTGTTTTAATATCTTTATCATGAAATCCTAAAATTCTTCTCTAGTCAATTATTGACCCATCTTTCAAAGTTTTTAAGGCATTTTGAGACGATAGCAATTGTATACGGTTTGCTGTGTTAATGTGGTAGATTTCAGAATAAATACGTCAAATTACTATTCAAATTCCAGGGATGTAATATCAGTAGCAGTAATAGAGGAAAATAATATTATTTGAATGTCAAAACTCACAAAAATCGTTACAAAAAATCTAACAACATGAACGTATTAACATGAAATGTCTGAGGTGAAATTACGCTAGATATAGCTACAAAATCGCTAGAACGGCAAACCTGACGAGAGTCTACGTTTCCCACTCTCTTTCTTTTTCCCTCTCTCTATCTTTTTCTGTGTTTGTTGCTTGTAATTATAATAAATAGTGCGATTTTACTTATGGCCTTATTGTGAATCTAATTTTGGCTTTAACACCTTCAAGTCTTCCCAAAAATATTTCGCTTTTAAGGTTTCAGAAATCCTGCATTCTCAACATTCTTCGTTTATTTGTTATGAGAATATTCAAAAACCAGGATCAAGTTTCAATAATATCAAAGTTCAAGAATTATGAATCAAAAAAATGCAAGAATTTAATTTAAAGCTGCACCAACCATATAGCTACTATACCATACCACCTTTGAATAAGTTCAGATCCTGTAGTCTGTCCTCAAATTACAACAGTTCTCCTCATGTTGTGCTTCTTCGAATTCAATTGCCAACACCTAAGTCCTTGCAAAAGAATCAAAATCTTCAAAATGAAAAATAATCCTGGTCACGTTTAAGTATAGAGCTGTTCTCGAAGTAATGAGCTTATTCTACTTTTTCTCACTCCTTACATTCCTTACAACCCAAAGCATACTCTACAAAATTACCTTAACACCTTCACAATATTCCACTCAACTTATTTACTTTGTCCCAAGATGAGGCGAGACGACTAATCGCCCACTTTCATTTTCTCTCCCACTCTCCACTCCGCTTTTGCACCCTTCACATTCCATTAGCACACACCTGTTTTTAATATTATTGTTCTGCAGCTTTCATTAAAATAAAACCGTTACAAGTTAAAACCTCATCTAACAACAATGTCACTTCAATTCAGACGCAATTTACACTCAGGGATCAGTAAATTGACACGAACTTAATTACATTTAATTTGATCCTTAATGTTACACCTTTTTTACATGTTTGCCAAATTGATAAATTTGTTGCAGAAAAAAAGTACTTTCTCTCGGTCTAAATAGTTTAGCCAGGGGGTTTAAATTTCTTTAATCTTTCCGGCTTAGAACAGAAACAAGCAGCCCTCTGGTGAATGAAGGGAAACTATTTCTGCTTATTGGCATGAAAAGGTACATATACTGAGAGTATTTAAATGTTTTGATAAGCACATAATCAACTTTTGCTCCAAAGGATCAGGCAAAAGGATTGTGTACCTTGCTAAGTATGCTTTGACTTGGCTTTGGTGTTTCTGTTTCTATTTTATTTTTTTTTTATTTTTGCAAATGTACATGAGCTTCTCCTTAAGGCAAATGCTTTTTTTTCTAGATATATTGAGGACTAAAAGGTAACCATGTCCCTGATAATACATCCATGTGTATATGTTAATAGGTACACTCTGCTTGACACGATTGGTGGCACATTTTTTAAAACTTTTTTCAATTTGTATTCGGTTAATAACTAATAGTTGACTATAATTCGACAAATATAAGAGTTTCCTTAATAAGTTGAATATTTTGTTCCATTTTTTTTAATAAATGAACAATTTGCTTTATTTTCTTGGTAGTGGTGTCAAGTTTTGATAAGATTGATGAAGTCGTCTTCAAAAAACCGAGTTTAAAATTTAAAAAAAAACTAAGTTTAAAATGTTGTTTAAAGCTCCAATAACTCCTTTTACTTGCGACTTATAGATTGAACGCGAGCTTTTGATCGGAATTGAAATTGGGTTATAGAAAACACGAATAATGTGATTTTATTTAAACCTGGTGGATATCATTTTAAAATCGACCTACCCTCCCCACACAATTTTTTTTATTTTTTATTTAAGGCCAACTAAAAGGTACCTGTTATACAACTTTTTTTGAAATTTAAAAAAAAAATTGATTCCCAAAAAAAAACGCTAGTTTTTTTTTTTTTTTTTTGAAAAAAAAAAAGCGCCAATATTTTATTCATACAATTACTGGCCTTTTTTCCTAGGAAAGCAGACCAGACTTTTCTGGCAATATTTCTAGAATTTCAGGCATTGTTTCCAAAAAAAATTCTGGCGTTTTTTTTCCATTTTTACAACTAACAATTGAAGCGTTGAAAGGATGAATGTGTTAAGCGACATTTTTAAACATTTGAGTTACAAGCATTTAAAGTTCATTTACTATAACTTTTTTTACCAAAGTGGTTGCATATAACGCCTTCATCTTTGGCTAAATATGAATCTCTAGGCGATAGAAGAGTACAGATGAGTCAGAAATTTAAGTTTCCATATAAAACTTTCATCTGTAGGAAAAAAGCCAAATTTCACAAAATTTCACTTAATACCTTCATCCTTTCAGCGCTTCAATTGTCGTCGCCCCCCCTCGCGTTGTGTGCAGTAGATCGCCACCCCGGGTGACTGTTATTTGTTTCTTTATACTTCATCACATTTAAAGTTTCTTCTTTGAAAATAAAAATAAACATTTTCTGGTCTTTTTTCCAAAATCAGACCAGAATAAAGTAATTTTCTGGACTAATTTTCATTTGCTTTCTGGCTCTTTTTCCATACCTAGCTCTTTTTCCAACGTTTCTGGCTTATTTTCCGAAATATTTTTTGGCTTTTTCCAGTTTTGAGTAAACAACATTTTCTAGTTTTTTTTTTCAAAAATAAATTCTGGCGTCATTTCCGGGAGCCACACATTCCATATAGTAAGAGCTAGATAATGGTTGAAAAAAAATTTTACAAAAAAATGGTTATTAATGAACAGAATTAATAGAATCATTTCAACGGGCTTTTTAAGAAAAAAAATTGTTTTGGCTTTTAAAATATGTAAAATTTCAAACCTCATACTCGGTTTTTTTTTTTGAAACTTGATAATTAACTGTTTTTGAACCCGGTCAACAACATGTTGGAAAAAGGTTTAATTTTATTTAAAAAATATCCACCCACCGTATAAATGTTAAAAAACAAAATTTTTCTAAAAAACGGCACCCAGAATTTTATTAAACTTTTTTCTGTTTCGCTTATTTTTTATGACCTTTAATTTACTCACAGTATCTACCTAGTATAAGCATTTTTTTTCGATTTTTGGCTTTCTCATTATCGGCTTGACACATTTAAATTAATTTTTTTTTTAAGTTTAAAAAATATTGTATATTAAAACTTAAAAAAAAATATATTTTGAATTTTTGAAACAAATTCCAATCTATTTTTTCGAAAATTCGATATGTGAAAGACGGATCATTAATTTATATTATAATTTAAACTTTAGTCTTTTATAAACTAATATTTGCTTATGACATTCTGTTTTTAGCTCCAAATATTAAAAAAAAATGTTTGTAGCATTTCAAGAACTAATTTTGTCAAATTTCATACGATCCCGTCGTGCATTTTATTTCAAAGATTTTAGTATATTTTTTAAAGTCAACAAAATGATTCTATGGAAGGTCTCATTCATAACCATTTTTCGAAAAAAAAAATTCTTTATAAAAATAAGTGGAAAAATAAGACTTAGTTTACTGACTGAAATAGTTTGTATGGAAGGTGCTGATATTTCTGCTTGTAAAGAAAATTAAAAAAAAAAAACATGTTGCGGAAACTTACAAAAAAAAGGCGAAAAGTCCTAAGTTTAAAAAATTTTACCCAACCGTTTAGGCTGTAGCAGAAAGTACAGATTTTAAAAATCAATGCTTTAGTTTCACTTAGCATCAAATAAATAAGATGAAAATCATTTTGGAGAAAGTAAGACTATTGGTCTTGATATTTCAAAAGCATTCGAAAATACGTGTATTTGGTACAGACGAATATCTTCTTTCTTCGATAACCTTTCGGACCTCTGAATACAAATTGTAATAGATGGTTTTAAATATGATATTCATATTAGAAATGCTGGTGTACCATAGGGCTCCGTTTTGTCTCCGACTTTCTTTTTCAATATTTATCGCTGATCTTTTGGCTGAAACTTCTAATTCATTCAAATATTAGCTGTATTTTATTTTCCCCCAGATCTGATCCGGGTTGGATCTTGTTTTCAAAACAACATGTAAAACAACAAATACAAACAAAACTGGGCCTTGTGTTGTTTTTGTTATACATGTAATTTTAAATGAGGATCCAATCTGGATCAGATCTGGGGGAAAATAAAACACAGCTATTGCTGACGACAGTACCCTTAGATTTTCATTTTCGTTGTTTGATTCACGTCCTTCTCCTTCAGATGTGAAAATTCGTAAGCATGTGGTAACGTATGATAAGGTCATTAAATTCTCACCTTCCAATGTGGAATCAAAAACCGCATAGTAATAAATGCTTCAAAAACTCAATGTTGTCTCCTTGTTGGCACATGCATTGAAGAAACCAAACAGTTTTCATTTCTCAGTATGTGTAGATGTTATAGACCTTCTTTTGTGGATTGACCACATACCGCAGGAGGGCAAAAAACGCTGCTAAGTTTGGATTCGCTTAGAAGACTCAAGATATGTTATACCCCTTCTGATCTGCCAGTAATCCATAAGGTCAAAACCCGTAGTACAATTCTTATATTTGCTCCATATAAGAGTGCTGATACAGAATTGTTCATGAACACTAGGAATCATAAGAAAACCAAAACGCACGGTAGGTCTGAATTGAAATAATGAAGAGAAAGCGTTTACAGAAGCGTTGTAAATTGCAATCACTTAGTTGAAGAGCTGCCAGACTTAGGCATTATGGGATATTTGATTATTACTTCTCGCCACTAAAGTCATGTCTGATTCGCCTTAGTATTCCTTCAAGATCGGTTGATAATGTTTTTCCAAAGAGCTAGTTCCATATTTTGTTGGAATGCTCCTTGTGTTCCTCGATTGAGGTGCGTCCATTTTACAAAATTGGTTCTTCCAACTAATATACAATATAACCTTGTATTTTTCAGAGTAAGAAGGAACATCAGTTTTAAATAGTATATTAGGTCTGCTCCCAATAGTAGATCCATTCGATAAATGTTGACCAAAGTTGTCACATTCTTTCCTAACATTTCCCTTTCTCCAGTTTCATATTTGTCCAAAGCTGTTCTTGACATATCTCCTTGAATCTGCATAACTTCGAGGTAACTGATTAACTACGATCACTAAAGCTGTTGTCAGAAAAATCGGCCTTCATTGAGCTACAACTTATAAGGTTTGCTGTTCTTTGGTAAAATTGAACCTTTATAAAGCAAATTATGTTTAATTGTTTGCTTGGACTTGGCGATACATTTGTCGCTTCTGTGTTCCTTTTGTAGGCAATTAAAGCATATTTCTAGCTGCTTTACCAACTATCAAAACTTGAAAAACTGGCTATAATTTAGTTTCTGATCTTTCTGGTAATAATGCCATGAAGCTAGTCTGACGTCCTCAATTCTCTTTGGTAGAGATGACCTAAATTGTTTGATACCTTGAGGTCAAAAAAAATTGTTAGAAGTCTCATAATATTTGCAATTGTTTCCATTATTTAAGAGGTTGCTAATAAAGAATACCTTATCGAATTTCTGAAGCATGAGATGTGATATCACTCCCTCAAATACTAGCATCATTCCTTCGTAAGATCCCAAAAAACGTTAAATGGCTACTGTAATCTTCAAAGTGATGTCACTTTTCTGATCGAACAATGCGTCTCATTCGCTTTTAATTCTAGACGGTTCTTTAGAAGAGCTGCACCAATTTGCTTGGTTAATAATATTTCGTTTCTGAACAAGTTCGTTTTACGCATTCTTGAACTCTATCCAACGTGCGTAGTGTTCGTTGAAAGAAGACGGCTAAGTCCTAGGTAATTTTGCTTGAGAATCCGTACTTAATACGGTTTTGGTTTCGACCATGACCCTGGTGAAACGCGCCATATTGGAAATCCCGAACATCCTGGTTTCAGTGCGAAAATTGTCGAAACTTAAAAGATGTAGGTTCTGAAATAACCATGTAATCTGTATGTACTTTTTTCTGCACGTACAATAGTTCCTCAGAGGACTTCATTTATTCTTACTACCATGGAAAAAATGGAAGACAAAATTTGCAATAATTTGTAATATTTTGGTATATTTTCGTTTTGAAGATACTTTGATATCGCCGTCCAAAGATAGAGTTTTCGAAGTTTATCTACGTAATGGACTTAAAAGCATTGTTTCCATATGCCCTACAGCAGCGATGGAAACCATCCTTCATCTGACGCCACTACACGTGGTCATTGAAAATGCTGCTAAGGTAGCCATAATGAGATTTGCCAAGGAGGGTACTGGGACGGGTAAATTTATTGGAAACAGGGAAAAAGACTCGATAATCCGGTCCGCAGTAACAAACCTTCTTGGCATCCCAAGAGATGGTACGATCAAAAGATATAACTTCGAAAAACATTTCAAAACGGAGTTAAATTGCAAAAAAGACTGGCTAGGCGAAACAGTAAACTACAGCCTTAAAGAAAATACCATCAAATGGTACACTGATGGATCGAAAACAGCTGAAGGGACTGGTGCTGGAGTTTTTGGGCCTAGAACTAAACTCTCCTTGCCGATGGGACAGTCCACTGGCATATTCCAGGCAGAAGTAAATGCCATAGGCATATGTGCTGAAAGAAACCTCGATAGGAAATATAAAAACCAAAACATTGCCATCATGTCAGACAGTCAGGCTGCACGAAAAGCACTAAATTCCTACGCCATCAGTTCCAAACTTGTTTGGGAATGCGTGATTAAGCTTAATATACTGGGCAAGAATAACACTCACGCTTCATTGGGTACCAGGCCATGTTGGTGTCCAGGGCAACGAAGTGGCAGACTCCTTAGCAAAAATAGGTGCATCGACACCCCTTACAGGGCCAGAGCCCTACTGCGGAATAGGAGAAAACGTGATCAAAAACATAATCAAAACAGAAGAGGAGACAAAAAGATAAAAAATCTGGAAAGAACTCCCTAAACTGAGACAAGCAAAACTCCTACTCGGGGACTACAACCGAGAGCGTTTTCTAACCTGCATTAGCTTAAGTAGGAACAACCTCAGGAAAATCACGGGGCTTCTCACAGGCCACTGTAGGTTGAAAAGACACCTCAACATCCTTGGCCTGGTGAACAACGCGACTTGCAGATTCTGCAACACTCACGAAGAGACACCTGACGACATACTAGGGAAATGTGATGCACTCGTGCATCAAAGGCATAGGTATCTGGGCAAGCCCCACATAAAAGAGAGTGAATTATCATCCCTTAAAATACTCCAAATACTTCGATTCCTCAGAGGAGCAGATTTGGAGGAAGAACTGTAATAATGAGCCAACCTCATCCAGTTCTAGATGGGGGACACAATAGATCCGTAGGTCGCAGTGTTTTTATACCCCAATTTATTCATTCATCATTGTTTCCATATGGTTGTTTTTGGAAATGTATGACTAGACGACACCTAAATAGTATTTGACAGTATTTCTAATGTCATGCCAAAAATGTCCCAAAAATACCCAATGATTCCGCAAATAGTGACAATGATGACGCTTTGATAAATCGAGTCAAAATTTTATCAATTTTTTATGAAAATGAGCAATATTCTTTGATAAAAAATGCCAAATGCCAAGAAGATTACTGCATTTGCTACAACTTTGGAGTCAACTTAATTTTTTCACTTAAGTTAATAGTTTCATAGAAAATCAGGACTTAAAATTTTCTATAAGAGATCCTTTTAAGGTATAAAAAATTCAGACTTGTATTTCGTTCCACAAAACAGATGTTTTTCTTGTATTATTAACTATCGCTTCTTCTTGTCTCTTTTTATAGAAAACTCTTAATTATGAAGCCTGCTTCAGCTTCAGCCTTATGACAATCATCAACAAAATTCTTTAAAAAAACCGTGATATCAATCAAGTGATTCGAAGTGTTCTCGATTCGAATGCATAAGCTTTTCCTAAAAGCAAATGTTTTTTTTTTTGCTTTGCTTTGCTAGATATACATATAGAGGACTTACAAGCAACCATGTCCTTGTAAATTCAAAGCCGCATTCCCCCCTTCCGAATATCCTGCTTCAACTTAAGTAAAAGATATTTCCTTTATTTTGTAGCTGCTTTTACAAACAGCTTTCTTTTTCCGTGCTGCTGAAAAAGGGTACATTTCAGCAACACATTGGTACTTTGGTAGGTATACGAGTATAGGTAGGTATACCCTGACACTCGTACAGGTAAACACGAAATAATAACTTTTAAACTTTAAACAGTACCCTGTGCCTGTTGTGCCGTCTTTTTTCTGGGCTTCCCATTCCCATGCACCCGCGATTCCCTAGGGGAATTTATTCGCTCTGTGCTTATTGTATTTAACGTCTATTCAAGTGATTTATAGAGTTTTTCATTTTTACAAGAAAAAACTCAAATTAAAAGTTCAAGGAGACAGCTCTAACTTAGGGTTTCGACAAGGCGACTCCCCCTCAACATACCATATCTTCGACGATTTAAAGTTTTTGCATTCAATTGTAGCTCATCATTCTTAAGCCCTATCAACCCATCGCCATATCGCCAGGTGGCGTCTGTGGCGGTGCCGTTTGTTGTTTTATGTATAATGGCGCTGATGATGGCGGCATTTCAGCAAACCAACGCTTTGTCTTTGTTGTTATTCCTTTCTTAGGCTTTCTTTTTTGTGCCCTTATAGAGGTTGTAAATAAGAAGGATTTTATCGAGGTCAGGGAGATCGGGTTCAACTTCATACAACCTACGGCAATGATGACGACGAGAACGACAATGCCGCGTGCATCCTGGCATCCTGGAGCAGGAGTGAGCGTTCAAGAATTTCGTTGCCGATGGCAAATTATCTTTTTTACTGACGAAGTAGGGAGAACAAAAAAAAAATTATTCATCGTGCGTGTTTTTTTGTTTGCTCCGCCAGCGCCAGTTGTCTTCTACCACACCAGCAAAGAGTCCTTTTTTTGAAAGGGGATATTATATCATCCTTTGTTATTGCCTCAACTCGATAGCAGAATGTACAGAGGGATACCTTCATCATATCGCTAGAGAGGTGCATCCTTATCATGAGGGCACCAGAGAAAGTGGGTGCTCCTTTGCTGGTGGTAGATGAAAAATCCTTTCACAATAGAAGTTATTCCTTTACATATTTTTTTTTGTTTTTGATTTTCTACTCGTTGTGATGTGCTGCTTTTGTTTTCATGAAAGAAGAAAAGAAATTCTTTGCATCTTGGTATTTTGAGGAATATAAAGGGGCAAATAACGAAGCGAGAGAGATTGAAAATCAGCAAACGAGTTCGGCGGAATCTCACCAAGTTAAAGTTGAGACTTGGGAAAAGGATTGGAATTTTTTTTGTAGTTTTTTTTTTAACAAGCAAACTAGAGAGAAGGGAGTCATTAAAATTTATGAGTTTACGGTATTACATAAAAATGGATTGAAATAGAGCCGGCACGTTCTTTTAAATAATATTCCAGATGTTGAATAGGGATTTTGAAAACAATATTATACATCTACATAATATTCGATGAATTTTTTTTTTTAATTTTTTAATTAACGTGTTACAAGAAGGGAATTGGAGCAGATTCGTCCTGGAAATGGGGAACTCGATAGCGCTGGTTTTGTGAAACAATTAGCTTTATTTACTTTTTAACGAAAAAGTGTTGAACGACTTGGAGAATAAAGTAAAGTGAAACAAATAGTTGAGGAAATAACGCAGATTTAAAAATGTTATTCTACAGACGATTGCTGGACAGATTGCAACTTATTGAATATATTGCTATTTATTTGATTTTTAAATAAATTTGAACTTAAGTGAATTAGTGGAAAAGAGCTCTTTTTAAGGCATCATTTTGTAAAACAAAGGACTTCTTTTGATACAAACTCGAGGGTTGAAGAAGTAACCTAGTTTATATTAAATGAAGTTAAGGATTAACAACGGTCTTATAACAACTTAAAGTGATTTAACAAAAAAAAAAATAAGAATTTTGACTCAAATCTTGAAGATGGAAGAAATGCTCAAGAAATTGCGTTCTTTTCATCAGAACGTCATAAAGTCTGGTTGGAAAGTTCTTGTATACTTTCTTGGAGTATTTTAAAATGTTTGGAGAATGCATTGTCCCACGACCAACCAGCAACCAGCCGTGGAAGACCTGAAAAACCATTTTCAGAAGCATCTTAGAAGACCAAAAAACGCAGAATTGGCGATCAACTGCAGTCCTAAATTTCGTAGCGGAACGTTTATCAGTTTTTGGAGTTAATAATGATGAAAAGAAAAAAATATATCTCCACAAGAAGCCTTAGCGTTATATTTGGAATTGGATCTTTCCGAAAAACAAAGTACAGGGTAGGCCAAAGTCCTTCCTAATTTAAAGTGATCTTTTATATCTTTTATAGACTTAATTTTTATTAATAATAATAAATTTTAGAATCACAAAGTATGATTTATGGAGATTTTTTTGGGCTTAGTATGGAATATAATGTCCCTGAAAAAAATGTGCACCAGCTTCATGCTCACAGAGACGGCCTCTTTTTAGAGCGTTTTCATAACACTTCGTAGGACATCTGGGCTCAGCGCCTGTATTTCAGCACGAATGTTTTCCTTTAGCTGCGGGATAGTGGTAGGTTTATTTACGTACATTTTACCCTTCATATAAACCCACAGAAAAAAGTCTGGTGCAGTCAAATCCTTAGAACGTTAAAGCCAATCAAATCCAGAATTTTTGGAAATTATTCGGTTCCCGAAAATTTCCCTTAGTAGCGTCATTGCTGTAGCGCACTATCGCTAGCAGTGTGCGCAGTAGCTCTATCCTGCTGAAACCACATCTCAGGACTATCAGCAATCACTGGCCTCAAAATGGATGGATCATTCTTGGGTTTTCAGTACCCCATATACGGCAATTTTGTTTATTAATGAATCCGTTTAAGTGGAAATGACCTTCATCATTCATTATGAGATGATGAATAAAATCATTTTGCTGCCTTGCCATTTCTTGTAAACGAACTGCGTAAAAAAAACACGTTCTTGAGGATCTCCTGGCTTTTATTCTTGCCGAAAATGCATTTGTATGGAAACAGCCGCAATTCAGTTCTTAGAAAACTACCCTGAGTTGACCAGAGCGCCTTCGTGTCAATGTTTCTGGACTCTTCACAACACTTGCAAGAATACGTTCAACATTTGCTTCTGTTCGGGCAGTGCGAGGTCTTTCAGCTCGAGGAAGATCAAAATCAACAGTTGACGAAAGACAACCGCAGAAATAACAAGACTTAATGAACGGTTTATTTATAAACTCTCTATAGTAGGTATTGATAGTATTACCTTCGAGATTTTCTATTGACTTATAGTTACATTTTTTAGATTGTTCGATGAAGAGAAAGAAATATATCTCGAACTTTATAGTTGGTATTACATGCCAATTAGCGTTGATAAGCTTTTCACACATGGCCCGGATGTAAGGATATTATTTCATCTTTCGAAATACCAATTGGTCAGCTTTCTGAAGAAGCACTTGAGGCAAACCATAAAGAATTTCGAAAACATCGCCCCACTAATACTAGAAAATCATTCCGTATATACACCAACGAAGACCTTTTGCCCATGTTACTTTTTACTTGCGACTTATAGGTACTATAAGGCAAGTTATGCATTCGTAAAAAAAATCGAACTCGGGATTTTGATCAAAGTTGACATTACGATGATAGCGAAGACCAAAAAAGTGGGTCTCGCAATTCTGTCTGCCTGTCGGTTCGACTACAGCCTAAACGGCTCGGCCGGTTTTCTTCAAACTTGGTAGATATGGGTTTTAATTTTTCCCCCCCGGACGTTTTTTCTGTTTTTTTTTTTAAGACCAAAAATAACGGTATCTGCCATACGATTTTTTTTCGAAATTTTATAAATATTTTTTTTTCTCAAAAACTGTCTAAAAACTAGCTAATGGTTGAAAAAAAATTTACAAAAAATTGTTATTTTTGGTAGCCCCCCTGGGTCCATTTTTTTTGTTTTTGATTTTCTCGAAAACGATACAGCCGATTTAAATAATTTTTTTTTGCCAAAGCTCCTCTAAAGTTTGAATATTATTACATATTCAAATTTTCAATTTTTAATTTTTTGGATTTAAAAAAAAAATTCAAATTTTTTTTTGGAAACTCAATATTTCGAAAACCTCATGCTCGATTTTGTTCAAACTTGACAAATAAAAGTTTTTTAACATAATCTACAAGATTTGAGAACAAAAATTTTGTTTTATCTAAAATTAACGGTACCTTCCATACAAATTTTAAAAAATGGTTTCCGAAAATCGTATTTTTCTCGAAAACGGTTTAGAGAATTTTGCTAACATTTTGTTTCTTTTGATTAATCTTTACGATCTATAATTTAATAAAAAAAAAAATTTAAATCTAGATATTACTGACTGTATCTACCATAGAACGATTTTTTCGAATTTTGAATTTCTCATTATCGACATAACGGATTTTAATGAAATTTTTTATAAAGAAGCTCCTAAAAAGTTTAAAAAACATTGCATTTAAAAACTTAAGAAAAAATATTTTTTCAATTTTTAGAAAAAAAAAGTCATTTTTTTTTTTTTGAAAAATTCGATATCTCAAGAACGGCTTACTATTTTTTTTGGAAATTATACTTTTATTCGTACAATAATAAAAACTTAAGGTTGGCGTACCAAAATTTTTTCTTAAAAATGTTTTAAAAATTTTTTACATAAAAGCTTATTTTTTTAAGGAACCACTACAACGACTTATAATTTTTGTTCCTGCATAAATTCATATTTGCATAGCATTCTGTTTTTATCTCTTACTACTAAAAGAATTTAAAAAATTCATTTTATCCTTATGAACAGTTTTCTCTAATAACATTCGTTTTTAAAATTCCTAGTCTATTACATAGGAGCAAGTTCGCGCGACCCAGTCGTGCATTTTATTTTGTTTAGCTTATTGACGTCTATTAGTTATTAGTGATGGAGCAGTCGCGTGGTCCTTTCCTTTACCCTCACCCTTCACCAGGCCCGTAGGAGCATGTGGCTCTTGCAAAGTCTGGTAGATGAGCTTGACATGTCCAGTGTTTTGTGTATTATGTTCGTTTATTTGGTCACTATTGCTGATTAAGTCGAAGGGGCTGTGACCATTTTTTTTTTACTGTGTTGAAGGCGATTTTCAGAGTTTAGGAATTTTTAAGCCATTTTGCTTAAGATGTCAGAGAGCTCCTCCAAGTCGTTGAAGAAGTGTCTCCCTAGGTGTCTGTTCCTAGGATGATATAGCACAGGGCAGTGACACAGGTAGTGGGGAGTATCCTCATGTATCTCCTCGTCACCGAATCCTCTGAATCGTCCATACTGAATTTCATCTTTCATCAACGGTCTTTGACAGCTTGTAAAAGTCTAAGCGGGGTGTTATGTATTTATTACATATCCTATTGCTAGTGTATATGTATATATATCTATAAATAGATCTATGAGATTTAGGTTAAGGATAGCTTCCAGACCAGCTGCGGGGGTGAACCTCATTGCCCCAGTGATTCCAATACATGGCATTCTTTGTACCTTGGTCATGGTTTTAAGTTTGGTAAGTTTGTCTAATGCATTTCACCAGACTACGTTATGTCAGTACAGGTCGGACTATGGCCTTATACATCCAGGTTTTATCAAATATAGTTTGTTGTGTGCCGAGGAATATAGACAAAATTTTCAATTCTAGGTCTTAGTGTTTTAGATCGAGCATAAATACCGAATAATGCTAATAGATTTGCACATTAAATATATCTCGTTATGACAGCTCTAGCAAAAATAATAAGAAAATATGTCCCTCTACACCCTGGTGGCTTTAAACCTATTAATGCGCATCGAGTATTATAAGATGACAAATTCAGTTTTCGAAGCACATATGTATGTCGTAAATTTTTTTTTTGGATTTTTGTCAACCCAACAATATTAAAGTATTGGATGAACTAACGTTATGAATAAGGCTTGAATGTATATGGATCTCTAGATTCAGATGAGTTCCTGCATAAAAATCCAAACATAGCGTTATAGCTTTCGATATTATGTAGTCGAAGTGCACATTAAAAGCTAAATTGGAATACGAAATTATTCCTAAAATCATTTTGGATCATAACCCTTTGAAGACAGGATTGAAAATCTGCCTATATTTAGGCTTAATGCATTTAATGAACACCACTCATTTACTTTGTCTACATCTTTCTGTAAATCTAAACAGTCCGCAACTGACTTGATTGTTTTAATAATCTTTGCATCATTTCATCCGCGAACATTAAACAACTTGAAAAATTAAAAACATTGGGGAGATCATTGATAAAAAAAAAACAAAAACAGCATAGGTTCATGGTGACTTCCCTATGGCACACCTGAGTAATTTATTAATTTAATAGATTTTTCCACTCCACTAGGTTGGACTGGAATCCCAGTAAGCTAAGTATTTTTTTTTAAATCCGATGGCTAACTCTATAAAATGCTTTAGAAAAATCTGTGAAAATCACATAAGTTTTTCTTCTGTTTTCCATGTTTTTTTGAAAAAGAGTTAAATTAGTAACAGTAGACCGCCCGTGGACAAAGTCATGCTGATAATCCGATAAATTATTCATTACTAAAGGGTGATTTTTTAAGAGCTTGAGAACTTTTTTAAAAAAAAAAACGCATAAAATTTGCAAAATCTTATCGATTCTTTATTTGAAACGTTAGATTGGTCCATGACATTTAACACATAGGCTGAAAAGTCCCGGGCCTAACACATATGTGGGCTTGGCTCATTGCATTCATCGCTTTTACAGTTAGTTCTTACATTTAAGAGAAAGCTGTCAAAATTTCATAATAATCAAGTCATAAGTTTGTGAGTTATTATACTTATAGTGACACTACTTTTGTTATTTTCGAAAAAATGGATCAAAAACAATTTCGTGTTCTAATTTTACACTGCTTCTTGATGGGAAAAAATACCATTCAAGCGAAGCAATGGCTTGAAAAATGTTATAAGGACTCCGCTCCATCGGAAACAACAATAAAACGTTGGTTTGCCGACTTCAAACGTGGTCGTAGAGACACCAATGATGCAGAACGCACTGGACGTCCAAATGAAGCGGTAAAACCAGAAAACATAAAGAAAGTCCACCAAATCGTATTGGCTGATCGAAAAGTGAAAATGCGTGAGATAGCTGACATTGTTAAGATATCAAAAGAACGTGTTGGCTTCATTTTGCATGAGCATTTGACTATGAGAAAGCTCTGTTCAAAGTGGGTGCCGCGTTTGCTCACTGTTGATCAAAAACAACAACGTGTTGATGATTCTGAGCAGTGTTTGGCCATGTTTAAACGTAACAAACTGGAATTTTTCCGTCGATATGTGACTATGGATGAAACATGGATTCATTACTTCACTCCGGAATCAAAACGATCGTCATCTGAGTGGACAGCAGCTTGTGAACCTCGTCCAAAGCGCCCGAAAGCACAACAATCGGCTGGAAAGATTATGGCCTCGGTATTTTGGGATGTGCGTGGTGTAATATTCATTGATTATCTTGAGAAGGGAAAAACCATCAATAGTGAATATTATGTAGCGTTATTGGAGCGTTTGAAGGCCGAAGTTGCAAAGAAACGACCGCATATGGCAAAGAAAAAAATTTTGTTTCATCAAGATAACGCACCTTGTCACAAGTCAATGAAAACAATGGCAAAACTGCATGAATTAAACTTTGATTTGCTCCCACATCCACCTTATTCACCAGATTTGGCTCCCAGCGACTATTGCCTGTTCGCAGACCTCAAAAAAATGCTGGCTGGAAAGAAATTCCTCTCAAATGAAGAGGTTATCTCTGAAACTGAGGCCTATTTTGAAGGAAAAGATAAATCGTTCTACAAAAACGGGGTCGAAATGTTAGAGCGGCGCTGGAATGATTGTGTGGCTCTAGATGGAGACTACGTTGATGATTAAAGATAATTTTTAACAAAAAACACGCGTTTTCTTTGTTAGGCCCGGGACTTTTCAGCCCATGTGTTACTTTTTGAAGATAATTTCATTTAAATGTTGACCGCGGCTGCGTCTTAGGTGGTCCATTCGGAAAGTCCAATTTTGGGTAACTTTTTCGAGCATTTCGTCCGGAATAGCCCGAATTTCTTCGGAAATGTTGTCTTCCAAAGCTGGAATAGTTGCTGGCTTATTTGTGTAGACTTTAGACTTGACGTAGCCCCACAAAAAATAGTCTAAAGGCGTCAAATCGCATGATCTTGGTGGCCAACTTACCGGTCCATTCCTTGAGATGAATTGTTCTCCGAAGTTTTCCCTCAAAATGGCCATAGAATCGCGAGCTGTGTGGCATGTAGCGCCATCTTGTTGAAACCACATGTCAACCAAGTTCAGTTCTTCCATTTTTGGCAACAAAAAGTTTGTTAGCATTGAACGATAGCGATCGCCATTCACCGTAACGTTGCGTCCAACAGCATCTTTGAAAAAATACGGTCCAATGATTCCACCAGCGTACAAACCACACCAAACAGTGCATTTTTCGGGATGCATGGGCAGTTCTTGAACGGCTTCTGGTTGCTCTTCACTCCAAATGCGGCAATTTTGCTTATTTACGTAGCCATTCAACCAGAAATGAGCCTCATTGCTGAACAAAATTTGTCGATAAAAAAGCGGATTTTCTGCCAACTTTTCTAGGGCCCATTCACTGAAAATTCGACGTTGTGGCAGATCGTTCGGCTTCAGTTCTTGCACGAGCTGTATTTTATACGGTTTTACACCAAGATCTTTGCGTAAAATCTTCCATGTGGTCGAATAACACAAACCCAATTGCTGCGAACGGCGACGAATCGACATTTCACGGTCTTCAGCAACACTCTCAGAAACAGACGCAATATTCTCTTCTGTACGCACTGTACGCATTCGTGTGGTTGGTTTAATGTCCAATAAAGTAAACTGAGTGCGAAACTTGGTCACAATCGCATTAATTGTTTGCTCACTTGGTCGATTATGTAGACCATAAATCGGACGTAAAGCGCGAAACACATTTCGAACCGAACACTGATTTTGGTAATAAAATTCAATGATTTGCAAGCGTTGCTCGTTAGTAAGTCTATTCATGATGAAATGTCAAAGCATACTGAGCATCTTTCTCTTTGACACCATGTCTGAAATCCCGCGTGATCTGTCAAATACTAATGCATGAAAATCCTAACCTCAAAAAAATCACCCGTTATTATCACTTTACCTTTGATAATAGCATCTCAATGGTACAATTTTCACTACCATTGCATTATTAAAAATATTTTCGTAGAACGACAGTTCGTTGTGATACTTGACCCAATGACTTAAAACTCTCAACCGTTTCTGCGTGTGGGTTAATCGGTTAGAATGAACGGAATCTACAATTTTCTATCGAGTTCGAAATTCTTAAACGCTTGGCACTTCTGATGACAAGAGATTCTCTGTGAGGAATTGTCACGATTTGTGACCCAAAAAAGTAAACATATCTTTGTTTTTAGGTGGCGGAAACTGGGAATTGATCCCCAGACCTTAATCGATCGGTCGTGACAGTCCAGCACCATGTCAAAAGCGAAGTGCATGGACATACTCGTAACTATTTTCAACAGTTTTTCACTATTTTGTTTATCATTTGTTACGAAGTTACATATCTTTCCCTTTCAACTTAACCGTCACTCCAGCTTCCACCATACATCGAATGAAATGAAGATTTAACAATTCAGCTATTTAAATTTATAAAATGACAGTTCCCATCCACTGGAAATGAAGATCATCGTCACAAGTCGTATGCAGTTTTTTCTGCAGTTTTAAAATTCACACTGCTCGCTACCATAAATTATAAGGGAAGATGAATGTTTGCTGAAAAGTGAGAAATTACCAACACAGTGCTGAGTCTTCATTAAATAGGAGTTTCGATCATAGTCGGGGACTCTACCCCAACTACCAACCGAATGTGTACCTTCATTCAGACAAACTTTAGACACAATCCCAACCGTATTTGTGCCTTGATATCGACCAGACCGGGGCCTCTGTCCCAAATAGTTTCACAAAATCAATTCTGAATTCTTCAAAGAACCGAAATTTCTTGCTTTCTTCAGACTGACCCTGGATCTGCAGAGCTACATCTCAAGTAAAGACAGAAAAGCATCGCACATTTCTTCACTTTTACGGAAGATCATTCCCTGGGTCGAGCACTATATATTTCAATAGTTCTGCCTATCAGAAATTCATTTTACCACGCAAGAATTACAAGCAAAGATGAACAACACTGTTTTTCTTCCTAATCGACATTGCATTTCTGTCAATATTATCTACTCTATAATTTCATAATATCATGTCAATATTTGACAGTAAAATACTGGTTCATTAAACGGTATGGCCAATTTTCAATTTGCCCCAATAATGCCAAAATCGTCTAATATTCTCTTTGGCAATTAATTATTCCATTTTCAATTTAAGACCCAATTTGCGCACACATTTCGCCTAAAGATTAATTCAATATAATTGACTTTACATAGAGGGAATGTAATGTACACACTGTAATTGCTTCCGACACTCGCAGGTAATCCCCCCATTATAATACGTAGTACATTGTACGGATATAAAGTACTCGCAGTCACACCGCACGAGGAATTCGAAGACCATCGAAATGTATTAAGCCTCTTCGGGCTATTAATTGTATTTGGCATAGAAAGTGAGAAATAGCTCATTGTAGTATTAGGTACCTACTATAAGCTTTAGAAATCAATTCTTCTTTAATTAAATTATGTTAGAAGGCAGGCATTTTATATATGTATATACTCGTATAATGTTGATGTTCGTACTTGATTAACAAAAAAAAAAAAAACAATACAAAAAGAAGAAATTAATCGAATTAGAGAGGTTAATTAAATTTCAATTTTAATCTTTAATTGATGCAATAATGGTATTTTCGGGGTGTGGAGATGTTTTTGAAGTTTATTCGAAGATTTATTGCCAGAAATTTAAGTAAGAACGTAATTATATTTAAATTAGTTTGTTCAAGAAATCGCTTAAGGGTAAATATAAAGATAAACTTAGATAAACTTAGATGAGTATATGTTAATATAATTTTAGTAGTTTTTGGTATAAAGGGTTTTAACGACATTTTTTTTTGTATTTGAAAGGCCATAGGGCCATCGTTAAAATGCCCGTCTCGGCTTCTTATGGTGGTATGGTCCAATGTTCAATGACTATTCCGCATAGATCCGGCTGAAATTGAGCGGTGGCCTGTGTAATGTTCGCCTTAAGGCCTCAGGTGATTGTAGTTTATTCAAATAGACCAATGACTTCATAAAACTCCACAAGAAAAACTCTAGCGGGGTCAAATTGCACGACCTTGGTGGCCAATTCACGTCACCTCTGCAAGAGATATCCTTACTCGCAAATCTTTCATGCTGATTGTCAATCATGGCGTCCGCTGTGTATCACGTAGTGCCATCCTGCTGGACCCACAAGTCGCCTAAGTGCATATGGTTCAATTTTGGACCATAAGAAATTAGTTTACAATTGTAACTTTTTGAGGATGCATTGTCAACTTCGTGTGGGTTGGTGTCGTCCCATATATGGAAATTTCGCTTGTTAACACAGCAATTCATCCAAAAACTCGCCTCGTCGCTAAAGTTGATTTTTGGGACGAAACTGGGATCCTCTTCAAAACACTCTGAAGCCCAGCGGCGAATAAACGGCGTTGTCTATTGTCATAAACTTAAGCTCCTGGGTCAACTAGATCTTGTTCGGTTGTAGACCAAAGTCCTGATGCAAAATTCGCCAAATTGAAGTGTGCGAAAGGCTGAGATCTTGTGGACGACGAGAAATCTGCCCTTCTGCTGTACACTTTTACGGAGCGCGGCAATGTTCTCGGACGATCTTGCTTTCCTGATACATAATGTTGGTTAATAGACTACCGAATCGGTCGTGTCAAATTTGTCCACCAATTGTTGAAAAGTCGACTGTTTAGAGCCGCCACGCCTACGGCAAAATTAGCGCCACGTTTGCACTAAAGAACACTCATTTTGATAATAAAATTTTATAATTTAGAAGTGATGTTCAATCGTGTTACTTGTTATGATAATTTACCATCAGTAATTGAATAACAACCAACAGATTTGACATGTATCACCAAAACAACATGGCCGCCAAGTTTGTGTTATTTTAAATTTCAATTTTACTACCTATTCTGTTGATTCAAAGTTTCACATAGTTCTTTTACAATAATATTTAACTGATGAATTTAACCTGGTCTTTTGTTGACCAAACGCTGTGTCTCTTCGAATAAACAGACCATCGTGTTAATGTTCCAAAATTCCAGCTATTTGTAAGTGTATGAAATGGAACTTCATATAACCTCAAAAGTGTTGATTTTACACTATATCTTCTCATTTCAACATAAGTTAACAAGATGATTAACCTTGTTGAAAAATATCAACCTGATAATTGGTTAATTCTACGTGATATTTTCCCTGAGTATAAACTAAGTGGACTTACAAGTCTATAGTATAGAACTTACCACTTACTTTTACTTGTAAAATGACAACAGGAGTTTTTTACCAAACATTTCATAATATCATGGTTTGCATTTTTTTATACTTTGAACACACTAAAGGGGTTATGAGTACCCTTATAATGTTAGGGTGCAACACAGTTCGAGTGTTGAACTAGAGTGTAAAAGTTGTACATGTTTTGAATTTGTTGACGTTGGTCTCGCAAACTTATTTTAAAATAATTTCTTGCAAAACTGCAACTATAACATTGGAATTTCCGAACTTTGACAGGTGATTGCGGCCATATTGTTGAAGCTACATCTGTCAAATTGGCTGTCATTTATTTAGTCAAATCAATTCGGGGAGCTATAGCATTTGCAAATAATTGACATTGCTTTATGAAAGTAAGTCTTCTGTTCGAGTACCAGTTTGTGGACTTGGCCCGAAAAATCATATTCAGCGACGAGGCACATTTCTGGATGAATGGGTTGGTAAACAAACAAAATTATTGTATTTGAAACGATCACAATCAAAATTTTGATCCACCAAAGTGCAAATTGTTCGGAGATTTGGGGATCGAATCCCTACCTATATATCACCAAAAACCGAGACTGTATCTTGTCATGAAAAATGGTCAACGTAAAAAGTCCCGCACAAAACATTGACGATCACACGAAGACCATCGATCAAAGTTGTCTTAAAATGCATTAACGAGTTCCCTGTGTCAAGAAATCAACGCTTAACTTTAAGTATCACAAGATTTGACTACATTCAAGTTTACCGTTGCTGTGAAAATAGATCACTTTTGGCGTGTAAGATCACACGACGCTGACATTTTGAGTCAATTTTTTTACTTAAATGAAGAAGTACATATTTCGAAAATAAGATAAATGAAAATGCTTATTAACACTCAGGCATGCCGAATAGAATTCCGTAAACCATGACATTTTTGTACACTCGGAAAACAAGCGATTTTATGAAGTTTTCGATTATTGGTCATCCGGAACACTTCAAACTGCAATTCTAAGATCAAAAGAAGAGGTACTTATTTTAAGAAGAAGAAGAACTGTCAATCGATGACCAATAGAAAGTGCCAAACTATTGGTTTCCGTTGACAGCTCGCGATAAATAATCTTTTTAGGTAAGTCAATTAACGCTCGTTCCCTATCAGTCAAGAAACAAAGTGTTGAAGGATAGCTAAAATGCTGAATAAAAAAAACCCTAAAAAACCTGAAAATTTTGAAATTGAATACCTAACATTCATAAGATACATGCATAAATATTATCCACAAAAGTACAAATAAAATAAAAAAGTTTTGCTTAGGAACATATTAAATTCCAGAACCCTACATACAGAGTTTGCTTGCCTTAAACAGCGCGTTAATGGCTCATTATTTTCATAATAAACCTTGTGGAAAGGGGCATAAAAAAGACAACGAGAGCGAAATTCTCGCATGGGTGCCTAGAAACTTACCAGCGCAAGCAAAAAGAGGCACTTGATTTTATAGTTAATATAGTCATATTTCAAAATATGACCTCCGAATTTCCAGATACGAGTATTGGATCCCTATAGTAATAAAAATCTTGATTTATAAGAGGGCATATCGATGTTCCAACTGAAAGCCTTTATAGCTATTCTAATGAATCGTTTCTGCACCCTTTTAATTTTTAAGGAGTGAACGTTATAATGTGGGTTCTATACGATGCAGCAGTACTCCAAAACAGATCTTACGTAGCTTAAAAAGAGTGATTTACATAAGAGTGAAAGAATCTGGGTGGCCTTGGCACGATGGTTGTGTGCTCGCCTGTCTCTGTTCACAGGTTTGATCCCTGCCGTGCGTCGTCTATGTTGTCTTATATTCCATTAAAACCTTCTAAAAATTGTCATCAATGGGTTCCTGGTTTACTCATTACATGTTGTTCAGACATAACACTAACAACATGTGATTGAGTTAAACTAGTATGCACAACAAGGATGAATACGAATAAAATAATGCGAATTATAAGGAACATAGAAATAAGACACGGCATTTCTCCGCTTTAGTTCAGCCGCCATCCCTGGAGATAAAAAATCTGAGACAACCACCTTCAGTCTCAGAACATCGAGCCACACATCTTTCCTATCCTCCTTTCCCTTCCTTAACTTCACGCCCGCGCTGTGTTGTAATATTTAAAGGGTAATCATAATCCCTTGAGCGCGTGTATGTTATAAAAAAAAAAAAAAAAAAAAAAAAAAAAAAAAAAAAACATTCATAGAGCTGGCCCTAGGTACGATAAGTGACTATTAAAAGTAAGCCTTGTATCAAATATTATAATATTTGTTAAAAATGTTCCATTAATATTGTAACCATAAGCGATCGGTAAGGTTTTTCGGCAGAATGATGTACTTTGACATTTTAAAACATTAAGATGAAGATTGTTGTTGCTACACCAACAAGATAAGCTTCTTTCTGAAGATTAATTCAGTCTGAAGTTGACTTAATACTTAGATAAAGTTTTAAATCGTCTGCATATATTAAACACATACAATGGGTCATATGTTAAAAGATGAGAAAGTTCTCAGAGTCAGAGCTGACGAGCTTGAACTCGCATGTGAGATCTATCGACCAGAGTGGAACTCGGACTCAGTTTCATATGCAAAAAAAACGAGTTCGCTCTCTACAGTTTTGACTCGATGGATATGAGAACGTTCTCAAAGCTCTTCGTATAAACTACTTTAAACTGTTACTTCGGTGAGTCGAAATTGAAGAATAAAAAATGTCTTCTGAAAGTGAAAACGAAAGTTTAATTATAAACAATAATTTTGATGACCTTAGTGAATTTTTGGTAAAAGAACTTAAAGAAAATAAAGTTTTACTATAGAAGTCTCATTTACCAGTTTTTAAGGCAAATAAAAAAGATGCTATGGTAAAAATTCAAATAAGAAACTATTTTTTTAAAATACGAGAGTCGTGAACGGATCCTGGCCAGCAAACTCGTAGCCTGTAAATTTAGTAGTATCCTTTGCGGTTGACGTACTCCTTGTCTTGATAGATCGGTTTCTTTATACGTACATGCGTACAATCAAGAGTACTAATGGAATAAGGAAACTCATACTTACGGCTCTATAACCTATGCAATTCTTTTATTTCTTCAGAAGTGTGTGGGAATATGATCCAATCAGTTGCGACCTGCTGTACCACCCTAGATATTGTTGATTGATTGACACCAACTCCCCTTTGAAATCCAGGAACTCCTATATACTCGTATCGTAGAAAAATCTTCATTTTTTCTTGGTGGGTCAAAGCACCACCAAATGTTTCCAGGGTTGGGTCCGAAAACTCATCGGTCAATAATTTCACACCCACACTAAATTTATACACTTTTTGAAAATCTTCACCAATAAATTGGACATCTTCTATTGTTATAAACACGATTTGTTTCAAAGTTGTTCTGAAACGCGGCCAATTTGATAATTGTTTATGAACTGAGTAAGAGAAAACCCATGCTTAGTTATTCTTGAGATCGATCTCATACAATCAATCATTTACTCATCTTTTTGCATAGCAAAACTATAACTTTCTTACATAGAGCTTTCTTCAAGAGATCGGTCTCAACGTTCTGAGTTCGAACTCACAGGTTGAGATCGATCTCAATCTCTGTATTTTTTTTTTGCATACCACTCTAGGAAAGTTCTCAGAAAAGTGAGTAAAAAGCTTGAACTCATCTTTTTGCATATGACCCAATATTTGAAATATTTTTGGAATGTTATTGATGAAAATCAAAAAAAAAAAAAAATAGGGGTACTAAATGACTACCTTAGGGGGCACCAAAAGTAACTGCCACAGGGTCTGATAGGCAGTTATTGATTCGAACATGCTGCGATCTAAGAGTAAGGTACGAACCAAACCATTTTAATAAATAAGAGTTAAAGCCCAAGCTTTTAAGTTGTCAAACGCTTTTGAGAAATTAGTGTAAACTACATCACACTGTTGATCTTTTTCAAGAGCATCCACTACATAGTTAATAAAAATAGTAAAGTTTGTTGTGATGGTAGATCTCCCATCGATAAAACCATGTTGTAGCGGAGAAATAATTTCTTTTAAAAGAAAAACAAGTTTATTATATACTATTTTTTCAAATAGCCTAGGAATTACAGATATTTTGCAAATTTCCTTGTATAAATGGCCTCACTTTTGGGCCCAGATTTAAAAATTGAGGTTAAGAAAGAATTTTTCCAATCCTCTAGATTTAAAGTGGAACTTCTAAGGCACACCCTTTGAAAACATTGAAGGCCAGGTTATCAAATTAAAATTATTCAACTTCAGTTTTGCTCATCTGCAAGTCTCCAACGTTTAAAAGTTCATAGAACACGTCAACGTTAGACATATTTCCTAAAGGTAAGAAGGTGAGATTTAGAGCAAGATGCATAGTTTTAAGTAATTGTTATATTTGCAATGATTTTATTGACTGGTGGAGGACTAATAGAGTAGAGAGCAGGAACAGACTTTCTGTTTGGCAATTTGGAGATTGATTGACGGCACTCGGAGTGACGATTTTGGCTTTATCAAAGAGAACATTTTCTGGTGCACTCGCGATTGTACTCGTAACAATTAGTTTTTGCAAGGCAGATATTTCTGTTTTTAGATCACAAACACACTCAGATAGCTCACTTAAGCGGTGGAAAATTTAAAATGATAGCAAATGTTACATTTCAAAAAGAAATAATTAGAATTTTGTATTAGATTTAATTCTTCAACATTTAAATTAGCACACATTTTATGGAAACTTTGACCACAGAAAGAATTACATAAAACATTATCCGATCTGAATAATTTTTCATTGCATTTAGCACAGTTTTTAGACATTTTGAGATGTGATTTCGAAATAATAAATAAAAAAGAAAGCGTATATAGAGTTAGAGATGTTTGTTTGACAGCGAATCAATAAACTCTATACTCTTGAAAATATAGTTTTCATTTTATCTGTCAAGTCATAAACTGTCAAATTCTATTGAAGTATGGCTATGATGTTGATAGATTAAACAAAATCTAAAAAAATTGAAGTTATATTTATAGGGCTTTCCAATGACATTTGAACCGAATATTTAAAGTACGTCGAAATATAGTTTTACCTCTACCTATTAAGTCATTAATTGTGAAATTCCATCAAAGGTTCTTTTCTATATCGAAAAACCTAAAATCGTCCCAAAAAATCGGTTGTTAGTTCTAGCTCCAGAAAGATGCGATTTTAAGACTCGAATGGTATTCGAAACAAATTCGCTATATTCTTCAAAGCTACGTTCTTCCTGCATCTGTGAATCCATAAATTGACAGCTTTCATTGACGGAGGGCTACTATGTAAAAACGATTTAAAATCTTTTGAAAAAAAATTAAATCTTGTGCCGGTTGAATTAGAAATACTTCGAATGCAAAATCGAAAACCCCATTAATGAATATTTTCAATATTTTGTCAAAAAAATGCCACAACAGAAAAGAATGTCATGAAAAATTTACTCAATTTTAATATAAGTGCAATGTGTGTCACAGATTGCAACGAAAATTTGTAGTTATGTCAACCAACAACAATGTCAAGTTTTGCGTCGATGCAAAAGCAAATTCTGCTGTGTGGACATTGGAACACAGTCAAAACAGTCACGTGCAATCTGTCAACGTGCCTTCACTGCGTTGGCAGAGTGATAACACGGTCAACAAAAAGTCTGCGATGCGAAAGATTAACAGCATGCTATGCTAGATTATTCACAATAAAAGCAACAAACGGTATCAAAATCTTTATAACCCGTCCGGTTTTCGTCAAATTAAAATTTTATAGTAAATAGAACTCTCAGTCTTAATAGTCAAATGTTTTTAAATCCTTTCCATAAGACAATAACATTTTATAAAAAATCTAACTTCCACCCTTATTACGGTTTGTCAAATATTGATCGATTGATAAACGGTAGAACTTGTCAATTCATGGAAGTTGTTTTGATGTTATGGTTGTCAATTCATAAAATTTACTATACGTAATTGTTAAACTGTTTGACATTTGAGATTTGGTAACGGTTTGATAGAATAATTGATAGATAACAATATTTTTGACAATAATAATATCAAGTTTGACAATGAAACTATTGATATATAACGATAATACCAATGCATTTGACGTTTTTCAACGAAATTCATGATTATCGTGTATCAACGATATTGTTGAATTTGTGTTATCGTTATCAAATACCTATTTTTTTTTTTATACGAGTATATTGTGAACGGTTTTGAGAGTCATGATCTATGTTGAATAATTCCATTGGAAAACTTGGTAGTATCGTGACTCTCCATATCATTCACAGTTTATCAAAAAAATAAAATAGGTGTTTGATAAAATGATTACGATATAATTCATCAATTTTGTTGAAGAACGTCAAATGTCGTAACTGACAACCGTAATATAGGTCTTAGCTCACAATTTTTCTGATTTTCCACGCTCAAATAGTTTTTTTTTATAATCTTGTTCACAATAATTTAAGTTGAAATAAAATTAAATTTATTTTTACATTTCACAAGCAATTTGCACTTAAATTATCAGTGATGCTCCCCCATTAGCCACACTTTGCCTCTAGAGAAAGAAGTGTTTTTTCCAAGTTCTAGTCCAAACAAAAAAGGAAGAAAAAAAATAAAAACTCTTTAGATCGACTTTTTCATCAAAAACATCAAATTATCCTAAATTCAATTTTATGAAAGAATAAAAAAATTGCTTTTTTCGTCCTTGGAGTATAGCTGGCTGGCTGTGCAACATCAGAATAACCAAGAACAACCCCTTTGCAAACTCATAAAAATCCCATTCAGACTGATGTCCTATATGCTCATACATACATTATGTATTCTCTAACGAGATTGCTCGATTCACCACCTTTAACCTACCCCGCTGATCCTTGCAGTGTACTCCCTGCTCCGACAACCATGATGTCGGTGCTATAAATTGTTTCTAAACTTTTTTAAAAACCGATTTAAAGTATGTAACAACAAACACGATGTGTGTTTCCTCGTGTGTAAGTATCGCATCACTGAGCAAAGTACAAAAAGGATAAACAACATGACTTGGGCCTTTGCAGCGGATGATAGCGCTACCACTTGGTGGTGATGATGATGATGCTGCTGCTTTTTCCTTCTTCGTGCCACCATCATCATCATCATCGTCATGACCTCTGACATTCAGGATGCGGATGAAATGCATTCAACCAGAGAAACAATTCCGAATATGTATGTACTGCTGCTAGGATATGCCTTTGTCACGTCCGGTTCGGTTCAATCCGTCCTCCAAGTCTCCATCATCATCGTTCTGGCCGCATCACTCCTCCTCACTCATCGAATCACAGACAAGGCGATACATCGGCAAAGAGAAAAACAAAATGCAAATTAAAATTCTGCTCTTTTATTTTTGGATTCCTGGTTCTATGTTTGGCCAGTTGTCCAATGTCCATTTGGTGTTACGCGGCGCGGTGCGACTTTCAGCTTTCGAACAAAGTGCATAATAATTATATCCACCTCCAAAAGCTAACCCACAACAATTCCACAGGGTGAAAAGAAACTTTTGACCAGAACCATAGCGGATGGCACAAAAGAATTCCCAATACATTTTGTGCGGCGCGATCTGGTGGAAATCATTTTCCAGTTGAAATGGCCAGAAAAAGAGACGAATCCACCCAAAGCGAGGACCTGCTGTGACAGCGCTCCAAAGTCCATCACTAACACACAATGGGGGGATGTCTTGTTATTGGGGCAGAAAAAAAAAACCCTTATCCATCTGGTCGTTTGTATTCAATTGTGTTCTATTGTGTGTCATCATTTAGCAAAAAAGAAACAAAATGTCAGAACTTTTTAGCAGGATGAGCGATTTCTGGTTGGACACAAAGAGGATTCGACCTTTTTTGGGATTGCATAAACTATGAATAGAATTTTGCGGCTGGTTTTCTCTAATAGAGACACATCCTCTTGCTCTGACAGCATTAATTACGGTTAATTGTGTGCGATGAGTTTCGATCCGCTTCTGAGGGAGATGGAGTTTTTGGGGATAGAAAGTTGGCACAAACGCAAATGTGCACACTAATTTAGCCGAAGAGTTGGTTTTGACAATTTGCGGTCAGTTTGAGGAGATAATCAATTCGCGACAATGGCAAAATGGCGTCAACTTTGCGTTAACAGGCGCATTTTAACGAAGCCCAACCCAATCCGCTGCCTATAAGTGAGCTTTGGGTTTGGTTGACCAGGTGACCCAAACCCCCGAACTCCCACTATCAGGTTTTGCGAATTATGCCATTTAAACGCTTCATTAGTATTATTAATTGCATTTTGTATAATTTTAAGTGGTAGTGGTCATAATCGTGCAGCTTAAAAGGACTTCATGCCTGCCTCTATGTTCATAGTTTCATCGCAGTCGATTGGGTTGATTTTATTGGAATTTTGTATTATAATAATTTAAATACCTATAGGTAATCGTATGTGAAAATATAGAGGTCGTCGTTTATTGAGTAATTAAAAAGGATGCACTTTGGGGAATAAAGGATTACTGATTGATTTAGGTGTGACTGCAGTGCTGCAATATTTCACACTATTTATGTTTCACTAGAGACCGAGATAGAAAGAGAGAGGAGGAGAGACCATGCAGTAATTAAAATAGATAATTAATTTCAATGGCCACATAGGTACGGAACCTATGTATGTATATAATACGAATAATCTGAAAGGACACAGTTTAAATTGATAATGCAGTTTGTCGTTAAAGTTTGCAAAAAAGGCGAATCAATTGAATGTGTATGTAATATGATCATTTTGCTGGTTCATCGAAAATAAATTTTGTTAATTTTCAGAAACTTGAAAAATAAAACTTTTTTGTTGTACGAGTATTTTAATCAGAATTTTTAATTAGTGGGTTCGGTATAGCCAAGTTCGAAGAGGCTTTTTTTCTTGCAAAGTTAGCTCAATCCAATGATTGGAATATTTTAGTTGCTCGTTTTTATGTGCTCAACTGTGATTGCGTGATTCAGCCGCCATTTTAATGAACGTATTTTAACCAATATCTGGCCAATGACTCTTCGTACTGTGGTGGCAACACTTCCAAAAGAAAGAACAAAGAAAAACAAAAAATGAATGTTCAGAAAGAAGATACAATGAAAGAAAGATATAATGATTATATTTAATAGAAAGAGACTACCGGTTATGTAGATAAATATACTGAGAGAATAACGATATGATCACTTGTTGTGAATCTGTTGACGAGGAAAGACCTTTTATTTGCTTAACCGAATATTGTTTTAGTTTTGTATTAATCAAAGTTTAACTGCTTACACTACAAAGAAATTGTTACAGATTAATCGATATATAATTCAACTACATTTCTGTTTTGTCTATTAATTTGTTTTTTCTCAGTTTTATAGTTTATCCTGAAAAGTATCTTCTTTCTAATTTTTGTCACTGCAGTCTCAAAAATTCAAGAAGAAAACTGACAAAAATCTCTCCGGTGCCTAACCACCAAAATTAGATATCGAGTTTTACAAAAAGAACTTGACAACTTTTTTTGAAATATTTTGGAAAGAAAAGCAAATCATTGGAGATATTTCGAAAATCTAAGTAATTAATGTACCTAATGCGATGTCGTTCATATGTATCCCACGGGCACGTTTGCAGCGGTCGATTCGTTGAACCAAATTTTCAATGACTCGGCCACACTTTTCGGCGGAAACGGCTGATACCTCTCGTTCAACTTTACATCTGAGCTTATCTAACGATGTTGGCATGAACAAATGATTTAACGTAGCCCAATATAAAAAAGTCTGGAGGTGTTAAATCACACGACCAAGTTAGGCAATCGAAAGCACCATTTCTGGATATAAATATAATACGTTCATCGATTCAGTCGATTCTAAAATAGCGTTCACATTATAAACCTAGAATTATATGAATACCCATCACTGATCAATAAAGTTGAGCAAGTGTAGCTAGCATTAATCAAATTTTGTCGACCCGAACCAAACCTGATTCAAATGAGTAGATATCAATTTAATTGTCTCGTCTGAACAATAATTTTCTAGCCTGGACGTATTCATCAACACAACAAGTACCTGTCAAATATGTTTTGTCTGCGGTCAGTGCAATATTTTGACTTGTGGCATTTATTATTGTTTGCTTTAAGTGCTTTTCTTTTGGAAGTTGAATTGCTCAGATGAGAAGAATACCATCTTCATCATTAAAATTCACAAATTGTTATTATTGAAAATATTAGAAATTTTAAAATTATATAGAAATGAAAATAAAGACGTCCACATTGACACTTTCACAATAAGTAAGACCATGTGGACAGAATTAAATGTTGACCATGTTGACCGACAATGTAGATAAACAATATTGATCGGAATAGTGCGGACTCAGCTTAATACCCACTGTGTGACTTGTTTCATCGTCTTGTTGAAACTACATAATACTAATATCTAGCCATTGCAAATGACGAAAGAAATAACCTTCCAACATTTTATGTAGCGATCTCCATTGACTGTATGGTGACCGTCATTTTCATCAACGAAAAAAAAAATAGCCCAATGCCACCAAAGTCATGAAAACTATACAGCATACAGTTATTTTTTTGTGGATGAAGTGGTGTTTCTTCAAGTATGTACATACGGTTTTCACCTGACCTTTAACTCATATTCTGTTCGTTGACGAAGCCGGTTAGTCAAAAATGCCCTTCATATAAAGTTGTTTTTGCGATGAAATCGGTCATTTTCTTTCAATATTTCTAAAGCCCTATTCGAGAATGCTAGTTGTTTCCTCCAAGATCCTTTCGCAAAATTGGTAATAGCGTGGTTTTAGCAATGTCAAATTATTTAGAAACTCCCGGAATTGACTGTTTTGATTCGTTTGCAAATGAAGGAATATTCTTGACAAACTGACACGGGCACATCCAGCAGCAAAAATTTAGACTCAAATTTGTTCACTATGAATTTTCTTGTCTACTGGGACCCTAATTACTACCAAAAATTTTGATCTAAAAGTTTCCGTCACCAACTCGAAATTTTGGTAATAAATTTTAAATATTTATTAACGTTGTTCGTTCGGGTACTTTACCGTGATGAAAATGCTGTTTCACTGAATGTATTGACATTGTCAGGTTGGTCATTGGTTTGAGGATGCGTTCACAGTGAGAGTTCATATTCTTCAATATAAAACCTAAGCATATTATTGTTAGGTATATAAAAGAAAGAAAGCGAAATGTCCTAATCATTTGTATATACAACACACAATATAACGTCGTCGTTCTATGAAAACTCCCTAAGTCCATTTTAAAAAAAAATGTGATTAAATTCTTATTTAATTCATTTCGGATAAACCATTTGCAATAAAATTTATTGCACAATGGCTACGCCAAACCCATTTTACAATTGAGGCCTGAGATCATGCTATTTTGATAATTTTTGGATTTTTTTATATTAATTTCCAAGTTTAAATGCAAATATCTCAAAAAACAAAAAATGGACTTAGGGAGTTTTCATAGAACGACGACGATAAGACAATCTGTGAAATCGACTGTTTATTATTTTTAAAGATCAAAATTCTATGTGCATGATTTGATGGAAAAAGAAGGTTCCTACTGAAGATATGGTGCAAAATTTTAATCAGCCTAGTGTACGATATTAGTATGATAATACTCAACAGTTTGCTAACTTTAAAGAAGATTACTAACTCTTTCTTAATTTTAAACATTTTTTTAACCAGTGTCGTGCAAAAGGTATTTTTTAATAAATTGCTTCTGAAAACACCTCAAACAATTTCAGTTCGTTCCAAAATCAAATTCAACAGATTTTGTTTTTGACATTTGTAAATGCCAGAGTCAAATGAAGTTAGCATAACAACTAATAAAAAAATAACTATTTGATGATTTTAACTTTGATTAAATGCTAAAAAAAGTCTGATGATAAGCTCAATTAATATTTGCAAAATGGCCTTTTTACCAAGTATCATACGAAAACTGTTCTAATATCGTACTAATTTGACTAAAATTGTGCGGCATTGTTTTAGAATGTATTTATTTTTTTAGCCTGATTTTAGATTTTCTAAAAAATAAATGTGCCGTTAAGTGCTTAAATTGGGCTAAAAAATAAAAAAAAAATTCAATTTTGAAAAAACTCAGATTGTATACTGCAAAGATTTTAAATCGCGCACGTTTGTGAATTTTAAGTACATATGTATGTATATTTATAATTTCTTCAAGTTCCAATTTTAGAACATACATTCATCGCGTAAGAATTTGCGTTACTAAGAAAATCGAAAATAAAAGAAAAAGTTCGTTCTCAAAATTTGCGATTTTTTTTCAAACTCTTCGGTACAAGCTGCGAACATAACAGTGCCCGTATCGTGTAAGACTCTATTAATTGATAGTCGTTTTGGGGAATACTCTCTCTTTTCTTTCATATAGATATGATAAAGACGACAATCCTCAAAGGGACAATAAAAAATAGATAATCAACAACTATTGGTAATCAGCTTAACCGAATCGATCCCAGCACTTTGTACTTGGTATATACATTTAGACAATTAATATAGGTGGCGCTAAATTCACGTTAAAATGGCTACCCTCTAAGTTAGAATAGGAGTTAAGTAAATTTTTTTTAAAATAAGACGCATGATATCACAATTCGGGCAGATTTGATATATAAGTACTCGAATCTATAGGTACTATATGGCAAGTCATACATTTGTAAAAAACATTAAATTACAAGTTTTAATCTGACTTCACATGACAGGGAGAAGAAAATAGTGGGTCTCGCAATTTTTTCTGTCAGTTCACTTTAAATCCGGTAAATAGAATTTTTAAATTTTGCCCCGACAGGTTTTTTGTCTTTTTTTAGAGATGAAAAATAGCGGTACCAACCATACAATTTTTTTTTTTTTCGAAATTTTAGAAAATATTTTTTCCTCAAAAACTTTTTCACAGATTTTTTTTTAGAAAATTAAAAAATATAATTTAGTTAGAGCTAACTGATGGTAGACAAAAAATGGATATGAGTAGTAGATACCTCCCATAGAACAATTTTTTTGTTTTAGAATTTCTCAAAAACGGTAGAACTGGTTTTGATCCATTTTTGTATGCTAAAACTTCTAATGCTAGATACACATGAGGCAACCATAGCAACATGTTGCAGTAACGTGTTTCGTTTATTCACTACACACGTGGCAACTGTTGCCCCAACCACAGTAATGTGTGCAGCTGTGATACATAAAAGATATAAGCGGGAGAAAACTAAAATTAAATTTTTGAAATGAGTGACGTACATAATACGTGCTTATTCTCAGATTTTTATTTTATATTTTCCACTATTTACGTCCCATAAATCTCAAATTTTTATATTTTTTCTTTATGTTTTTTTTTTTCACTTTATATAAGTCCGCATGAAGATTCTTAATCGCTTGTTTCCGACGAACTGAACGAGTAAATACGTTAAACAATGATACACACGAAGCAATGGTTGCAGCAACCGACCGAAAATATCAAAAAATTTTGATATTTCTGGAAACGGTTGCAGCAACAGGAAAATCAATGGGCAACACAGCTACACATGAAGCAACGGTTGCTTCAACATTGCTTTGTTGCTGTAACGGTTGCCTCGTGTGTATCTAGCATAAAAGCTTAAAAGCGTACAAAATTTAATTTAAAAATTTAAAAACTAAAAAAAAATATTTTTGGGATTAAAAAAAAAAACTCGATTTTTGTTGAAACTTAACAGTTAACAGTTTCTTAATACTTGTTTTCTATTTTCGTGACCTACTCTTAATTAAAAAACGGGTTTCGGAAATCTTATTTTTCTCGAAAACGGCACCTAGAATTAAGGTAAATAATTTTCTATTTCTCTTAATTTTAACGATCTAAAGATAATTCAATACAAAAGTTTTCGAAATTAAGACATTACTGATAGTACCGCCAACAAAACCATTTTTTCGTAAGGGAAATTAATTAATTTTTTTTTTACAGAAGCTTCCTAAAAGTTTAAAAAAACTGCATATCGGAGCTTAAAAAATGATGCACTAGATTATTAACAGCCAAGTATAGAATTAGTTGTTAAATTTATCTTTTTTTGACTTAGAAGTCGCGATTTTTATAATTTTAGACCTACATAGACCGCTTTTTCGACGACTTAACTTTAAAATACTACCTCTCGATAGGATTAAACAAATCATCCAAAAATATTTTTTGACGAGGTGAAGCCATTTCGCTACCATACAATCTTAAAAATATCTCTCCAGTTTATCTAGAAATGCCTTAGCCAATTTAGTGAAATAGAACTGAAAACCGGTTGAATTCCAATTCAAAATTCCCTGCCAACGACAAAACAAAAAAAAAACAATTAAACTTACTCTAAAGTAAGCTCCGAGTTGAATTCAAATTGAATTACCGTAGCTTTTCCTTCCTCTGCAATCGAACAACGAAATTCGCAACCGAAGCTTCATCACACACAAAAACCCTCATATTAATTCCCTCAAATCCTGATGCATAACCAAAGCGAACAATTAATTTCAATTTCCTGAAACCACGCTGATAGTGCAATGCTCTTGCTTAAGCCTTTATAGTGCAGCTACTGCTGCTATACTCCTGCTGCTGTATGTTGTGGTTCTAAAATTCTATAAAATCGATCTAACCGCATGACAACCAACCATTGCCGACCTCCAACATTTACCACTTTCAAGGATATTGTGGAATTCAAAATTACTTCCCAATATTCAACAACGACCATATCCCCAACCCAACCGAACCGCCTCCTCTCTGTACTCATACTATGGCATATAAACCCTTCGGTGAAGTAATAGCAATTCCAAGAACTTCAAACTCTTCCGCTGGCCATTTACACATAGCTCCACATATAGAGGGATTTGAAAGATAGGCAGAGAGAAAAGGGAAAAACGAACTCATTCACATAGCAGTTTGCCTCTCGCAAAGGATCCCGGTGCCTAAATTATTCGCGGCACATGCCGCAAAAACCCATTGAATAGTTATTGCTGTTTAAAATCCAAATGTTTGCCAACCGCGCACAGCCACCGCTTCAAAAGAATACCGTCCCTATGCTGATCCCAAAAATTCCACCCCTCCTTTGATTATTTACAGGAAAACTTTCATTTAAATTCCACATCCCCGAACCCTAAATTTTGGTCCCGGGAGAAAGCCCCGAGGGCCCAACCTTTTGCTATTGCACTATCTCACTGATATGCTAACACACAAAAAATTCTTGTTTCTCTTTGCAGGTACAAAACAGAAGTTGCTGGCAAAAGCCTGCCGGTGTTAACCAACCTCGACAAAGGACGTTACGGCGTCATTGTGTTCGAGAACCTGGACAAATACCTGCATATGGATAAATGGAATCGTGAATTGCTGGACAAATACTGCCGGGAGTATTCGGTGGGCATTGTTGGCTTTGTCAGTCCAAGCGAGGAGTCCCTGGTGGCCGCCCAACTGCGCGGCTTTCCCTTGTACATACACACAAATTTACGGCTACGAGATGCCAGCCTGAATCCAGCGTCGCCAGTGCTCCGACTGACACGTGCCGGGGACACAGCGTGGGGCGCTTTGCCCGGCGACGACTGGGCCGTATTCCAACATAATCATTCCACCTACGAGCCGATTGAGTGGGCTCAACGCAATAACCAAGATTATCCCTCGGATGGGGGCCAGGTGCAACTGCCGTTAAGCACTGTCCTGCAGGACCACGGTCACCTGGACGGCATCCAACGGGTACTGTTCGGCAGCAGTCTGAGATTCTGGCTGCATCGGTTATTGTTCTTGGATGCTCTTTCGTACCTGAGCCACGGGCAGCTTAGTTTAAGTTTGAATAGAATGATCCTGGTCGATATAGACGACATTTTTGTGGGCGAGAAGGGCACACGATTGCGGCCGGATGATGTGAGAGCTTTGATAGCCACGCAGCAGCATATATCCGCTTTAGTTCCTGGATTTAAGTTCAATCTGGGATTTTCAGGAAAGTACTACCACCACGGGACCAGGGAGGAGAACTTGGGTGATGATTTCTTACTGCGGAACGTCAAAGAGTTTAATTGGTTTTCGCATATGTGGAAGCACCAGCAGCCGCATTTGTATGACAATATCACGATGTTGGTCAACGAGATGCTGTTGAATTACGCCTTTGCCAAGGAGCATCATATTCCAACAGATTCGGGCTACTCCATTTCGCCGCATCATTCGGGTGTGTATCCGGCCCATGAAGTCCTCTATGAGGCATGGAAGAAGGTGTGGAATATAAAAGTCACATCCACAGAGGAATATCCGCATCTTAGACCGGCGAGGCTCCGTCGTGGATTCATCCACCGAAACATAATGGTATTGCCGCGACAGACGTGCGGCCTCTTCACTCACACAATGTATATCGATCGATATCCTGGCGGCAGGGATAAGTTAGATGAGTCCATCCAAGGAGGAGAACTCTTCCAGACAATCGTCTACAATCCCATTAACATATTCATGACACACATGTCCAATTACGGCTCCGACCGCTTAGCCCTCTACACCTTCGAATCAGTTATAAAGTTCCTTCGTTGTTGGACGAATTTAAAGCTGAGTTCAGCTCCACCAGTGCAACTAGCAGAAATGTACTTCCACCTGCATCCAGAAGAAGCGGATCCAGTATGGGGTAACCCATGCGATGATCCACGCCATATCAAAATCTGGTCGAAGAACAAGAGTTGTGATTCTTTGCCAAAATTTCTAGTCATTGGTCCACAGAAGACCGGAACCACCGCTCTGTACACATTCCTAAGTATGCACACAGCAATAGCCAGCAATGTGCCCAGTCCAGATACCTTTGAGGAAATTCAGTTTTTCAACGGCAACAACTACTATCGCGGACTGGACTGGTACATGGAGTTCTTTCCCATCGAAGCCAATACCACGACCAAGTACATGTTCGAAAAGTCAGCGACGTATTTCGATGGGGATGTTGTCCCCAAACGTGCACATGCACTGCTTCCGCATGCGAAGATAGTCACCATACTGATTTCACCGGCAAAGCGGGCATATTCCTGGTACCAACATACTCGAGCACATGGAGACCTGATAGCGAACAACTTCAGCTTCTATCAGGTAAGTGATGTGGAATTCATGCCTCAAATCCTATGCAATTGTATTATTTTCTTTTTTTTCATTTTGCCTCACAGGTAATTACAGCAAGTGATTCAGCACCCAAAGCCCTTAAAGACCTACGAAATCGTTGTCTGAATCCGGGTAAATATGCACAGCATTTGGAACGTTGGCTTGCCTACTATCAACCGCAGCAGGTGCACATAATCGACGGCGAACAATTGCGCCTCAATCCGATCGATGTGATGAATGAACTCCAACGATTCCTGAAAATTCAACCTCCATTCGATTATTCGAATCACTTGCGCTATGATCCAAAGAAAGGATTCTTCTGTCAGGCAATCGGAGAGAAGAGGAATAAATGTCTGGGGAAATCAAAGGGACGGCAATACCCATCGATGGATGAGCGCAGTGCAAAACTCCTGCAAAGGTAAAGGGAATGAGCCATATGAATGATTGTATGAATGTGTGCTGGGAAGATATCCTTTTCTGCCATCGAGTGCGTATAGACTCGGTTTATGGATATTGCTTCCGGCTGTGGGGAACTTCTACAAATTCCATGGATAAACAAATGCTATCAGAGATCTACAAAGAGTAGGAATAATGTGTTTTTGTGGCTTGGGACTTGGAACCATTTAACTGGGTTTCCTTGGTACATATCTGATGAAGTGTTAAATCTTTGATGAGTCCTAGATATAACGAACTTCATTACGGATTGATGGATATTCCATATTAGATAGCTCTGAGTCTGAGTCGACAATGAAAATGTCGTTACCGTCTTCAACTCTTCCCACATCACGATTCGATAATTATTTCTTGCAAATCCATCGAAGAACATCTCAATTTTTCAAAAAGGATAATACCTACGGTGAATACACCAAAAACCATTCGCTTCACATAAATCACTGAGTAATAAATGTTTGCACGCTCGGCTTTCCTCTTTCTTAACCAATAAGTGTGAAATTTTGCTCCTCCTCAAATGCCATGCCACCCCACCCTTCTTCTCTAAATCTGCCAAACCAAAGACGACTCAGAAAGTAGGGTTTTCATTGAAACCATAAATCCATTTTAGTAAACTCATTATTTACGAACCAAGGAAAATTCCCAGTCCCAGTCCCTTCGCATCGCATCACATCGCATCGGTTTTGGGTCTCATATTAAAGCTCTTTGCAGAGGTTTCTCTGTAGAAATGTAATTATAAAGTTGTGTGTATGTGTGTGTGTGTGTGGGGTGGTGGTAGCGTCGTTCTTAGTGGTAGATTGTCGGTTAGGTGTGCTTATAGTACGTCGCGTCGGTTGCTCTGCCGGCCTTCGTTGTCGTACGGTAGTTATGCGTTTGAAGGTTCAATTTCAAGAGAGAAGGACATTTTTAGGCCAGAGACAGCTTAGGAAATGAGCACAACTAAGTTTTAAAGTCAATTTTCTTTTAAATTGATTTATATTTTTACCGAGATGTAAGATTTAATTTATAAAATAAACTCCAAGGAGATGGAAGAAGAAAAATAAATCAGACATTTGGCAGAGACTTTTTTCACGATTTAACTTCTCCATTTTAGTTTGACTAAAAAAAAATAAAATACACAAAATGGTCTATTTAGAAAGTTGGGAGAGAGGAGAATACAAAGTTTGCCCAAACCAGCTGCTAACTAAATTAATCTGTCATTCAGGACCGGCAAAGCATAACAATTGTGGCGCCCACGGTGCTGAGTTTTGATAGAGCTGCGACGTGTTGGACACAAATAAGTGGGTGGGTAGATACTACACCTACTCTATATTGCGAAAACTGTAATTTCAGTTAGAAGTATGAAACATTTTGATGGTGGTTTCTATTAGGTAACGTAAAGGGATTATAAAATGGTTTACCACATCCTCTTACATCCTCTTATTCGGAACTTTATACGCACAAAGTTACCGATCCTAACTAAGTTTCACAGTGGAAGTTTAAACTTAAGTTCAGTTGAAACTTAACTTGAGTTTAAATTTGAAGTTTAGTAATTGTAATTGAACTAAATTGAATGAAAACAAAGTGGCAGCATTGTACTTACATAGCTGCTACATTCGAAGTAATCTAAACATTTGTTTTCTCTTTCTATCTGAAGCAAAGAATACGCGAAAACAAATATTTTGTTTTGTTGACAATCAGGGAAAGTTTGTTATGTTTCTGTTGCTTTGTAGCGATGTGTTCTGTGGCAGGAAACCTTTTTTTTTAATTTAAACAAATTTCAGTTAATCAATAATTGTGAAAAAAGAACTTGTGATTTGTCATCAGCAGACTTTTCTGATGGAATAGGTGATGATGTGCATCTTGTGAAGTGGTTCCAAACATTGAACTGAAGTTTAAACGGCAGAATCGTGCCATTTAACTTAAACTATAGATTAACTCTGTACAAGGTTTAGATGAAACTGTGGAACCGAATTAATTTCTGAACTGTAATTGTGAAACTAAGGCCAGGCGCGCACATTCAATTTTTAGTTTCGCAACTGTTTAGTTGCTAAAATGAAACATATGGGCTTATATGAGACACCGCGCACTTAGAGCAACTCGATTCGAGCAACTAAAAAGTTTGTGTTTTGACACAAACTAAACGATTGCCTTCGCAACAGTTGAGCTGTTTTCTATAAGAGCAAGAGAGAAGAGTGTGAGCGGAGCGTGAGTAAAGAGTTGCCAGTGCGCGGTTCTCTTTCAACTGGTGATTAAACTATTTGATTTCGATCACAGTTGCCAGATGCCAGTGCGCGACTAGCCTAAGGGTAATTATATGGGATACATTTTGGACATAATAGATCTCCAGGTCGCAGTGCAAAACATATTTCATGTTGTAAATTTAGATTAAATCAGAAATTGATTTTTTTTTTTGGCGTCGACTGCTAATTCAAATTGATTTATTTTCTTCGTTGTATTACTGTAATGTTCTGTCTGTCTCATTATTTCAAAAAGTCCTTTTCCTTAATTTCCATTGAAAAGAGAAATATGAGCTTTAAGAACTAACCGAATCATTTTAAATTGCTTCCATTTTTAACTAGAAATAATTTCTTTCGTGATTTTGGTATAATTTCCTTAATTGCAATAAATTAGACAAACCTAAAACCACATTTACAAACTGACAGCTGAAAACCATTAATTAACAAAATGGGGTTAATCTAGCAAAAAATTTCGATTTGCGAAATAGATTTTGAGTTTGCCCAATGGAATGCAAAAATTGCCAAAATCTTCATTTGGAAAGATCAAATGAGAAATCAATTGATTTATTTTACCAATGGAAAACTCCATTAGTTTAGATTAAATAAGTCTATGTGCGGGTTTAACCATACAAAACTGTTACAAAGAACATTCGTTTTGACAGCACCTATCAAAATACAAATACTGTTTCATTATTTTATCAAGTGAGTGAAAGATAGAAAGTTTAATTTATGACAAACGATGGAAATCTATCGAGATACCTCAGCACGATATGGATGTATGTACCACTGACTAGTTGTCAAATATTTAATTGAAAAAAAAAAAAACAACCAATAGCTTTTTGCCAAGTAATTTTCATGTTTCTGAAAATATATATGGAGGTTTTTATTTATGAATTTCAATTTAAATCATTTTGTATTTACTTTTTTTGTTCACCAGCCATTCTTCATAAACCAGAAGTTTTGTTTGTGAATTTTTTTTTGTTGACAATTATCACCACAAAAGTCAAGGGATCTGTTCGCAGACTTTAGTTAGTTTTGGATTTCCCAACAGCTTTTTTCATAAGAAGGCTTTGTCGCGTTAGTAACTCTTAAATGTCGCTGTTTAACTAAAATATAACAGCTGACCACGACATTTCGCTCCTACAAAAACGCGTTAGTTATTAAACAGCTTCCTATAAGAGTTCGACACCAACACGATACAAAATGCAGCGTTTTTCTTATAAAAATGGTTTTGTAAAAAAAATACTTAAACTCTCAATGGAAAATGCTAAACAACAAACTACTTTTCGTACTCTACGAACATGCCTTCGAGATACAAAAGAGTTTTCAATTGTACAAACATTTGTATTCGAGACTCGAGCAAACGTCAACATAATATCCGCAGTTGGATCCTACTTCTACTTTTATCGGCAGTGAAGACTTTGTATTTGTAATACGTATAAAATCTTAATTCACTACGGATAGCTTTGCGAAAAAAACACACCTAATTTAAACTGACCTTATCCATATCGTGCAAAAGTATCTCGATGATTTTTCATCTTTTGGCACATATCAAACTTTCATTCTCTCCCTTTCACTTTATAAGAAAAAATGAAAAACCATCAGCATTTTTATAGGTGCTGTCAAAGGTTTTCGGGTTTTTGACAGATCCACATAAAAGATAAATTGATTTGTTTTACCAATGAAAAACCCACTAAACACTATGCTTTCTGTAGTACATATGTATTTGAAAAAAGCAATAATACTGATATTTCAGAAAGACTCACTTATTTTACAAATTTTTATAACTCTTCCCTTTAAAATCCCAGAACTATAGTTCCCCTGCCTAAGACAAATCGTATTTGAACTTACCGAAACATCAACTTGTCAAATAAATTTAGAACTGGTGGATTGTGTAAATTGGACTACAGTGCGCAAATTCGCCCTGGCATTTCACATACGGTTTGCTATATTAATGTGGTGAATTTCAAATTACAAAGTGTCAAATTATTATTAAAATGCCAGGGATGTAACATTACCAGAGCAATTACAGAACTAAATAATATTATTTGGATGTCGTAAACAACAAACAAAATTTTTGTCTCCAAAGTTTGGTTTAAATAACCTGGAGACATCAAAATATATTTTGTCGCTGACTCTGTTGAAATTCTGCTAGATTTAGTGACAAAGTCACTAGAACAGCAACCTTGACGATACCTGCTCTTAAAAGAGAAAAAAAGATGATTCGTTATAACGAATTTCCCAAAATAGGGAAATTTGTTTCGGGCTAAGGCTAGTTTATGTTTTTATTATAAATAGGTCCGTTTGATAACTTGAAATTTCTTACAAATTCTCAGAAATTGTCACAAATTCCTGTTCGTTAGCTCAAAAAAGTTGCAAGAAGAAAGTATTTGGGCCTATTCGGTGTAATCTCGTATTCTGCTATTCTGTTGTTCTGCTATGAATTTCCATTCAAAAGTTTGAGCAGTCAACAAATCTTCTATATGAATTATAATTTTGGTATTCGGCTTTCTAAAACTGTTATAAAATCGGTTATAAAATCTGCTAAGAAATCTGTTATGAACTGTCAAACTCAGAAAATATTTTTTACGAATCGCATGTTTGGTATTCGGCATGCAAAAATCTGTTATGAAATCTGTTAAAAATCATAAAAGAATAAAAAACAAACTTCTGTGACTTTTATCATAAAAGATTTCAATAAGTACACAGGTATATAAAATAAAAATACAAGCGTGCTCTGAGTTGATTTTGAAACACACCTGAACACTTAGCTGTCATAATTTTTTTTAATTTCCACCTGTCAAATGCAGCATTTAACTGTGCTCAGTTTTATTTTTTTAATTTTAGAGCAATCTGAACACGTTCAGAACATGCTCAGAATGAAAAAAGAAAAACACATATTCGAAGAGAGAGAAAAGGAGAGAGAGAGAGAGGGAGAGAGAGAGAGATAAAAAAGTGTGATAATTGCTGCTGCACAAAGTTCTGTGTGCAGGCGGAAATGTAACAACTGTCAAAACGGAGAGCTGTCAATTGTGACGTAAAAATGAATTATCAAAATGAAAAATAAATAACTTGTAAAATGGGTAATACAATTTTATTTTTTAAAATTAAAAGTAAATTGTTTAAAAATATCAAATTAATAGAATGCGATAGTTCGTAGATTGAAGTGGTTCAATGGTTGTTTCAACTCCATTGCAAGTTCCGCACTTGCTGAAAAAATTCTCATCACTTTACTTTTTTGTTTAACTGGAAAACGAAACCAAACACACCTAATGTCAAGGTATTCTAGTACTTCCAGTGTTAATTATGTAATGCTCGCGATTCCTTTATTCTTTCCATCTAATTGGCTTCCGAATTGTGTTGTTATAATTCACACGCGCTCTGGATTTTATTGAAACTTTATTATGTTGAACATAAAAATATCCCTCTGCAAGAGAAAGGAGGTGTCGACGAACATTGGTCTTGTTTATTTGCAATTTTAAATGACAAGGGAAAACCGTGCCAGGCTTACATTCTTTTTGTTAAAATGACAATATTAACGTAGCTTCCCAAGTATCAAGTGATTAATATTTTTAAACTGTCAAATATAAATCTTGGATGACAAAAAAACTGTATCCAACTAAAGCTTGAGTTCCATTATTTAAAAAAAACAACGAACCAAGTTAAACTGCAATTAATTTAAGTGAACATTATTCCCTCATCCGTCCTGAACTTAATGTACAAAACGTCTACGTCCCGAATAATAAATAGTAAGAGTACATTAATAATTGCAGAGAATGAAAAAAAAATTGCCTATGCCAGCAGAACGTATAAACACAGCAGCAAATGTGCATAGCTTTTTCGCTTAACAGTCCAACGCGTTTCGTATATATGTATCACGAGAGGCGCAAAAGTTTTTAGAACCATTTAAGTCATTTGTTATGGCCTAGCGCGCTTATTCTTCTTCTTGGTCTGCTTTCCAAATCGCCGAATAATATATTTCCACCAAAACAAAACTGCAGCGAAGCCCATAAGAATTAATTTATAGTTTTCATAGAAAAGCTTATACCGCAAAATAGAAAAAAAAATAATAGAACTTAAGCCGCCGCCGCCGAAAATGTACCCCCTCTCAGGAAAAAACCCTACACACGCCCATTTACCATAAATAACTTGCATTTATGTCCGCCCATTTCTTTGGCTTTTGTGGTTTAAGTTTTACTCTATGGCGGCGGATTTGACCTGTATATCAAGTTGCAAAGATCCATATATATATATCTATGTATTTTCTGGATATTTGTCGTTTTTTCCTTTTAGAAAATTTCTATGTGCACTATACTTATACTGTAGCACTGACTTTGTACGTTACGAGTTCAGCGTTTTTGAGAACACAAAAAAGTGGTTTTGAAATATTTTCATTTGTAGCACAAACTGCCGCAGGACTGTGAAAAGGATAAGGAGCGTGCCGTGTTTTACTTACACTACTATTTTGTTTGTGTATTCCCAATGCCCAAAGTATTGCAGAATTTTTGCTGTAGGGTATGCATGGTTTATAACAGAACATTTTTACAGACAATTATTATTTAACTTCTGTTGGAACAATAAGCAATATGGTACATTCATGTCTAATCAAATTTTCAGTTAATCAAATAGGAATTGGTGATATAATCGCTTAACAATGAAAAGCCATTCATAACAATTTTCTAATAACTTTTTTTCTATCGGGAGTAAAAATACTGCAATAGCAATATAAGCAAGACCTACCCCTTCGGGTAGGGGGGAAAGAATATACCCGAGGTAGGAATGCCTGTCGTAAGAGGCGACTAAAATCCAAACTCCGTATACTGAGAAAGACGTATACAAAATATGGAATGAGTAAAACAAATAGATATAGTACCCCAGGTGGCAATTCAGATTTCCTGAAAAATCCACCCTCTTCGGAGGTCGGCTCTACGGATTCTGGGGAGAGCCAATTATTCCAAAACTTGATAAATCCTTTTTCAAGAAAACCAATGGTAGCTCGATCACCACCATCAACATCGAGTGCTTCCGGGAAAAAGAGTCCGCCCAAAGCGCCAGAGCGTGAAAAAGAAGACTCGGAGAAAATAGAATGTCTTGAAAAAGACAATAACGAACTTCGTCAAAGACTCGACGAAACTTTGAAACTCTATCAAGAGCTGAAAGAAGAAATACATTTTCTACGAAATAACAGCGATGCCGTAAAGAAAGCACAGAAAGAAATTGAGCTTCTTCGGAAAGAAAATGAAGAGTTGAAAAAAACTCAAAGACAAAACGATTCGAAAACAACTCCACAGCAGCTGGGTGTTTGCGAATATAAAACAGACGAAGAAGAGCTAGAAAGAGAAACGTCTTCAAAAAGACCTAGCAAAAAACGTAAAGCATTCTCCTCGCCAGAGGGAACCTCGTCTTCCGAAATAATAAAAGTAAATGTACCAAAAGATACGAATAAGAAAGAAAAAACTACTAAAATAAGACCACTGCCACCGATTAATGTCATCGGGATTGCGGAATACAATAAGCTTAAAATAATCCTTGAGGCGTTAACCCCAGCGAATTTTAAAGTTATCTCGCTTAATAACAACAAGTGGAAAGTTTGTGTAAAAGACTCCGATAGCTATCGTCTGCTTTCGCGAAGACTTAACGAAGCAAATGTAGAATGGTATACCTACGAAAACAAATCAGAAAGACCTTTACGAGTCGTTGCAAGAGGCTTACATTCCTCATGTCAAAAAAACGATGTAATCCGTGATCTTAAAGAAAAAAATTACAAGATCTTAAATGCTGAGAACATCGTAAAAAAAGAAAAACAACAAAAAGATAGAGAAACTGTCGTGGTAAAGCGTGGTCTCCCACTATTTATACTCACGTTCGATAAGACAGAAAAACTAGAGGAAATCTACAGAATTAAAACAATACTGAACCTCGTTGTTAAGATCGAACCTCTGAAAAGCCGTACAAAGCAAGTGCCTCAGTGTAAACGCTGTCAAGGTTTCAACCACACGCAAAGCTATTGTAAAAAAGAACCTAGGTGTAAAATGCGCGGGAAAACATTTAACTGCTGACTGCACTGGAAATAGCAAAAGTCCAGCGAAGTGCATAAACTGCAATGGAAGTCACCCGGCAAGCTATAGAGGCTGTGAAGTAGTTAAAGAGCTACAAAAACGCCGAGAAAAAATTCATATGGAAAGAAAACCAAAGAAACAAATAAAAAGCCCAATATCTAAGACTCCTAAAAGAATAAATACACTAAGAGTCGGCATCGGCAAAGAAAATCAAACCCCATCAACGTCAAAGACATCTCCAAAGAAACGTACTGTTAAGTCATACGCCGAAATGGCAGCTGCACAGACATCTCCAAAGAAACGTAGTGTAAACACAAATGCCAGAATGGCGGCTGCACCCGTAATAAATCAACCTGACTCTGACGCACTATCTCAATGCTTGGCTTTAATTTTGTCAAAATTTGAAGATCAGGTCAAAATCAATAGAACTATTTCTGATAGGTTAGCAAAAATCGAAGATTTTATTCGACCCAAACGTTTTAAAAAAAAATCATGATGGAAAACCTTAAAATTATTACGTGGAATGCCAACGGATTAAGGCAAAGACTTGAAGAACTAGAAATGGTCATACGGGAACAAGATATCGACATTTGTCTAATATCAGAAACCCACGTTAAAAAAGAATCAAATTTCAATATAAACGGTTATCTAGATTACCATGCAATTCATCCGTCGAACAAAGCAAGAGGCGGAGCATCATTATACATAAAAGAATGTATCAAACACTCGATAGGCCTTAAGCTTGAACTTGAACCGATGCAGCTTATAAGTGTGCAGGTTAAAACTAAACATGATACATTGAATTTCACATCTATATACTGCCCTCCACGGTACAGAATTGACAAAAATGATTTTTCAAACTTGCTAAAATCACTTAGACCATCTTTAATAATCGGTGGCGATTTTAATGCAAAACACACGTTTTGGGGTTCTAGATGCATTTCTCAAAAGGGCCGAGCGTTATATGAAGCCGGTATGGAGAATAATTGTGATTTTCATTCTAGTGGGAAACCAACTTATTGGCCGACAGATACCTCGAAAATACCTGACCTGATTGATTTCTTTATAGTCAGGGGAATACCGTCAAATCGAATAAAAATAACGGAATGCTTTGATCTTTTCTCTGACCACTCTCCCGTTATTCTCACTATGAGCGAAAGTATTGTTAAAATTGAAACACCACCTAGGTTAACAAACGGTAAAACTAACTGGGAAGGTTTTAAGAAAGATATTGAAGATAATGTTGAATTAAGGGTATCACTACAAACACCTCTTGAGCTTGAAGAAGCGGTAGATAATTTTGTGCATATTGTTCAAAAAGCCGCATGGAACAATACTCCTTACCAAAGACAAATGTCAGGCTATAGAGAAGCTAAATATCCCCAAGAGATAAAAGAGGTACTTAAAGACAAGCGAAAAGCGCGCAAAAAATGGCAACAAACTCGTGCTCCCCAACACAAAGCTAATTTAAATCACCTCAGTAATTTGCTTAAAAAGATGATATCAGATTTTAAAAACCGCGAAGCTGGAAATTACCTTGAAAACTTGACGGCAGGTAAAGAATCTAATTATTCTCTATGGAAAGCGATAAAAGCTACGAAAAAACCAAAGCTTCCAGCACCCCCGATTATGAAAGACCAAAATGAATGGGCAAGAAGCGATAAAGAGAAAGCAAACGTTTTCGCTGATTACCTAGAGGAAACATTTAAGCCGTTCAATGGGCAAGCATTGAATGATGATATAAGTGTGAATATAAATTCAAATGAAAGCTCCATCACAAGAAATGTTACGCTTGCCGAATTAAGCAAAGAAATTAAGAAACTGAAGTCAAAAAAAGCACCAGGATACGACTTAATTACTGCGGAAATTCTTAAAATGCTCCCACGGAAAGGTTTAGTAAACCTCCTTTACATAATGAACGCCACTCTAAGGTTAGAATATGTTCCAAATCAATGGAAAGTCGCAGAAGTAATAATGGTCTTAAAACCTGGCAAACCATCACATGAAAAGAAATCGTACAGGCCCATTTCACTTCTTCCTGTAGTGTCGAAGGTCTTTGAGAGAATATTTCTTCAGCGTCTTCAGCCCATAATAGAAGAAAAGGGTCTTATACCTGAACACCAGTTCGGTTTTAGAAGTAAGCACTCGACGATTGATCAAGTGCATAGAATCACCGATGTCATCGAGAAAGCCTTTGAAGAAAATAAAATTTGTTCAGCGGTCTTTTTAGATGTGTCTCAAGCTTTTGACAAAGTGTGGCACGAAGGCCTCAAATACAAATTGAGACAAGTCCTATCTGAAGGACTATACAACATTCTTAGAGAATATCTAGAGAAAAGAATTTTCCGCGTTAGGCACGGAAATGATTATTCAGATTTTAAAGAAATAGTGGCTGGGGTACCACAAGGTAGTGTTCTAGGTCCCATTTTATACCTTTTATTTACACGCGACATACCCCAAACAGACAATACAATTGTAGCTACTTTTGCAGACGATACCGCAATACTTGCAGTAGGCAAAACGGCTAACGAATCGACATGTAAATTGCAAAATGCTCTTAACAATGTCAATGAATGGACAAACAAATGGCGAATAGCGCTTAACGAATTTAAGTCAGTCCACGTGGACTTTACTTATAAGAAAATTAATAGATTACCAGTCTTTATTAATACAACTCAAGTTCCATTTGCAAATGAGGCAAAATATCTCGGGATGACTCTTGACGCGAAATTAAAATGGAAGTCACATGTTAAAAATAAATGTGATCAATTAAATATTAAACTAAGGGAAATGTACTGGTTACTCGGACGACATTCTAAACTTAGTATCGAAAACAAATTATTAGTTTACAAACAGGTACTTAAGCCTGTCTGGACATATGGTATTCAACTCTGGGGTTGTACCCACGATACAAATCTAAATAGTCTACAAACTTTTGAAAACAAATTATTAAGGTCCTTTGTAAATGCGCCGTGGTATATTAGAAACGAAGATCTTCACAGGGATCTTGGAATCCCCACGGTTCGCGAAGAAATAAAAACTTTTTCGCAAAGGCATAGAAAGCGTTTAGTTGAACATACCAATAGAACAATCTTAGAAATTCTTGACGAAACAAATTTAGTACGACGTTTGAGAAGGACCAAACCTTCCGATCTAGTACGGTGAAATTATTGTACTGTATTATGTATATTTAAATCATCGCTTAAAATAGAAAGAAGCTATTCAACTAGCTTATAATTAAACCAGTAGGAACTTTCACCGGAAAGTTGCCTACAACACGTTACTTAACTTCGAGAAAGATAAATTGCTAGATAAGTTCCATATGAACTTAGTTGCAATCGGGAGGAGGAGGTGGTTTTAGTGCGGTCGGCCTGATTAACGGTCTGCTTGCATAGAGTCTTACCTTCCGTAAGGCTTTATGGGGGCAGAGTTGTTGGTCGGGAGAGTCCCACATATCTATGAGCGCGCGTTTTTCGGTCCTCATAGAATCTTTTAAAGATTTCAACACCTACCCACGGGAAAAAAAAAAACAAAAAAAAAAAAAAAAAAAAATGTAAGTTTTAAAAATTAAAACAATTTCAATAGTTTTGTTTTGAAAACTATAGAACCTCTAAACTTAAGTAGAAACTCTGTTTATATGAGTGAATTGTGGAAATCGGATTGAATACGAACTGTGATTTCGATCCAGGTATATGAACACACGCGCTGGTTCGAAAGATTGAATTCAAGTGGAATCGAAGTGACAGTTTTGTTTGTATGTGTAGGTGGGAATTCAATTCCTGTATGATCTCGTTTTTTGTATTATTCTCTTTTATAATCCTTTAACTTCCAGACTTTTCTTTCAAACCAATTTTCTTAGATATTCCATATTCCTTAGATATTCCATAACTTTCAATATAATTGTCGTTTCTGTAATTGTAATAACCACACACCAACAAGCAGCTGTCATCTCGGTACTTCAATTCATCAATCCAGGTCTACATTCATATTTTGAACTCGAATAAGTACTGAAAGCTGAGTAGGATCGAATAGTCCTATTTCGATCAGATCCAGTTCTACTCCGAATCGAATCCGGATTCAATTCGAATTAAATTATCCTTGTAAACGGGGTATAACATGAATCACTTCTGTTAACGTTGAACGAAGCTTTTCTATGTATACAAATGTTTTCGTTCAAATATACAAATATAGAACATTACAAAACAGTTCCACCAAGGAAGTATAACAATTAACCAATTGCCAAGGTCTTAAAAAAAGTAACAAAAATAAGGATTGAAGTGCAAAGTTAGAAAACCATCTGTTTTGACGAGTCAATAAACATTTAAAAACCTAAAAATAATTATTCTGAATTAATTTTAAATGTTCTAAAATTTGAATTTCGCGCCCTTCCGGCCATCTTTATTCTAATAAATATTAAAAAAAAGAAAAAGAAAACAAGAAAATAACGGCATTCCATTCCGAATACTTAAGCCTTAAAGAAAATAAATTTCTTTTGCTTTTTTTGATTTCATTTTTCGTTAATTTTATTTTTTAAAACAATAAATTTTAAATTTCTTAGCTCGAAATAAGAGCTAATTCGTAAAAAGTCTTGCGAATTTTCACTATCCTAAACGTTGTAAACTTCGGAAAGTTAACATCGTAAATAAACTGTCAAAATTTTTATGGAATTTATTTTCCACTTATCGTAAACTTTCCGACAATTCAGGTGGCAAACGGAACTAGTAAGTTGTAAACTCTTTGTAAGAAATTAAGAAAGTAAAAACCAATACATCGCTGTTTAACGTTTAATTAACAGCTAATTGATTTAAGACATCATTTTTACGCAAGCAGTTTTAGAACGTTCATGAATGTATGTCGGAAACTTTATAATTTTACGACGTCCGAATGCTTACGATGTTCAGTAATTACCTTTAATGACAAATGTTTGCACTTTATTATACCAAGTCATACAAATTAGGACGGTTCGGTAACTTTAGATTTCTAACAAATTCTCAAAAACTAACAGAAACACAAAAAAGTGACACCGAGAGAGACAAAAATTTCCCCTCCATTGAAAATATTTCAAATTTCTGCTGTGCAAGAAGTTTAATCAGTAGGTTTATTTGTTGAGCCCTGAAGTCATCTTGGGGTTGCCCTAAATCGTTTTTTAAAACGTCTGAAGTCACCCTGGTGAGTAAATTCTGTGTTTTTTGAGACCTGTGGTCGCCCTGAATTAGATCTATGTATTTTGCTGTGGCTAGTTCAGGTAACGACCAAACTGTCAAAAGTCACATGAGATTTCATATCTATTTCTTTTGTTGTCGTTTGTCGATTCGCATGTTGCATGTTATTGCATGGATTTGCAATTAAATATTTTTTGTACTCATCAGATGAAATATTCAGCAACAACGCAGAATTGTTTTTGTTCATTTTTAAAACTAATTTATAAAAAATTTAAAGTTTTATAACGACAAAACAATTGACAGCCATTGGGTGTTTTTTGAAAACCGAAAACCCCAGTTTTTTTTGACAACTCTGAGAGTTGTCAAGGAAACCTGGGTCAACCCTGGGTAAAGTTGAACAAACGAACCTAATGTCTCATGTCTTTTTGAAAAGTATGCGCGTTCACAATGATCATGTGTTACGTCAGAATAATTTGGTCCTGTTCGGATAGAATAGTATTACATTTTCGCATTTGTCAAAATTCGCAAAAGATATTTATATGACAGAATGTGTATGACTTCATAGACGTCATATAAACACGCCTATCTTACCTTAATGTCACTTGTGGACCGTATTTATATATCAAGCTTGCTAATGTAATACTGCCTTTATCACTTAATTGCGCAAAATTTGAATTGAATTAATACGATGATAGGGTAAAGTCGGGTAATGTGGACCACTCGGCCAATATGGACTACCAGCTTTTCTCGCCTTACACAAATGCAATCGAGGAGACTATTGGTTGCGATTGTGCGTGACCTGCTTAAACTTAACTCAGTATAGTTTGAGTAGTCAGGAGTAGTGCGTCACGAAGTTGTCCGGATTAAAAGAAATTCCAAGGCATTGATTATTTTTTTTTTCGTAGGTGTTTCTCCTTTTTTCTATAGTTAAAAATATAGTTTGTTCTCCTTTTATTTTTTAAATATAAGAAGTGAATATTTGTTTTAAGGTTTTTATTTATAAAACTATTGTAAACAGTCTCATTTTGTTGTAAAATAGCTTTTTCTCCAAACATTATGTTGCGGGTAATATGGACCACGGGAAGAAAGGAGCATTTGGACTAGTGGTCCACATTACCCGCCATTTCAATATAAGAAATTTCGGGTCTGGATGAGGATGAATGATCGACCGTTGATGATTTTGATATATGTGAATTGTTTGGCAAGGCATATGTCAGAGTCCAAACTGGATAAATAGCCGTCAATGGATTGAAGACGAGGTGGTCCATATTACCCTCCACTTTTTTTTTGTTACGTTTTAGAGTTACTTAACTTTTTGTTTTTTGTTATTTTTTTATTAAGTGAATTTATTTTTTTGTTGCTACTTTTTTAATCAGAATTAACTGATGTATTTTTTCTTCAAATATCTTTAAAAAAAACTTACACCGTTTGTGTTTTATTAACATAAATATGATTGGTGGTCCATATTACCCGATTTTACCCTAATTCTGTTTTAGTATGAAACTAAGTAAATCTACGATTTTGCAAATTTTAATCGAATAAAGCATCATACTTCCTCTACTATTTTATTAAAGTTAAAATCATCGAATACCTATTTTAGTATTGTGCTAACTTCATATGACTGTTTGACATTTACAAACGTCAAAATAGGTCTGTTTGCTCAGGTTTTTGTACAAACTGTCATTGCTTTAGGTGTGTTCAGAAGCAATTTTATTAAGAAAATTTGCTTAAGTACGATATTAGTTTGAAATTGTTTAAAATTAAGAATGAGTTAGTAAACTACTTTAAAGTTAGCAAATTGTTAAGTAGAAATCATACTAATCCCTTAACAATAGGCTGTTCCAAAATACAATCTACACTTTTAAATGAAAATAATATTACAAGTATGTTGTGATATTACATACATATTTGAACTTAATAGCCATGTATCAATAGGATAAATATTTGGATTAAATTTTGACGTTTGAACCTATATGATGTGAATCATTAGTGTAAAACACTAAACTTGGAGTGACAGATTGTGTGTACCTAAAACAATTGTGTTGATAATTCGTTCAAACGATCCATAGATAATAACTATTTTGAAGTTTAGATGCATATGTCCACTTTATCTGTGTCAAAAATTAAACTTGGGATCAATTTTAACGTGCTTTTTACCCAATGGGCACATGGACACACGGTCTAGTAAACCATAATTTCTTTGGATTTCTGTTCATAACGTCCTGGCTCTGCCTGTCATTAAATTGGTGTATAAATGTCTATTCTATTTTTACTAAACTGTTAAAAAAAGCCCTTCTAGCCTGCATTTATAGGTTTTTAAAAATTCCTAGCTATTGTGTGTTTTTGGCATCGGGTTTTCCTCCCAGATTCATACGTGTTTGATAGAATTGCTGAAACTATTTTTATTTGCTTTCATTTAGTAAATTCGTGCGATTGAAAATAAATGCACCCAAAACCACAAATTGAAGAATGGTTCCATTTTAATAAATGAGCGAATTCGCGCGAAGAAAAATAGCTTTTCCCGAAACCATAACCTAATTTTCTCTAAAAACAGGGCATATGGTTTACAGATAGTTATTTCGTTCCAACGAGAAAACAATAAAGTGCAGTTTATTTTAGCCACACAACGAATAGTGTTTCTTCATTTGTTTTTTTTATTTTCTCAATGGATTTTTCAAAAAACCACCCTTTTGGTCTTGAAATAAAATCTGCATTCAGCAGGAAAAATGAATACAACACCATTATGCTCATCATGACCGAACTAAGGAAACAAAAAAATAAATATACAACCACATTCATATATAGAAATAAATATATAGGGTTAGCTTTAACTCTCTACGTACCTATTTATATATTTATGAAATAGGGTCCTTTAGACCTGGCTCTCATTTTTTGTATTGTGGTAGGAAAGTGCTATTGCAATCGACATTCGTTGTCCTATTTCTATATGGAAAAGGCATAAGGCACACACAACACAGCCGGAGCAACAAATAAATTGGGAAAGCAGAAGCGGGGGAGGCTTAAAAAAAAAGGCTTGTATTTGTGAAGGGGTGACTATAACTATACTGATGACGAGAGGACCAGAACGACTACGGTGACAATTGCTTGCAAGCTGATGATGACGACGATGGCAGAATATATTTCCCTGCACTGAAAATGCATTCACTTAAAAAATGAAATATTTACCCACAATGGTTGATAAAAGTAATTAGAGCACAATGGGTTTTATGAAGTCATAAAGAGAGTAGGTATTGCGCAAAAAGTGGGTCTCGAGGATGCCCTATTGAAATGTGCTTTGTTTTCCTCTTTTGTACCTGAACTGATGATGTTATTTATATTTTTTATTTCCTGATAAAGGACAATCACAACTAAGGAAGTTATTTACTTTGTTTGCAAATTTCTTTGATGTAAAAGGTATCTTGGATGGAGGAGGGGTGTACAGTGTTTCACAAGGATCACTAATAGAATTTAAAAACTTCAAAATTCCATACAAACATTTCTAATACTGTTATTCTTTTCTTACAGATATTACCTCAGTCACAATACGGCCTTAGTTAAGCTTCTAAAAAAACTTGGCTCACGGCCAATTCCACAATGGCTCAAAGACGATCTATCGACGGTATCGTGATAGCACGCAAAACGGCGTTCCAGCCACAATCACCACGATCGTTACATCAAACGAAAACGACGCCAACATCGTAAACTTAGAAAATATTCTAAAAAGATTCTACACCATCATCATCAGCTGATTGAGGATTCAAGAGAAAAAAATTAAATAATAAAGAAAAAGCAGCTAAAAACATACAAGTCAATAATATAAAAATTAGAAAACTAATAAGAAAACTCTAGGTTAACATTTGACTTATTATATAAACTTATATGATATACAATATTGAATCTATATGTAAATTAGTTAACAAGAAAAACAAACTAAACCAACTGTCACTAGTTTAAAACAAAAAAGAACCGCCCACACTATCCCCACAGCTAAAAGGAAATAGACTTTTTATTTGTATAATAACAAATATATAAAATTTAATAAAAAAATAGTAAATCTTTGTAAAACTTCCTTGGCAAAAGTGTCAAAGCAACAATTAATAGGATTCAAAAAACAAAAACACCTAAAAGGGACCTACTACAAGGAAAAGAATCTTGCCTGAATTGTTAGTTTAATTACTTATTTCTCAAAGACCGAAGGCTTTTACTTTTGATTAACATTTATTTTTATTCTACAAGAACAAAAATATTAATGTAATTGACTAAAACCGACATCAAAACCAGATTTACTTTGAAGCGAGATACTTTCTCATTACACTCAGCGTGGTATATATTATACCACTCTGGATTAAATATTTGTTTGCTTAAGGCTTTTTTTTTCTTAATTTTTATTGAGTACATAATGATGTAAATTTGTAATGTCTAAAACTAAAGCTACCTTAATACTTAAGTTAACATATTTTAAATTTAATTTAAAGAGGATACAAAATAAATTCACAAAACAAATATGCGATAAGTGTAGTGATAGTGATGTATGTACATATTTAATGATATAATACAAATATGGTTAGAATTATTTTTAGTTGTCATGTTTTTGTTGTCTGTGTTAGTTTTGGATACTTTTAATTATATTTTGCTATTTTAATTATTAAGTATTCCTATGTATCTTTTATATTATAATATCACATACTTTAAATTTTTCTCTACCTATGTGTATCTCTTAGATTTGTATAAAAAATCCTTTTACGACTTAATCAATTGCAAAAAATTAATAAGCAACAAAATTAATTGCACTTTTCTCAAAAGTTTTCAAATCAAATTACAATTTTTCCATCATCAATCTCCTTGCGCACCTTTTTCCAAAGCAATTTATGTATTTTTTTTAATTACTAATTTTATTTGTATAAAATGGATGTAATTCTTATTCGCTTGATATAGAGATAAAAAATAAAATGAATATTATTTTATTGCTTAACGAAAAACAAAAACAATTTTAAATTTATTAAGAAAATGTTATTGCTTAGAATGAAATTGATGTAAAGCTAAATTATTAAAAAAAAAAAAAAAAAGAAATACAAAATGCAATGCAAAAATATTTTAGATTAGTAAGTGTAATAGGAACAAATATAATGTTAAAACAAAAAATAAATAAGAAAAGTGATGACAGTAACAAAGAGGCAAAAAAGGAAAAAATCCCCGTACAGACAATAAACAGACTCAATTAAAAAAAAGGAAGATGTAGTTGTTTTACTAAAAGTTTTATACCTAGCTGGCACCTTATCTATGGTGTCTGAGACACGGCGCGGCGGTGGCTTTCCATCCTTTACGACCCGGTTCAAAGTATCTAGTGCTATGGCCTCCGCGATGACTTGGTGTTTAAAATTAAGGTTCGGTCGTCTTTGTCGCCTCGGACCTTGGGACTGTGATTTGAAGACTATCTTAGCTTCACTACATTTCTGTCATTTCGCTCGATTTGGACGATTTAATGAAGTCCAGTTTTTTTTTTACTTTCTGAACTACATACACACCTACATACCAGGTCTCCTCGTTTACAGGACCAAATGTATTTCGAAGAATATTTCTTTCTCCCTTTCTGCTTATAGTCCAACACTCGGCGCCGTAAAGCGGAATTGGCAGTATAAGGATTTTGTAGAGCATGTACCTCGCCTTACGTGTGGGAAGCTTTAAACCAAACAATTCCCCGAACAGAATGGTTTCCGCGAGTAATTCTTCGTAGAAACTCCACTTACCTGTCATTCGTCAAGTTAAATATTACTTCCGAGGTATATGACCTCCTTTACTACTTCGAACTTATATGACGTGTTATCCTAGTCGGTCGACAGGTGTCTGTTTGTCAGGTTCTACATGTCACTTTCACTCGAAATGCAATTGAATCGGTCATTTCAAAAACCTCATAAGTCATTCAATTAGAATTTTTCAGGAATCAATAAAAACTGTTTCATGCTCAAACAAAGAGTTTTAAACCACTTTTTTATGCTTAACTAAGAATTTTAGTGGTAAGAAAATTAAAAAGCGAAAAAAATTCACAGTTTATTAATAAAAATAATGAAAAAAACCTAAAAAACTGTTCTTGACTTAAGTTGTTTTAGCAAGGACTGGGGTAAGTGGTATATAATTTAACCAAAAAAATGGTAGTAATTATATTTTGTATTGCTTATTATTGAAAATTACACTTAATAATAACTTAAGAATAACTTTTTTTCATGTTTTAATATCTTTAAGGTACATAGATTGATTATCTTCAACATTTTCTTATTGATGGGCACTTTTAAAACATAAGCCTTTGCTGATAGAAGTGAAACCGACGTTGCAACTTTATTTATTACTAATGTTAAATCAATCCATCAATATATTCTTATGATAGTACCTTTTATATGTGAAGCATTCTTAAAGCTCATATATGTCCAAGGTGCTTTTTTCTGTTTTTTTGTGATTTTTTTCTATAAGATTCAGTGTTGACAAACATGTTTTTTTTGTACAAATTTGGCCACAATTTCATGAATTCCAAAACATCTTCAGTTTTTAGCTCTATGACTATATTTTTTTAATTTCGAATGAGATGGGCGTTAATTTAACAGACGCGACGCAAATCATCAGATCATTCAGTTTCAGAGATCATTCATAAAAATGAGAAAAAGAGTCTAATGTCGTTTTTATTTGGCAATCCGGAATCTCTCTCCGATCCGGAATCCCAATTGAACACTTTTGTTTGCTTCTGATGATTCTGAAGTTTTGTTTGATTGTATATGTGAAACATCAAATGCGTACAATAATCAAAATCAAGAAAAATGGTTTTTGAAAGCAGGGTTGGCTGAATTGTCACTTTTTAGAAATAACTACATTTGTTACGTCTGCTACGTATTTTATGTAGTTAATGTAGTTAAATGTAGTTAATTGTAGTTAATGTAAGAAATTGTAGCATTGCTGTCAATTAACTGTCAGTTATGCATTTGAATTTTTAAATTAAACGTTCCGTTATTCCTACAATTCTTCATCCTTATGGTAAATGAAACTTTTTTTTTACAAACCTTCATTAGATCATAAAAGTGCAAAATTGTTTTTTTTCCTTTATTATATTGATTTTTTATGACTTAACTATATACATATGTAGCAGACGTAACAAATTGTAGTAAATTAGGCATGTAGTTTCTTCAATAAACTACGCGTAGTTAAATACTATGTTTATATGCAGTATCGAAAGATCGAGTTGGATTAGGGTCTAATTTTCGACCCAAATTTCTACTCGACACCGCTGAGCGATTGGGATCGAGTCGAACGAAGCTCATTTCAACTCAATACAGGTATATAAAGGTTCGAAGCGAGCTTCAAGCTCGTTTCAATACCTCATATAAACGTAGTAAATCATGTAGAAAATGTAGTGTAATTAATTCGGCCAACCCTGGTTCGCACAATTTGAATACCAAAAATCACAGCTGTTAAGGTTGACGTTTAAGTATATGAATGTGTGAGTGCTTCTGGTTTTGCTTCTGATTTCAAATCCAGAAGCAAATTTCTCTTCTTTTCAGAATCAGAACTGTCATTTTTTCCCAATTGAACACTTTCAGAAGAGTCCGGAAGGCTTCCGGATTGCCAAATAAAAACGACATAAGACTAAAAGGAGAGCTTGGGGTCCCCAGCATTTATTTTGTGAAGATCCGATTTGAAACCTTCCAAAAAAAATCCATTAGAAAATTTCTAATCCAACGAATAAGGGCTTCATTGATACCAAACTCACGTATTTTCGATATAATAGCTTGGAAATATCAAGCTCAATGATCTTACTTCGACATATGATTCTACTCTTCTACAACTTGATATCAACAGTTCCTCGGTTTTTCAAATCTCTTAGATAAATTAGTTTATGTCTTGTCTTTCAGTTTTATAATTTGTTATAACATTTCATTAAGGTATTACACGTTCTCTTCTTTTTCGGCGCACCATCACTCTCTGTTTCACTTGAAGACATTTTTAAAGCTAAAATTACATTTCGCAGAAAATAGTTGTATGAAAAACGCAAATTTGACATTGATGACGGTTGTTATCAAATTGAATTTTTGAATATTGTTCAACCAATAAGAGCAAAGCAAATTTAAAATATCAAACTACTCCCGCCATTTTGGTAGTGCATGCAAAAACCTCTTAAGTCACTGACTTATGTTGTTTATGCAATGAACGTCTTTCCTACGGTATTATTTGAAGAGGAAGGAATGTACAGACTTACGTGGTTCTTACCCAGAATACGCATCTCCCTTCAAGGAACCATTTTCAGCAAAAAAAGCATTTTGAAAAAAAATATGACTTAAGAGGTTTTTGAAATGACCGATTCAATTGAAATCGATGAAAAATAAAATTGAATCGGTCATTTCAAAAACCTCATAAGTCATTCAATTAGAATTTTTCAGGAATCAATAAAAACTGTTTCATGCTCAAACAAATGAGTTTTAAACCACTTTTTATGCTTAACTAAGTATTTTAGTGGTAAGAAAATTAAAAAGCGAAAAAAATTCACAGTTTATTAATAAAAATAATCAGCCTTATTTTGACATTCGATTTCATTAGAAAGTATGTCGAATTCGAATAATTTGTATTTTGAGATTCGAACGATTCGAAAGTTCACCTTATCAATGGAAAGTTCATTTATCTTTCGAAAACTAAGCAAATTTTCACTTTCGAATCGTTCGAAAGAAATGTAATTTCATTCTCGTTTCTGGCGAATAGATTCATAAAACATGTAAGTTTAGTATAATGTTAGTAGTATTGAATGCATAAAATGGATGTGATGCATCCATTATTTTTCTCCTATACAACTGCTCCTCACCGTTTTCTCTTTTCATACATAAAAGAAATGCCATTTTGATTTTTTAACGTCTGGCTTCAATTTCAATTAATCAATTATTTTCATAAAACAATTTACAAATGGTGGTTCAAAATTCATGTGTGACCAGAATTGTTTAAATTAAGTGGCTTTGAAGTTGCCTTCTTTTTTGTTTATCAATTTGGAAAACAAAATTAGTTTACATGAAAATTAAAAGGTAAATCAAGTATTTTATTATACAGAGTCGTTTTACCGTTATTTTACTTCTTTTTGATATCAATAAACTTACCATACTGTTTTCTAAATGCTCCCAATTTTTAAAATGTCAGTTTTATTGATGTTTTTCAAATTTAAACTTTACCGTGGCGTTAGCATTAGTTTATTTTCCTTAAATGATAAATTATTATTTTTATATTTTTAGACCATAATATTTTTTTAAATAAAAATCATCAAAAAAAAAAACAGTCTGGTCATACTAAATCAGATAGAAATGTCAGTAAATTTCAAACAGCTGATTTCGGAAATGAATTTCATTGAGGTTCATTTTATGCAATCATTCGACAATGAACATTTTTCGTTCGAATGTCAAAATATGGATAGTTCATTCGAATGAAAGTATTTATTCTATCGAATTAGCTATTCGTTCGAATCTCAAAATAAGGCTGAATATCTTTGATACTTCGAGCAAGACTAATATCAAAATATTTTCCAACTGATCTTTGGACATTTTCTTCACTAAAAGAACGTACGATCGCAGCCAGATGCAACGATGCAGGAAGGGAAATTTTACTGATTTACAGGCACTGATGGAAGGGCACATTTATCAAGTTGGTAGTATACGAATCTTTTAGCCACATACGCAGCGTCAGCAATTTCTAATGGATTTGAATGATCTTCCAGTAATTTTCTTCTGCATCTTCACCCCATGGCCGTAGCTAGGGGGGCGTTAGGGGGCAATGCCCTACCTTAAAACTTCCAATGCCCTATCTTAGAAAATCAACTATCGTATCGTAAATCCACTGATTCAAAAACTGGTTTTCCAAAACAAGAAAAATCCATTTCCCATACCCAAGCTATGGCGATGTGGCAGGAGTCTCTACAACTAGAAGTGTTGAAACGTTTATACATCAAAAAGCTTTAGAGAGACATATGTAGGTACTACGTTAGGTCTATTGAGATTATACAATTTGTCAACGAATTAGCTTTGCGTGGAAATAATATTTTGGAGGAAGAAAAAAAACAAGGATCATTTCATAATTTGTTTGAATATACCCGCATGAAAGATACAAATTTGAAAGAGTCTCTTACTCATATACAAAAAATTGCAACATATCGTTTACCTGAAATTCAAAATAAAATAATTCAAGCAATGATTAAAGCAGTACGAAGTTCCATTGTTAAAGGTCTTAATGAATCGGACCTAAACTGGTTTACTATAATGGAAGAAAAATAATCGCGAAAGTATTGCAATAGTAATACGCTACGTTAAAGATGGAATTGTCAATGAGTCCTTGCTGATAGTTTCTACTACTGAAAATCTTGATGCAGCCAATTTTACGGAATTAACGTTAAATAACATTGACCCCTCTTGTATGCTAAGCCAATTCTATGATGGCGCAAGAGTAATGAGTGGGAAAATTTTGGGAGTTGCGATCAGAATAGAAAATAATTTGGACGGAAAAATCACTTACGTCCACTGCTTTAACCATCGCTTGCATTTGGTAGTCATTAGGGTTATCTCGGAAATGACTTTCATTCGTTTATTTTTTGATCAATGCATTATGTCATATGAATTTTTTCAGCGAGTATAGATGAGTTGGATGTAGACAAAATGGTACCGTTGAAAAACGTACATATTTAAGTGTGAGAAAACAAAATTATTTGTAAAATGTACAGTTTCACGAAGCCAATTTTAATTCTAAAAGCCCAATAAACGAACCGAAACAGATAAATTTATCAGGTCAACAAACTTTAAAACTTTTAGCGAAAACCCATTTTATTGCAATTTGGTGCAACTGGCAATAAGTTACTGCAAGAAAATCAAGTCTTTTTGATTGCTCCTCTTTATATGATAATAAATAAACTTTAAATAACTTTTAAATTTGTCATAACAAAATTACTAAGACCCATTTGCTGAAAAGAAACATAAATATTTATTTTCAACTTAAACGCTTATGTTTTTTAAAAAAAGTTTTTAATGAAGATTGAACTTATAAAACTTTATTTTTCGATTAAGCAAACGGGTCTCATTAGTTATTTTTGTTGGATAAATGCAATGCGTTAACTGATTTTTTAGGTCTTACAATTCCATCAAGGAAAGAGGCTGCTGTGATAAAAGATTTTTTCAGTCACCTCAAGAATAAAAAGAAAAAAACACAATTGATGTGAGAAGCTTTCAAAGATACATATGAACTTTTTGCATCTATGGCGATCATAGGATGTAGCACTGCCGTGTGCGACTTTGACTGCAATCAATAGGCATGATTGGCATATTTTGGAGAAGCCGTTCCCTAGTCGCACATTGCTACAGCTGAATCAGTTTTTTTTTTTTTGAGATACCGGGGCTCTACTACGTTTAACTTATCATCGTTGAACTTTTATCGTTATCATTAAAATTTATTTCTGTACAATGAAAATAGAAAAACTGACATTTGGCTATCGTAAAGCTTTCGTTTATCTAATATAATTTTATCTGCGTTTTGCTACAAATTGTTTTTATGTCGGTTTCATTCATCATCACCATCATCATTCTAACATCTTTCTCGTTTTTTTATAATCACTGTCGCGACTGTCGTTTACTTTAGTATCGTTTACTTGACGTTCGTTTCGTATTACGTAATAATCGTTTGTACCGCCATGAGTTCGGCCATCGTCATATAGAGCTCCTGATGAGATGATGAATCCTATTATATGCGGCTTTGATGTCGATAAAAAGATGATGAGTCTCGACTTGCAATTTGTAAGTATTTTCCAGGATTTGGCTCAATTTTTTACAGAAAATTAAATTTCTTATCGAAATATTATTTGTCACCAAATTGCTTATAATTATAACCCTTTTGGAGCTTAAGTCACGATCAATCAAAAAATAAGTAGAAATTTAATCTTTTTATATAACTAAGTTCAACAATCTCAATTTGTTCAAAATGGATATAGAAGTCCCCATTCGGTCGTAACTTTTTTTTCTTAATTTTTCGCCCCTACGAGTAAGATAAGACTCATTTTTTCACTCATAAGTACATTCATAAGATGTCAAATTTCGCATTCGTAGGAATATTAGAAGATTTTGATCAAAAATAAAACGATATTATGCAATTTTGTCTGCTTATGCATTTGTATGCATTCCAGATCTACAGACTTGTTGTTTTTCAGTTTTTCATACAATTTGATACCTAGAGTTTGCATTGTACAGAAGAGTTTTAGGACCAAAAACAGCGGTACTTGCCACTTTCTCGCTAACGATTTTTCCCAATCCAATGAATTTTTGTAATCTTGGTTTTCTGGAATGGAATGGGTCGTAACAAAAGTAATTCATCTTGGACTTAGCTAAATCGAGAATATGAAACTGGTTATTTAAAACAAAAATATGGCATCTGAAAAGCACACCAGCAATCATTTTGCAAAATATAGTTTTTATGCAGACACAACACTTGCAGCAGCGTCTTTTTGTTCAATACAATACAAATAAATTGAACTTTGTATGTAAAGCGTATTTACTAATTTATAAACAAAAAATTTATTTCGAATATTCGGAATTCAAAATATACGTTTAAACAAAATGGGAACCGGAAGTCAAGGAAATAAAAGTCACCTCAGTCGATTTTCACCTTATTCCAATTTTAGAAAGTTCAAAAGCTTTTAATAATTGGTAATGGAATAATTCTCATAATCAAAAAATCGCTTATGGTTTGAAGACGAAATAAGCATACATATCAACCATAGAGAATTAATTATTTTTTCTTATAGATTCACAATTGCGGTTATTCGTTCACAATAAGTACAAACTTATGGTTTTCTATTGTTGAATTCAAATCTCAATCTCTTAATTATTTTGTTCGTGGTGAATGTGTCGATTTCCGATTGTTACCAATTAAGGTTATCATAACCGAAATAAATTTAAAAGTGAAAAAAAAAAACATATTTGGAAGTTGACAGCTAAAAACTGCTTTGGTATTAGTAGATGAACAGGGTAAAACTGTCAGAAAATTTGAATCCGCTCTTAAATCAGAAAGTAATCAATTAATCAAAGCGAATTAAACTATCATGATTTGTTTTTTATCTCCGATTGAGAAGAGAATTTCATGATTTCAAGTCAGAATCCACCCAGGAAGCACTTTCAAACTCAAGCTGCAGTACAAACTTACCTTTTTATTGAATTTTCATTTAAATCAAGGGGACAACATTTTTACTATAATTTTGTAGGTGAAAAAGGTAAAATGAATAGTCATGAATAGAAAAGCCACAATCTAAACAGTATCAGTTTGTTAAAAATTAAAAACTGATTAATTATTAAGTATGAAATCTTTGTAATTTTTGTTTGCATATTTCATGTCATTTTGGCTGGAATGAATTATTGTTTTGTTTGGTGTTAAGTTATTTAGCAGTACATCATAATAATTCTATTTCCTGCTGCTACTTGCACCCAAAATGCGTACGTAAACTGCTCGATAAGATATCTGTGTTTCATTTCATTTGTTGAGGGAGCCATAACAAAATTCCAAACATCTCCAAACCAAAATGGTAACACCGATTCATCTTATGTATATATATGTCACTGTCTTTAAAACACTAAAATTTATCGGGTTTTCAAAAAACAACTTACTCAATTTAAGACCATCGTCTTAACAACTTTGTCTCCTGATTGGAATCGGTCTTACTCCTTGGCTCTAGTCAGATTGAAAACCGTGCAATATTTAGCCTAATTCCTCCTCAAAAGTTAATCTGTGCTTTTGTCGGTAACAGTAATGTTGCAAACGAGTCTCAAATACATACAAAACGACTTGTTATATTAGCCGTGTTTTTTTGGAAAATGCATCCGTAGTACTGTAGGGTTTTATATGAATAACAAATATAACATCCGCAGTAGGATCACTGCCGATAAAAGTAGAAGTGAAATCCTGCTGCGGATAGAGATTTGACGTTTATTTGAGTATCGGCAGTGATCCTTCTGCGGATGTTGTATTTGTTTTCCATATTAAATCCTACTGTACTACGGATAACTTTACCAAAAGAACACGGCTATTATCATCCAGCCGTATCTATAAGATTTTCTTAAACTGCATCTTAGAGGTTATTTAGTTAAGCATACTTAAATATTTAATTTGCCTTTAAATGAAAAAACTTCAATTCGTATCTATAATCGATTTTTCGTTGGTACTTAACTAAATGATGGTTGTGTCACGTAACGTAAAAGAATGTGAAAATCTAATACAAAACAAAAACAAATTCTGCTTCATTGTATACCACACAGCTGTTTTGTGACAACTTAAATCAGTAAACACTTGAAAGACGAATTTTTATATTTGTGAAATTAAAAAAAAAAACATGGAACACACACTCACCCCACCGCCAAAAATAAAATAGAAAGATCTGAAAATTGGGATGGTTGCGACAAGGAAACGTTTTTATTTTAGAATTTGCAATAAAACATTACAAAAAAGAATTATTTTATGCACAAATTCTCTTCCAACAACGAAGAATAAAGTGTCTATACAAACACCTCAAAGGCTAAGCGGGCAGCGTGGACGAAATTTCTTTGCGCGTACACATACTTTAATCTATACAAATTTCCTGTTTCTTAATTCTTTGCATTTTATGATTCCAAAATATCACAAGAGACAATACAAACTCACAATTTGAAACTTCAAAGATGACAATTGATATGCCAAAATACATTTTAAAATGCCTTTAAGTAACCTTTAAATGCGGTGGATGCCGTTTAAGTTAAGAGGCCTTTAAGTAACGTTACTTAAATGTGAAAATTGATTATAGATAACGATTTCATACTTAAGAGCTGTTTGGAGTTGTTTTAAAGTTAAGTAACCTTTGAAATTTCTTTATAGATTCGCCTGATCGTCTATTATTAAAAAGTATTAAAAAAAAAGACCGATACCTTTTTGGTCTGTTTGCACCCTTAGAAACTCTGTGCTTTTTCAAAGTGGAACTTCTGCTTAAGCAAAAAGTTTTTCTATTCGTCCAGCCAAATTCCAATGAGCTTCAAAGTTTCCTAGTTTGACAGTTCACATCCAGTGAAAAGCTTACCCCGGCGAATTATCAACAACAGAGAAGAGAAAATTAAAACCAAAACGAATGAAATACACACAAGAATATAATCAAATACAAAAAGAAAAAAAAAACACCCAGAGCTTTTGTGGAGTCTCCCCAAAAATCACTATCCATCGTAATCGTAGAGTGCGCTCCCCCAAAAAAATAAACTCAGTTTCCCTTTTCAGTTTCTTCAGTCAGTTTCGTCGTGCTGAATCGGGTTCGGATTTCGAAACATCTCGTTTTTTTTAAATAAAATTAAATATTTCGATTAAGATGGCGCCGGGCGTATGTGTTGCAAGTTTTCGCGTGTTCTTACGATCGTCGGATATGTTGCGTTTTCGTATAACGCCTACAACTGTTAGTCGTTCATTTCTCAATGCGGTAAGTAGTTTGTTTTGTTTGTTTATTAATTCAGCTGCTTGTCCCCAAAAGTGTAACAGTTATCATTATCAGTCTCTTAACAATAAGAAAAAACCGCAGTGAACAAATAAAAAAAAAAAGCTAAAAATTTCTCTGAAAAAAGTTGTAAAAAAATAAGAGTGGAAGAAAACGAAAGAAAAATCCAAGAAAGAGTAGCAAACTGAGTGAGAGTGGAGTGTGATTAACTGGAGTTTTATCAAAGTTTTTTTTTTCCTACCGCCTGCTGAATGAGATAAATACTCACAATGGAGTTAGAGTGTGTGCGTTTGTGTAATGTGTGTGTTTTCAGCTGTCAGACTGGTACACGGAGTTTGACATAATATTTGAGAAGTTTTCTGTTTTGTGTGCGTGTTAAATGGGAAAAGTGCGTGCGCTAGCCGGAGTTGAGTTTCTTTCTTGTTACTTTCCACTCCATATCTATATTGAGTCATGTATGTATTTATGAAAAAAAAAATAAGAACGAATGACTGACCAATAAAGTTCTTTTTTTTCCACCTGCTCCAACATGCTAATGCTATATCTTGTGTACATTTGAATTTTGGAACTTGTATGTTCTTTCTCCCGAAATGAAATTTGCTGCTCTGGGTTTGGGTCCGGGTCCGGGTCGGGGATCGATGGTGCGGGTCAATGAAACATTTTGGGGTGTGCCCTCTTGAAATCGAGCTGTTGTAAATGCGCGTTTTTTTCTTTATAACAATTTATTTAATCAAAAATGCAGCAAAAAAGTGTATCCTGACTTTTATTGGGTTTTTGAATTTTTTTTAATTGTTTCATGTGTTGATCTTGACCTCTAGGATACTCTCCCCTATCTCATAGCTGGGTTGTCACACAACACAGTTATGGCAGGGGCGTAAGGGTGGTTAGGTATTTAAATTCGAATGCATGTTTATTGTTGATTGTTGGTGAGATGGTGGGTGACGACGGAAGTTTTTGTTGATAACAAAAAAAACAAGTCAAATTCAAAGCCAATAAATGTAGGTATATACCTATCGACATCCGGTTAAAAATAAATAAACACTGAGTTTGTTTTTATTTTTAGAACTCGTTTGTCATCTTGTAGGTATGCGATAAAAGTTGGAAAATAGTAATTGATCATGGGACTAGATTCCTACCTACCTACCCATCATAAATAAAATGAACTTTACTCACTTCAACACGTGCTACTTACCTACTCATGTATTTGATTTCACAAAGGTACCTATACGTGATAGATTTTAAAACAACTTCAAGTATCGATTTAAAGATGTTTAAAAATGTCACACATGCTAATTAGGTGAACCATGGTTGATTTGTCTGAATTTTAAGTTATCTACTGTTCGTAAGAAATGAAATTGTTGTTTTGTTATGAATAGGAACCTATGAAGGTATGTACTAGATATTGTTTTTGTATTCAAGACATTCTTATGGTTTTCTTTATACTATCCTCAGTTGAACTAGATGCCAACCGCAGGAAGGATTTCATCAAATAATCAACTGTTATTGTATTTCTATGTTCAGCTACATGATATTGCACTTAAGAGCAATTAGATCTTATATTTTCAGATGTGTCCGGTTAAGTGCAATGTCCGGATTATAGAATAAAAATAGTTCTCATTCAGTTTGCGTTGTTGGAGGTTTTAATTTGGGGACATTTTGTTGATGCAATTTGAAAACAAGGTAGGCATTGCCAATGGTTCTTAAATCTGAAAAAGAGTTTGAACTCATTAGGGGTGTTCACATGGAAGAACACCTTGTACAACATGGTTCGATAACCATCAATGTTCTATCATATGAACGCAAAACCGAACAATGTTGCATGGTTTTCAAAATATTTTGAAAACCTGGGTGGTTCGTGCAACCAACCAACCTGTGTGAACAGATGTTGACAACTTTGATATTTTTGTTCATTCTGTAAATTGTCTCGGCCATAAAACATTCAACGGAAAAATGGCATCTATACCAAATAATGAGTTTCAAAAAGATTTTTGAACTTTATAATAAGAAATTTACCAGAATTGTGGAAAATAAAAAGTGAAATTTATAAATAATAAATTTTATAAGAATAAAACTCCTAACAAAATATAAAGAAGTGGAAGAAAATGCAAGTTTCATGCTTTCTTCCTCTTCAAGAATATCGTTCATAATTACGGCTGCCAAAATTTGTATCACCATACTGCTTCCGTTCACTTCTAAGATATAAAAATAATGATGTTCGACAACATCAGTATCCTATGTGAACGCAAAGTAGTGTGTACAGTTATTTTCCCATAGAACCATGTTGTACAACCATGTTCTTCCATGTGAACCCCCCTATTGAATCTTTTTTTGCTTTGAACTTAAATCAAATGTGCGTCGTACAGAATTCGTTACATACAGTATCGAACAAAACATTTGCAACTAGAACTGAAACCAAGTAGTTTCTTAAAATTTATAAAAGTTGTATTTACAACAAAAATAATTTTTATATATTATAGAAGCTGTATATTTAAAGTAAACAAAAATATATAATTTTTAAAATCATAATAAACTTTTAGTTATCTACGTTGAATTGTAACAAGTAACTTCATATTTACACGCGACAAAACAATTGCAACTAAAATTAAATCAACAGCTAACAGCATATTAACCGTTGCTTTGCTGTTTTTATTCAATTTTTTAATTGTATATAACATTGACCTAGCTCGCATGAGCGAAGAGGAACCTGCTCGGAAAGTTCTTTGTGGTACATTCTATGGTAGACGACAGCGTGGTAGACCATGCTTGCGCTGGAGAGATGGCGTAGACCAGGACGCCCGAAGCCTTGGGGTGCGCAACTGGATGGCGTCGGCTAGAGACCGGGATAGGTGGAGAAACTTGTTGAAAGAGGCCAGGACCGGAACCCGGTTGTCGATCCGATGATGATGATGATATAACATTGACCATATGTTTGAAGGTTGTGACTGAGAGCTCATTTGCATAAATATTTTCACTGAGCAGATCTCCGGACACATCGATCTCAAGAAAAAAAAAAGCTAATAATGGCGCCTAATAAATTGGTGATGCGTTAAAACAGCGTATTGTAGACTATTTTGTATCGTGGATCTTACAAAAAGATATTTTCGTAAAATATGATGTAAATAAATCGTCGGTTTGGCGAATCATAGCTCGATATCGTAACACAAAAGAAGAAGCTGTTTTGCATCTCGGCGACCGACCACGTAAAACAAGTTATCGAATGAACGCAAGTTATCGAATGACAAGAAAAGTTAAAAAAATATCCCTTTATATGTGCACCGAAATTCGTCCAAGAGTTCCAATTAAAAGTAAGTGCTAGAACCGTATCTCGTCGGATGGCTCTCACTGATTTATGTTCTAACCGTCCTGCTAAAAACCCTTAATTTCGATCCGCAACCAGAGAAACGGAAAACAGTTTGCAAAGGATCATTTCTCTTCCAACAAGCAGAAATGGACATGAGTCCTTTTTAGTGATGAATCGAAATTCAATATCATGGGTAGTGATGGAATATCTTACGTTAGAAATACCTCTTTGTAAGCGTTTCAATCACGTTACTGCTTAAAAACTGTTCGGCATGGCGGGGGAAGTTAGATGGTGTGGGGTTGCTTTTCTGCTGCTGGTTTGGGGCCATTGCATCGCATTAATGGAATAATGGAACAATACATATGCAAAAGTATCTTAGAGGATGTTATGGTGCCGTATGGAGAATGGGAAATGCCATTGCGTTGTGTTTGTTAGCAGGACAATGAACCAAACCACACTTCGAGGCTAGCCAAAACGTGGTTCAATGATCACACGGGTCAAAGTTATGAATTGGCCGCCGCAATCACCAGATTTGAACCCCATAGAAAATCCTTGGGAGATCGTCACACAAAAAATTAATCAGGAAAATGTAAGAAATGCGAACGATTTTTTTTACAAGAATAGAGACGGCTTCTATTAAAGATAATACAAAACTTAATTAAATCAATGCCAAGAAGGTGCAAGGCAGTCATCGAAAACCATGGCTTTGCCACGAAATGTTGATTATTTTTTAGTTTTTCTATATTTGCAAAGTTGCAATTGTTTTGTCGCGTTTAAATTTGAAGTTAATTGATATAATTCAATGTTTATAATTAACGGTTTGTTTCGATTTTGAAAATTATATATTTTTATTTACCCCAAATACAAAACTTATATAAAATATGAAGAATGTTATGTTTTTGAATAAATCCCTTATAATTTTGAAGAAAGTGCTTGATTTCATTTCTGGTTGCAAATGTTTTGTCCAATACTGTATAACACTTGACTTAGTGTTTGAAAATGACGAAATCGAAACTAATGTATCTGAATGCACCCCTTTGTTTTTGAATTCTATTCACCATGTTGCCCTGTCAGTCTTAATCAAATCTATATTTGCTTCAAAAACTATAAGGTTGACTGTATTGTCCTCAGGGTGTTTATTCTCGGTTGTCAGTGGTGATTTTTGTGGGTTGTGGTTTTCGGGCAGGAATGGCATTTAGCCGCGGTGGTAGACTGACCCAATTTCAGCGTAGAACGAGACTACTTCCTCGTTGTCCATGATTACATTGTCACCCAGAGTTTTCATCACACTGAGGTACCCCAAAAACTATTTGGCTTTTAATGCAATAAATAAGTTTAGATATAAAATTCAATGAAAGTTTTGTTACTTTGAATTGGCTAATGAATTCTAACAATAGCTTAAGTACTAATGTTAATATATTTGTAACAGCCCTTTTAGTATATATAGCTATCAACTATCAACAAGGTACTTGATACACATCAACAAATTGGATGAGTTGGTATTATGATTATCAACTATCAATATTTTTTATCGACTGTGAATTTTATTAGATTTTATCATTACTGTGAATGATTTTTTTTGATAGACATGGTACTCGTATTACGGATATCAACAAAATAGATACACATCAATTTTCTTATCAACCACAAATTCTTGATTGAAACGTAAACACAGAAATTTATTCGGGATTTTTAAAAGCGAACAAAGTTAAAAAGAATATTGATTTCCATAGAATTGTTTTTTGAGGAGTTATGATGAATTTTTTATGAGAACAATTTTTGGATGTGATTGATAACAAAAAATAATTATCATAATTAGATAGGCCTTTAGTAGTTATTTACAAATGTGATCGTCTTGCATGCTCTAGTGGGAGCAATAGTGCATAAGAGTGCATCAGATATGCAGTTCTTTCCAAAGTCTAAAAAATTTTGATTAAAAATTTGCAATGAACAAATGATCGACCATATCATTTAATTCTTTGTATCTTGAGCTACAGTGTATTGTACTTTAAAGCTAGTAGGTCTCAAAACAAAAATAGCAGTTTAATACGGTCCGGTAGATGTTGAAATTGGAATAAAACAAGCTGTGTGTAAGGTATTAACAATTTTTTTTTTTATTTGAAAGACCCAAATGCTTTTTACGAGGGCAGAGTTGTCCAGTTTTCAGTGACTCTTCCGCATAAATCCGGCTGAATTTCAGAGTCAGCCTGTGTTATGTTGACCTTAAGGGCATAGGTCGATTGTGGCTTATTCGCATAGACGAAATCCCACAAGAAAAAGTATAGCGTGGTCAAATCGGATAATCGGATCACCTGTGCGAGAGATAACCTTATCGTTCATGCAGAATCTCAATCGTGGCGTTCCAGCTGTGTGACAAGTAGCGCCGTTCTGAAGAAACCACATTTGGGCCATAAGAAATTGGTTTTCATCGGTCTGTAGTGTTCGCAATTCACCAAAGTCGTTTCCCCAAAAGCCCAAAATCCACACTAAACGCGGTAACTTTTTAAAAATGCATTGTCATCTGGTGATATATGACAATTTTGCATGTTAGCACAGACCTTTATTAAAAAATGCGCCCCGTGCGTCGCTAAAAATGATTTTTTGGCTCGAATTAGGATCCTCTTCCAAACGCTTCGAAGTTCAGTCAGCGAACAAACGGCGTTGTTTATGGGCATGGACTTTGAGCCACTGGGTGAGTTGGATTTTATCTGGGTGTAGGCCCAAATCCCGATGCAAAATTTGCCAAATTGAAGTCTGCGAAAGGCCAAGTTCTTGTACACGGCGAGGAATTGGGCAATCGGGTTCTGCTCTACACCTCCACCGACAGCGGCGGTGTTCTCATCTTGTGTCCTTTGACGTTCGAATGTTGGCTGTTATAACTGAACGGGTTGTCTCAAATTTGGCTACTGGACCTGCTGTTTAATTGTGTAACATGGTGATTTAGCATCAGTAACTGAATAATAAGCAACAGATTTGAAAGATGTCACCAAAAAAAACAAGCCCCCAAAATCTACCCACACCAATCGAAAAAAAACCCTTTAGATGATATAAAAAGCACTTTGAGTAACACCTAACCACCGCCGCCAGGCGCTACCAAATTCACAGCTTTATTTAAATCTTTCACATTATTGGAGTTTTTTTTTAAGATTTTCCAAATGCGATTTTAAGTTTTAGAAAAAAAAAATATCGTTTGTGCAGGATTCATAAATTGGTTCAGTTTATGTTCATTTAACTTTTTGTATGCTTTTAAAATGCAAATTTACAATCCACTTTGCTCTTGTCAGTTGCACCTGTCTCAATATTTTTCGTATTTAATAAAAAAAATGTTGATCAACATAAAAGTGATTGCTTTTGCCTTATGGATAGGAAACTCCCCGTTGGCGTTGGGCTGAAGTTAATTACAAATTCCCTTTTCATGATTCTGATAGTTTCAATTTCCTTTTTTTTGTGTGTTTAAGTAGTTTTACCAGATGATATTCGCTGAAACGAGAAGAACATCATTTTTCTGAATTGGATTCTTCAAAGAATATTATTCTTTTTTATTTTAAAATGAAGTTTCATTTTTTTTTATTAATTTAATGCAAAATAATGTTATTAATTACGAATCTTGTATTTTTAATTAATTCTTGAACTTCATTTTTAAATGATAGAAAGACTTAAATTCACTTTTATTTAATATTGCCTTGTAGTGAGCCAGCCAGTAGAATGTTAGATTTGTAATATTTATGGTAGTACCTCGAAGTGTCGGGCTGTCAAGTCGGAGGCTTGGCAATCGATTCCCAGGTTATGCCACCCAAATATAAAGTCTTTTTCAGGGCTTTTGCACATCTTGCGAGAAAGAAATAAATCCTCCATAAGTATCTTCTCATGCGAGTGTTAAGAAAATAGGGAAGGTTTTGAGGACAGATATCGATGCAAATTGGTTTCGTAGATCTGGATATCGGACTCCTATCGTAAGAACAAATCAAAAGAAAAATTTTAGCAAAATTCTCGGAACCGTTTTCGAGAAAAATACGATTTTCGAAAACCATTTTTTAACATTTGTATGGAGGGTACCGTTAGTTTTTTGGTAAAATAAATTTTTTCTCATATCTTGTAGATTATATTAAGAAACTTTTATTTATCAAGTTTTAAAAAAATCGAGCATGGGGTTTTCGAAATACTGAGTTTTCAAAAAAAAATGGAAATTTTTTTCAAAAATCCAAAGAAAAAAATTCGTATGGGAGGTATCGTTATTTTTTGTCTTAAAAAAAAGAAAAAAACCGGGGGGGGGGGGGGGTTGGGTTAAATTATAAATCATATCTACCAAGTTTGAAGAAAATCGGCCCGGTCGTTTCGGCTGTAGTCGAACTGACAGACAGACAGACAGAATTGTGAGACCCACTGTTTTGGTCTTCGCTATCATCGTAATGTCAACTTTGATCAAAATCACGAGTTCGATTTTTTTACGAATGCATAACTTGCCTTTGCCTTATAGTACTTTTAAGTCGCAATTAAAAAAAGGTGAGTTGATATTCTCTCGGACTGTGTGCAAATTATTCCAAATTTTGTTTAAGATCAAGAATAACGTCACATTAAATTATTTTTTAAAATTTAAACATACACTTTTTGTTTCTTCTCAAAAACAGGTTTTTAAAGTCTTGCTAAACTTTTGTCGACAAATTGTTTCTAACCTTTCCTCCAATAAAATTTTATTGTTTGATTTTTTGCTTTCTTCAATACGACGTATCTGATTTTGATCAAATTTTGTATGCTGAAGCATTTAAAAGGTTTAAATAGTATTTTATGTTGGTACATTATTAAAAGAAAAATATTTTTAGAAATTTAAAAAGAACTTAATTTTTTGTTTGAAAACTCAATATTGCAATAACGATTTGGTGTGTGTGTTTTTTTTTTAACTTGACATAGAGGTAGTAATTTCTTAAAACTGTCCAAAAGACTAAATAAAATTCTTTCTTGTTCCAATTGATTTAGAAAATCTTAAATGGCTCCTATTTTTTAATAAATAAAATTTTGTCTGGTTGCTTAAATTTTTAGAGACCACGATTAGGTTGAAGTTAGTTCCAGCGTCGCAAGACCAGAGTTGGTTCATTGTGGTACCACATGAATCTTCGTTGAACCATTTGGAGTTCCTAATAAGGCCAGAGCCTAATGCGTCAGATGTCTATAGTAATTAAATCACCAGATTTCTTAAAAAAACAGAGCTGGACATGTACTGTACAATGTACATAGAAGTTGAGCAATTGATTCTAGCATAAACAAGTCGAAACAACTTCAGAAAAGAACCAAATTCTTGCATGGCCACGAATTAAGGCAAAAAGTCCTACAATATCCCAAAGGCAGCAGACATTTCTGGTCATTTGTCAAGAATGTACAAAATTCAACTTTACCTTGGATTTCAACGCTAATCTACTCGTACAATGACAATCCGATAACTAGCTCTTCAGATAAGGCATATGTACTGGCAGCTCTACGTCGTCGGTCGTTGCCTGACAGCAAAATTGCCCCGCCTGCACTTGAGAACGTAAATCATTTAGGAATATTTCGGCATTCGTACAGTTGCAAGAGCCCTTCCAAATCTTGATATAAACTACTCCGCTGGTCCTGATGGTATATCCCTAATTTTTCTGATGGGGTGTCCTTCATCGCTGGCAAAACCATTGCGTAAGCTTTTCTATCGCTCCTACTGTTCTGGAATCTTCTCTAGAAAATGGAAAACAGCATTTGTCCAGTCTGCTTCTAAAAAAGGTGATACTTCTTCCCCCTCCTCCTTCCGACCAATTGCACTTACGTCCCTCTTTCTCAAGGTCATAGAATCGTTGGTCAATCATCAGTTCAAGAAATATCTCGAAGATCATTGGCTTCTTAATGATCGGGCAATACGGCTCTCTTATCAAAAATACGAAACCATAATTCTTTGGATTAGACATTACCTTCTGGATCGTTTAATACATGGTGTATTGGATGGTTTCAAGTCTGATATTCACGAAATAAATATTGGTGTTCCGCAGGGCTCCGTGATGTCTCCGACTCTGTTTCTCATTTTTATAATTGATCTCTTGTGTGAAAATTCTAATCCACTTCATTGTTTTGCCGACAACTCTACTCGCAGATTTTCATACTCATTCTCAAATTCTTGTGCATCTTCTTCCGAAATGAGTGTGGAGTTTAATGCTTCCCAAACTTAATACTGCCTATTGTCGTTGAAGCAAAATGTACCCTTTATGCCATTGTCCTTGAATGACACTTGCAGCGAGAAAGCCGAATAACTATGCAGAACTCGATCTCGATGTGTGTCAATACCGTTCTTCGTTGAATGACCACATTCTCGACACCGTCAAAAGAGCTGCTAAATGCTTAGGATTTCCCTATCAGCGTAAGACAATTTTTAACCCCTTTGATATGGCTACAATTTATAAGGCGTTTATACGTACAAAAACTCAAATATAACACATCTTTGGGCAGGTGTAGCACAAACTTCTCTCCACTTATTGTACAGAATTCAGAACAGAGCGTTGACACTGGAAAGGAAACAGAGCTATCATGGATTCATTCCCATCTTATTGCTAGGAATGCTCATGAGTTCACCTGCCAGCCTAATTTTGGTCGTACCATCAAATACAGAGATTCGTTTTTAGTTGCACACCAAGAATATGGAAAGATTCAATTTGCAAACATTCAAGACCAATGTTCATCGACATCTCTTAATTTCCCCATCGTTCGTGGTATGTTCATGTTGAACATTATAAGGGTATCACGCCCTTGACCGCGTGTGAATTATAAAAAAAAGTAAGAGGCCTTTTAGTAACTTTACATAAATTTGAAAATTGACTATATATACCGATTTTTACTTACGAGCTGTTTGGAGGTATTTTAAAGTTAAGCACCCTCAAAAATTTCTTTATAGATTCAGCTGTAGAAGTTCAACTATTCAATTTCATACCAACTATATATTATATGTATCGAAAACATTTTAGCTTGAAGTTGTAACATTATCCCTGAACACAAATATCAAACTCATCGAATAAGCTGAACTCCTTCCAGGCAAATCCCAGGCGAAAAAGTATTCTTATTGTTGCAACTCTAAAGCGTACCGAATCACTAATCCACACATTCTCTACTATTTAGTTCTACTCGCCTAAGTTCTGGGTGTATTCTGTTAAGAATACTTTTTCAATACAAACTTTTTCCTTTTGCAAAATATTTATCCCCAAACGAGCAAACTTCATGCATGACATTTGAGATTCTTTTCATTGCAAATGAAACGTTATAATTTCTGAATTCCCCGTTAGATCATGGGAAAGAACATATTTCACAGAACTTATATCGATTTTCTAAAAAAAAAGCACCCACAATCTAGGAGAGAGAATCATCAAAGGCTATTATAGACTCGTACTCGTAGGATAGGAAAGAAGGCACTTGTTGTATTATGGCCTTTGGGAATGTGGCTTTTGCCACACTTAAGATCTATGATTACAGTGCACAAAGAGTTTGTATTTATCTCGGTGTTTAGTTGTGGAAATACAAAAAAAAAAACGAATTAGCTGACCCAAGCACCATTGAGTGGATTTTTATCCCCAATTCTGCCACAATCGATTAGTTTCAAGTTGTTTCGTTTCTTTCTTTCGTTGAATCCATTCCTCGAAGTCACATATCTGATTAGACTTCAATTCCTTCGGACCACTAGCTGATATCTAACAAATCTCTTTGATAAGTGAGATAGTTTATTTTTGACAAGAGTGGTGCTTAAATCTAATCACTGAACACTATTGATTTGTGGCATGCTCCTAAAATGATTTAATTTATTTTTATTATTATTTGTCAAATCCGAAAGTCATAAACCTATTTTATCACAGAACCATTAATCAGCGATACACACTTTGTGGCCAATTAGTGTGATAATCTGTGTGTGGTAATTAAAAAGTTGTAAATCGATAGAACTTCCAAATGTACCTATTCGCACAAATTTTTTCGTTTCCGGTTATCAGAGTTTGGAGGGAAAAAAGGTTTTGTATCGTTACCAAAGTTCCCCGTCAGGTAAGGTTAATTATTCAAATTACGTCAATTTTGTTTGTTTAGTTTAGACTTTGAGGTAAAATAAAATGCAAAGTCCAGTCTGTTACAATTTTTTGTGGTTTCTAGAACTAGTTTGTTTTTCATATATGTATACATAATTGACACGCACTCAAGGGTTAATTTAGATCTTTATTAGAGAGATGGGGAAAATTAGAGTGGCTGAGAAAGGATGTGTCGGTTAACATTGGTTTCGAAAGTTTGCTAATTGAAATGGCAAGGGAAAACCGCGGTGGGTAGATTATTCCATAATGGTTAGTCCAAAATTATGCTCAAGGGTGAACTGATTCATAGTGAATCGGGTATCACGGGTAAGTTAAATTAGGAGAGGAATGGAACTAGGAACATTGCTTGTGAAAAAGCGATGAAACAGGAAAGACATTATTCATTCGGACGGTGTTCAAGAGATGATAATGATTCAATGATAATTCTGTTTTCTATTAGTTTCAACTCTCTGTTCCTGATTCTATCCATTAAATGAAGAAAATTATAGGCTGTACCTGTCCAAAGGTGTGAGTTATACTCGAGTTTTGGACGTATAAGCGCCTAATAAATTGTAGATAGTTCAGGGGGTGTGAAAAATTTCTTACACCGATAGAGAAATCCTAAGTATTTAGCAGCGTTTTCGGAGGTCTCCAGAATTTGTTCATTTCAATGAGGATCGTCGTTGACACACATACCGAGTACTGAGAGCTTTTCGACTTCCACGATGCAAGTGCCATTCAAGGACAATGGCATAAGGGGTACATTTTGCTTCAACGTCAATATATACCATTGAGTTTTGGAAGCATTAAACTACACTTTGTGAAGATCAGGATTGATGTATAATACACTATGTAGGGAACGATCCAGACGGTTATTTCCAATCCAAACGTTCCAATCATACTGTCAGGAGCCAACTCAAAATCGCCTATCACGCCAAATATCTTGGCGTGATCTTGGATAAAAAATTGAACTGGAGTCTCAACATTAGGGATAGAACAAATAAAGCAATGTTCGCTTTTTACTCCTGCAAGAGAATATTTGGTAAAATTTATCAAGTGGATGTATACGGCCATACTCAGACCTGTACTGACATACGGTAACGTATTAGTTTGGTGGAATGCATTAGACAAACCTACCAACCTTAAAATCATGACCAAGTTACAAAGAATGGCATGTATTGGAATCACTGGGGTAATGAGATCCACCCCGACAGGGGGTATGGAAGCTATATTCAATATAAAACCCCTAGATCTACTTATACAAGAATCGGCAGCCTATAGCGCACTTCGACTTAGCCAAATTGATAACTGGCGACATAGTGCGATAGGTCATGCGCAAATTCTACAGAAATACACGGGAAATAGGGTATGTACTGACTATATAACACCCCGCTTAGACTTTTACAAGCAGTTTAAGACCACCTTTCCTAGCAGAGACGCCTGGCAAATCAACGAGCAATCTACATGCGAATCGATGATATTTATATACATATACCGACGGTTCCAAGATGGAAACTGGTGTTGGTGCAGGATTCTTTTCAAAAACCCGTAGACTATCCAGCTCATTCAGACTTCCTGATTACAGCAGTGTTTTTCAAGCTGAGGTCCTGGCAGTGACGAAAGCTGCTAGACAAGTCTCAATGATGGCAATACCACAAGTTGATATCACCTTTTTCATTGATAACCAAGCGGCATTGCCATTCTGCCATCTGCCACTGAAATCAAATCGAAGCTTGTAACTTGTGTCGCGAAAAGCTTAAGGTTCTTGGTACACAGCACAACATTAGACTCTGTTGGGTTCCTGGTCGCAGTGGTGTCCCAGGAACTGAAAGCGCTGACGAGCTGGCAAGAATAGGATCAACACTTGAACCTAATTAAGCACACACAACAGTTCAAGTCCCACCCTGTAATCTTAAACAGGTAATCAAGAGTAAAATTCTAGCCTTAACAAACAAGAGATGGTACTCTCTTGATGCCTGTCTTACAATCAGAAAATTATGGCCTAGTTTTAATAAACAAAAGACCGATGTTATCATCCAACTGAATAAAAAGTCTCTTTCTCTTCTCGTGAGCATCAACACAGGTCACAACCAACTCGGTTACCACAAGAAAAAGGTGAAATCCAGTATGGACGACTTATGCAGAGGATGCGATGACGAGGAGATACATGAGGACACTCCTCACTACCTGTGTCACTGTGCTCTGCGCTATATCATCTAAGAAACAGACATCTAGGGAGACACTTCTTCAGCGTCTTGGAGGAGCTCTCTGACATTCCAAGCAAAATTTTGTTAAAATTCGTTAACGATACCAAATGGCTTGAGAATTCCTAAACTCTGAAAACCGCCTTCAACTACAGTACGATAGTGTAGTACGAACGAAAACGGCTTATACACCTGCGATTGCCACTCCTACGTTGAACACGAGCATCACTGGGTTGATGGGGCCACCTCTTCCTAAGATTGGTAAAATCCTCTTTGGTATGGAAACAGCCTCTTCGACTTAACTAACGACCAAACAAACGAACTTATACACCAAACACTGACATATCAAACTCATCTACCAGATGTTGCAAGGAGCCACATGCTCCTACGGGCCTGGTAGGGTGGATGATTGCTCAAGTGGAGGAAAAGGAAAGGAACACCCCCTGAGAAGGCGTATACCTCTCCTTAGCCAGGTCATTACGTAACGATAAAAATTTTAATACTTTAGAAATACCCTCCGACATTTCAGGCTATAGCTTGCTGTAACCCATCTACATCTTTAACGAGCTTGATCGACATAGGATTATCATAGGTTTCAATACAAAGCGCCACAAACCCTAGGGTATGGCAACGGATCTACATTGATCTAAGTGTGACGGTAACAAGATTAACTGTCAGCCCACCAACCTAACCTAACCATCAGAAGCAGCGGATTTGTTTATATAAAGATCTTGAAGGTCTCTTGCAACTGTACGAGTGCAGAAATATACTTGTTCCATTGAATGATTTAGGTTCTGAAGTACAGGAGAGGCAATGTTGCTATGAGCAAAATGAGCTGCCAGTACAATTTTGCCTTATCTGAAGAGCTAGTTAACGGGTTGTGTTTGTAGATGAGCATTGCAACCGAAGATGAAATTGATTTTTTTAAGTTCTTGACAAATGACCAGAAAATTCTACAAAAATTGGAACAGGAAGGAATAAAAGAACGCATACCAAGAGAAATCACTTTTGTGATCATATCAGCACTGGCATCAATGTCGCTATCGAGGAAACATAGTAACCAGTTAAATATTCGAATACAAATTATCAAGACTCTCCCAATTAGCTTCCTCGGACATGAGAAATAGGCTGATATTACACAATGGTCCCTAGTGCCGAATGAAGAGTTTACCGTTATGGTATACTTATCAGGGAGAGAAGTAAAAAAAAAATCGAGAGTGTGGACGTTTTGTCCAGCAACATCTGTTATTCCATTGGCCTCATCTATAAGCTGAATAAGGTGGTTCATCTCAGCAAAAATCTCAACATATCTTCTTCGGGTTTTGTCCGTCCCGAATAGCAGAGCCAACTTGAATTGTGTACATTGAAGTTGCCTGCAATGAGAACTTCAGTGTGAGAATACAAGGAAACGATTCGGGAACTAGAATCACACAGCGCATTAAACTCATTAAGAGTTGAATTGCTGTCAAGATTTGCATTTAAATAGAGTTAGTCATTAACAACTTTTGTTAAATCTTTAATCTCTGCGTTTTCACTCTCAGATGCTTAGGTGGATTAAAAGCTTCATAATCTAGTAAATCGAGTCAAATTAGTAAAAAATTGGTCAAACTTAATCGGAACTAATCTCGAATTCCACAGGGGTTCCTCAGGGAAGGCATCTGGGTCCACTATTGTTTTTATTTTTTTTAATAACATACCGAGCTTCGTTTAAGATCCACAACGCCTTTCAATTGCTGATTATTTTAATATATGCAGAGCAATCAATTCAATTTTGAATTGTATCCAAATCCAAAAAGTTGTTACTTCCTTGTCGAAATGATGTTTGTCAAATAAACTCGATTTAAATGTAAATGTCAAAAAATGTTTTATTCTCTTATTTACTATAGGTATTTAAGTCTAATTTTAACTGACTACCGTATATCTAAAAACGTTATTCAAAAAGTTTTTAATCACAAGAATTTGGGAGTTGCATTCGACTCCAGATTGTGCTTGGATTTTTGTTAAGGAATTCTAAGAAATTTAAGTGTCCTTATACAATTAAATCACTTTTTATTAGTTTTGTTCGACCCTGGAATATTGCTGTGTAGTTACGTCTCCTTAGGTCTAATAGAATTGAAAGAATTCAGAAAAGATTCACGAAATATCCACTGCCTTCACCAACATAAATAAAGTGGGTTGATTGATATAAAACCTCTTGGAACTAGGAGAATCTATAACTTGGTCTCACTTACAAGAGATGTATGTAATAACAGGTCATATTGATTGTGCTCCTTTATTAGAATTATTTGTAAGAAATAGACTGGGGCGTTGTCTGAGACCAAGGGCTTATCAATTTTTCTTCATCAAATCCTGTCGAAAAATGTTTTGCCAGACGTGACCCTCGAAAGAACTGAAACTATTCCCTTTTGGAAATCTTTTTTTCTTCATTTATGTCTTTAATAGCTAGTCTGTCATAAGTCAAAAAATCGGTTAACCGTTCTCGACTATGCATTCCTGTAACATTGGGAGAAAAACAATCTTATCGAAGTGAACATTTTCATACAAAATTTTGCAAAGGCTTTAATAAATTTGCACTGTCAAGCTGAATACTATAAAAGTGTCTGTGGCACCTGGAAACTGTAACCATCACAAAATAGATAAAGTCTCATTATTTATGCATCAAGTCAGAAGCTGACACAGCAGCACCTTTTCCAATCATCCAAAGTTACCTACTCGTAAATGTCAAAAAGTGTGCAATGACAAAATAAAAAGGAAACGAAAATAAAATAAAATAAAACTTTTCTCTCTAATCACAAGTGCACTGCAAAAACTCCCTCTCACATTATTATCTCCAACATACTCGCACATATACATAGGTACAACCATACATCAGCTGTAAAGTCACTTTGAATTAAGAATAAAAAGTGGGGAAAACATTTGTAGACAGATGGGGTTGGTTGTACATTTTATGCAGATGCATTACAAACCTGTCAGTAAATTTCATTTTACTTTTTAGACAGCCATTAAACAAAGCACTTTAATTTTCTAAAACATTTTCTTTTTTAAAATGAAGGCCAATGAATATGAATAATTTAAGCTTAATGAATTTTGTATAAAAAAAAAACTTTTCTAAACTGAAATTTAAGATGATCATGTTTATATATTGTTTGCAAATTTAAGCAGAAAATTACAAAACTGATCTTAAACTCTTTAAAAGCAAGGATTAAACTTGCAACAAAAAAAAAATGAAAAAAAAAAATGGATGTTATAAGAGAAAGAAGTACGGATGCACGAAAATCATATTTTAATCCTTAGTACTTTCTACTTAAAAATAATACCATATGAGTTCTTAAAAAATAAGAATTTTTGCAAAAACAAAAGTTTTAATTCGTTGTAGGTTTTTTTATGTACAATTTTTAAAACATTTTTTTAAGAAAAAAAAATTGGTACTCCAATTTTAGGTTTTTACTATTATGGAAGTGAGAATTATAAATTAAGAAAAATCATTGACCCGTTTTTGAGATATCGAATTTTCATAAAAAATAATTTGAAATTTTTCTCAAAAATCCAAATTTTATTTTGAGATTTGATGTGCTATAGTTTTTTTTTACAATTTTTGAAGCTTCTGTATAAATATTTTAGTTTAAATCAGTTATGCCAAAGTGAAAAATATAAAAAAAAAGTTTAAATTAAAAAAAAAATTAAAATTAAAAATTAAATAAAAAAAAAAAAACAAGTTAAACTGCTTTTATTTTATTAAGTATGGCAACCAATAATAATTTGGCAACCTACTCTTAACTGTCATTGGACAGTATGTAAAAGACTGCGATGAAAAATTTTTCGAATGTTTTTTTATTGCTTAGATTATTTGACTTGAGGCAGATAAGGCTGGGGGCACGACATGTTAAAGACAGTTTCGGTTATGATATTTTTTTAAATTTTATTTTTAAATAACATTAGTTAAACCTAGTTTAATGGAAGTCTTCCAACTTAACACACCAAAGATGAATATTTCTTCTTGTGCGAAAAGTGATGTCACCCAGTCTAGTAATACTTCGACACATTGACTACAACTTGAACTGTAATAATAAGTAAGTGCTATATTCAGTCGTGCATTTAAATTTGTATAATTTGACTGCACTTTCATATTTACAGAAGCTTTTATCATAAATTCAAAAGATTAAAAAAAAAACCACTCAATGACAATAACGAGGGTTTATAATCCTGATTCTAAACTGATATCGTGGAATTGCAAATTTAAAGGGTTGATTTTCATCCGTGGTGGCCATAACAAACATAAATAAATATTTTATGAATTTTTATGTGTCTCCAATGTTTTTTGAATGGTGCATCTTTTTTTTATGATCGAATTGGTTCATTGTGTTTGTTATCTCAAAAATATATCACCATAAAAAGGGGTTTTCAAAAAAAAGAAAAGAAAAAAAAAAACAAATTAATAAAAAAGAAAATTCTAAATGACATTGCTCATAAAAATTCAAATTTAAATTTTTATTGCAATCGATATTTTGCATTTAATTCATGAATGAAAAGTACTGAGATCTAAAAGTACGCCAAGTTCTTACTTCATGAAGGTTTAATACCGAATATTTAAAGTAGAATAATATTGAAACAGCTACAATGTAATAGAGAAATTTTATTATTTAATGATTACTGACTAAAATTTGATGGGTTCACTTTTTTAAGGTTTTAAAACCTTTCGAATTGGGAATAAAAAAAACTTGCCAAGCCCATCAAATTTTAGTCAGTAATCATCAAGATGTATAGTTTCAAAATGACAATAAAAATACACTTCGAATCTATTTTTCTATTTTTCGCTTTGAATGTACATTAAGCTATACCGTTCTACCAAATTACATTGTTCTACTGCAATGGGAAGTGTGCCATATATAATTTACATCAGTTCTGAGCAAGTGGGCGGATACCACGCCCCCTGAATGGAAAACTTCAAATTTTCGATTTTTTGCTCTGCTTGCATGAAAAGACCTACCGTTGTGCAAAATTACAAGACTAGTTGGGAAGTGCTCCATAATTTTGATGATCTTTCAGTAAGTCAGTCAGTTACGGTTTTTGTGATCTTTGAAGCCTTATATCTCGGAAACCGCTTATGCTAGAAAATTGAAATTTTGTGAGGCGACTGTGCCTTAGCAAATATTCGGAATTTTAAGTTTCTGACTTCATTGGTACTGAAGATAGGGAGGGGTCAAAAATCGCCTGAGTTTGTTCCTGTAAAAAGGGTGTAGTGCCAGAACTTGGCTGGGCACTACCGTGCCCTTTGATTCAGCTGAAAAAAAAACCAAACAAAATATGAGTGTTTTCTTTTCTAATATATGTATTTATTCAAAATCAAAATATCGTATTATTACAGAAAATACTTTATATATGGGGTTGTTTTAAACCTGGGAACCACTGTGCGACGCGACGTACCTTCAGGGAACTGCAGTGTTTTTGTAAAAAAATATAAATGTATTTTTTGAAATGAAAAAAGTATCTCCCCATTTGAAATTAATTATAAATATAACTCTGTGGAATTTGTCCCACCTTAAATTAATAACTTTAGCATCGCAAAAATTTGCATAATGTAACAAATTTGAATTTTTATTGTTGTAATGTTAAAGCCCAAGGGCAAAGATTCCCCATTTCCATAAAACATCTTCATTGTTTGTTTTTAAGAAAGCATAATCATCAAAACGAAAAAGTTTATTTTTGAAAACGAAAATTATTGTATCTCGCTGTGTAATAAGACCTAATATAAAGTCATTCAACTTGTGTGTGGAGTGTGTACGTGTGTCATTTGTTTTCTTCATCTTATGAATTCTATTAACATTTTAGTAACAGGTTATACGACAGCACAGAAACTAATTATATTTATTTTTAATTATTATTGTACATGAGTACGATTCAAATATTCAGATGTAAAACGGCTGATGGCGTGAGTGACGTAAATGATTTTTCATCTTTTAGCTCAAAAACTCTCCAATCGGGGTTTTGGTTGAATTTGAACAATTGATGAAAAAAGTTAGTTTTGGTGACCACGAAACATTTAGTTTTAGTTTTCTCAATTTAAAAGGAAGCATTGGATACAAAAATACAAAAACGTATGCCACACAACACCGTTCGTGGGTGCATTTTGAAAGCCAACACCATGTGACAGATTCTCGTGTTATACTTTAATTTTAGTCAACGACCTGATGGTGCTATTTATGGAATTTTAATGTCTAAACTTAATGGAAATCTTTGTCCCACATTCTATGTATGTTTATGAATTCTTTTTATTTTCAATTTCATAAGAGCTTTACACATAAATGAAGAAATTACATTTGAGTGAATTTTAAAATATATATTTCTACAATCCATCTTAAGCAAGCATTGGAAAAAAATATAAATAACAATTTCTAAAGATTGTTTTCTTCTTACATTTCTTTCTACACATATTCTTTGCTTTTGTATGTCGTTGCTAAGGATAGATTATAAATCTTCAGGCTCGTCGTGTGGGAGGATTCTTTTATTTTCTGGTTAGGGAAATATCATAGTGATTTATCATCTACATTTTATTTATTATATTTCAATAAACATAAATGTATTCGCTTAGAAGAGAAAATAAAATTTTATTTTTTTTTGTTCTTTTTTTTTCAAAACGAGTACTTCTCGAACTCCTTCCTATGAACTAAGCAGCTTACGAGTACTTAAAAATCTTTTCAATTTTGTGAATGTGATTCTTTACTGAGTATTTATTTAAAGAATCTAATCCTATTATATCCATGTTCCGATTCCAAAAATAGAAGCAATGATAAAAATATCAAAGGGCACGGTAGTGCACAGCCAAGTTCTGGCCCTTTTTACAGGAACAAACTCAGGCGATTTTTGACCCCTCCCTATCTTTAGTACCAATGAAGTCACATCTTAAAATTTCGAATATTTGCTAAGCTAGTCAGGCACAGGCGCCTCACCAAATTTCAATTTTCTAGCATAAGCGGTTCCTGAGATATAAGGCCTCAAAAATCACAAAAACCGTAACTGACTGACTCACTGAAAGATCATCAAAATTATGGAGCACTTCCCGACATCGTAGTACAACGGTAGGTGCAATAAGAGCAAAAAATCGAAATTTGAGGTTTTCTATTCAGGGGCGTGGTATCCGCCCACTTCCTCAGAACTGATGAAAATTATATATGGAGCACTTCCGATTGCTGTAGAATGATGAAATTTTGTAGAGCGGTATAGCTTAATGTACATTCAAAGCGAAAAATAGAAAATCTAACATTTTTGATTCGAAGTGTATTTTTATTGTCATTTTGAAACTATACATCTTGATGATTACTGACTAAAATTTGATGGGCTTGGCAAGTTTTTTTTTTATTACCCATCAAATTTTAGTCAGTAATCATTAAATAACAAAATTTCTCTATTACATTGTATCTGTTTCAATATTATTCTATTTTAATTATTCGGTATTAAACTAGAACTAGACTTTTATCTACTGCTCAGCATGCGTACTGTAAAAGGAAATTGGTGGAAACAGCTCTTTATACACTCCCTCCCTCATAAAGAGTATACAGAGTGGCCCAAATACAAGTTTCTTTTTAAAAATGCAATAAAATGAACAAAATTAAATTTTTTCCATGTATTATGCCTTTATTAGTAAGAGCAAACATTCCCATTAATTATGGAACACAAATGTGCATCGTTCAAGTGGTTGCCTCGGCTGTCATCGCAGTAGCGCATTCTGTCACTACAATTTTCCAAGACCTTGTTGATGGTATTGGGCTGTAGCTTACGGATTGCTTGGATGATATTGGCCTCAAGCGCTTGAATCGTTTCCGGATTTCCATAACACCGGTCCTTCACGGTTCCCCACAAAAGAAAAGTCCATAGGGGTCAAATCGCAGCTCCGAGGCAGCCAATTGACATCGCCAAGAAGGCTGATAAAAGGTTTGGAAATTTGGAACTTGAATAATCGAATACGACATGGGCTGTGTGGCATGGCGCGCCAACCTGCATGAACCAGAGGTCGTCCAAGTCCATGTCTTCAATTTCAGAAAAAAAAAGTGGGTTAACATAGCTCCATAACGCGCACTGTTGACCGAAACGTCATTCCCATCCTCATTTTCAATGAAAAATGGTCCAAATCTGCCATCAATCCACAATCCGCACCACTCTCTGTGGATGCAATAACTTCTAGAAATTAACGTGCGGGTTTTTCGAGCCCCTGTTGCGGCAATTTTGTTTGTTAACGCGGTCGCCGAGATGAAAATGCGATGATGGTCAAGAAAGTTGATTTTTCGCCCAAAATCGTTGTCCAATTCAAGCTGGTCTAAGGCCTAAACTGCGAAGCCATAAAGATGCTGATGGTATTGCGCCTTCAATTGCTGAGTCAATTAGACATTGTAAGCGAATAATCTAAGATCCTTGTGCAGAATTTTCCTCAGACTAATTCGTGAAATGTTGAGCTGATGAGATCGATGGCGAGTTGATGTTCGTGAATTGCGTCTCACGGCTACAGCAGCCACATTCTCGTCTGTGTGGCACGTACGACGACGGGGACCATGAGTGTTGTCCACTAGCAAACCAGTCTTACGAACTTTTTGCACAAACTTGTGTACAGCAGGCGCGGTGGGTGCTTCATTTCGACCAAAACTTCTTTTCAAAAACCGCACTGTTTGGGCTACACGGCACTAATTTTTTAATATTTCCGAAGTGAGGTATGATACTGACTTTCTGTGAATATTTCGAGCAGGAAACAGCTCTCAGTGTCAAAATAACCTATGATTTAAAAAGAGACCACTAAATGACACACCCTTTATATGGCTTACATTTTTTTTTGGAAATATTTTAAAAAAATCCAAAAAAGTTTGGAATATTGAATTACTATATAGACTTTTGTATCATAATGATAAAAATCAGTTATACCGGTTTTAAGAAAATACAAAACGAAAAACGATTTTTTTTCAACTTTAAGCTAGCTTGTACCTACTTTTTAAAATTTTTTATTTAATCTGAAGAACAGTTTTGAAAAAAAAATTGTTTCTTAAATTTCGAAAATTATATAAAAAAATAATATCCTCTACCAAGTTTAAAGAAAATCGACTGATCCGTTTGGGCTGTAGCCGAACAGACATATAAAGAGAAATAATTTTGCATGTTTTGAGATTATGTTTCAACTGTTTACTCTCAAAAATTGTTGAAAATTGTATTGAAAAATAAAAAGAAAGGTTAAATAATTGTAATATAGGACTTAAACTTAACATTAAAACATGTAAATAAAGTTTTAATTCAAAAATGGGCTATTATGAATTAAATCAATCAAGCAATTTAAAATATTTAAGTACTTGTGCTTGACATATTTTGTCGAACGTTTTCATCTTACTTCCACAGTTACTATTCTCATTCCCACTTTCAAAACGATAAAATATATTAAATTTGAGTTTCACCCACCTGTTTATGTACAAGAACCAATTTGGTAAAAAATATTGCTGACATTTAAACACTATGCAGGTTTCCAGCGAAACAGAACGAAAGTTATTTATTTTTGCTCTATATTGCATCCATAAATCTACATAAAATTCTTCAATATATAAAAATATTATTGTTTTTATTTTTTAATACAAAAATGTGTGGACATGCGAACGGCGGCCATAAGTAAAGCAACATAAATCAATGCTCGGCAATTGGTCTTAATTCAAAACATAAAATTTCAATTGGCAAGCAAAATGAAAAAAAAAAAAAAACAACTCCAATCGATTTAACAAGTTCGGATTCACAATATAAAATGCAGTAAATTCATTTTTATATTTTTGCACTCGTACTCCTACATATCCACTGACTGGCTAAAATGGGGATCATCAAACTTTTTTTATGTAGCTTTGAAATAAATTCACCAGGAACTAGTATGTGTATATGAACATTCATCATGAACGACTTATCGCAATAAAATCACTTGTTCATTTGACGGTTATTGTTTGTTTCTGTTGAATGTGATAAGTCTAGATAAGTAACATACGTGTCACTCAATTTTTATAGAAATTAGACGCAGCTCCAATTGCAGGGGTTTAAACCGATATGGATTAATATTGTGTTCAATGATGTTGAGAGTTCAAAATTCGGAACTCGATAGATCTGTGGTGCTTAAAGGGAATACCCTTGAATACGAGTTTGTCATACAAATCGATTTTTAGTTTTTTACTTGCGACTTATAGGTACTAAATATAAGGCAAGTTATGCATTCGTAAAAAAAATCGAACTCGAGATTTTGATCAAAGTTGACATTACGATGATAGCGAAGACTAAAAAAGTGGGTCTCGCAATTCTGTCTGTCTGTCTGTCCGTTCGATTGCAGCTAAACGGCTCGGCCGATTTTCGTCAAACTTGGTAGATATGGGTTTTAATTTTTTACCCCCGGATGTTTTTTGATTTGATTTTTTAAGACCAAAAATAACGCCATACGATTTTTTTTCGAAATTTTATAAACATTTTTTTTTCTCAAAAACTGTTCGACAGATTTTAAAAGTAAAAACACAAAAAAAATTCATTTAATTAAAGCTAAGTATTGAATGAAAAAAAATTTCCGAAAAATGGTTATTGAGGGTACCCCCCAAGGAACTCTTTTTTTTGTTTTTGATTTTCTCAAAAACGGTACAACCGATTTTGATAATTTTTTTTTGCTAAAGCTCCCCAAAAACATAAATAGAATTGTGTATTCAAATTTTCAAAAAAAAATTTTTGGATTTAAAAAAAAACTTCAAAATTTTTTTTCCAAAACTCAATATTTCGAAAACCCCCTGCTAGATTTTTTTTAAACTCGATAAATAAAAGTTTCTCAATAATATCTACAAGATGTGATAAAAAAAATTTATTTTACTTAAAAATTAAGGTACCTACCATACAAATGCTAAAAATTTAAAAAAAAATGGTTTTCAAAAATCGTATTTTTCTCGAAAACGGTTCCGAGAATTTTGCTAAAATTTTTTTTCTTTCAATTAATTTTTACGATCTTAAATTTAATAAAAAAATTTGAAATTAAGATATTACAGCTTGTACCTACCATAGAACCATTTTTTCGAATTTTGAATTTCTCATTATCCACATAACGGATCTTAATAAAAAATTTTATAGAGAAGCTTCTAAAAAGTTTAGAACACATTGCATTTCAAAACCTTAAATTAAATATTTTTTGAATTTTTGAAAAAAAAAATCTATTTTTTATTTTTTTGAAAATTTAATATTTCAGAAATGGCTCAATATTTTTTTTGCAAATTTAATTTTTATTCGAACAATAATAAAAACTTTAAATTGGCGTACCAAAATTTTTTCTTAAGTTTGTATATAAAAGCTTTTTTTTTTAAGAAACCACTACAACGACTTATAATTTTTGTTCCTGCATAAATTCATATTTGCATAGCATTTTGTTTTTATCTCTTATTACTAAAAGAATTTAAAAAATTAATTCTATCCTTATGAACAGTTTTTTTCAAATAACATTCGTATTTAAAATTCGTAGTCTATTACATAGGAGCAAGTTCGTGCGACCCAGTCGTGCATTTGATTTTTATAAAATTTGTGAAAACAATTTAGAATTTTGCAAATATTTTTTTCTTTAGAGGAATTCCAGCGTTTTCCTAGAAGATACAATAATAATTTTGTTTGTTTAAATAGAGCTGACTAATTTTTTAGTTCAATTTTATAAATTTAATTTTCCAAAACTTTTTATGTCTGAATGTGATTGTTTTCTTTCCACCACACCGAACAAATTAAAGTAAATATTTTACTATTTATTCCCAAGACAATTTGATTGTTTTGTAAACATCATGACTCAATAAAAGGTTTAGCATTTCTTATCTTGGATTGCTCGGCACGATTTTTTTTTGTTATGCTGAAATATAAGTCATGTCTAATACTAATTATCAACTTTTATTTGATAACAACTATAAACTTTTGTTGAAAGATTAGTCACGGGTGTTAAATTGAAATGTTCATTAAATTTGTCCCAAAATGGACTATGAAAGAGGAACAGATACATTTGTTCACAGATACTATATTCTCGCAGATATCGCACGTAGAGCGAAAATAATACGAGTAATCACTTTAATTGTGGAACGCACTTATACGTCCCAGTTTGATTACATTTTACACAAATACAACACAAGCCATGCAGTAATTAGAAGTTCTACTAAGCGATTGAATGAGGAAGAAGAAATAAGAGAATGCAGCAAAACGCATTCATTCATATTTCCACTGGGGGTGGGGAACACTGAAGTATAAGTACACTTAAATACACGTGAGCGTGGAAATGGGTGGATATAATTAAAACCACTAAACCGCTTTGCCACATTCAGGACCAAACTGAAAATTTCAGCGAAATCGGTTAAGCGATTTTTGAGTCCATTAAATTCTACTCTTATTTCACAATGGACAATGCTGGCGAGATCAAAATGTAATGAACTTATCAGACGCTTCCGTTTAAATTTCACATCCGAAGAACAAAGAAATGAAACTTGAAAAGAATATGAGAACGAGAAGCCGAGATAACTGGCATCAGCAAAACAATTTAATCTATTGGAAGTTTCAGACAGAAGATCGTTGATAAATGTGAGGAAGAGAGTCGGAGACAAAACGGAGCCTTGAGGTACACCAGCATTTATTTTATGAATTTCAGATTTGAGACCATCCGATACGACTTGTTCGAAGCGGTACGAAAAGTAATATCTACTCCAATGAAAAAGAAGGTCATCAATACCAAATGCACGCATTTTCGATAAGAGAGCTTGATGTAAAAATCTATTAAATGCTTTTAAAATAGCAAGCCTGATAATTTTACTTTCTCAAAAACGATGTAAGAACTGCTTCTACTGCTCGGTGGGATATACCATGCTACGAAAGCCGTACTGCCAATCATTAAGAAGCTTTCGTTCTTCTATATATTTCTTAAGCTGAAAATTAATTTAAGTTTCCATGACCTTAGAAAGAAGGGACTTAAGTATAATTGAGAGTTTGATATATATATTTTTATATATTTTTCTCAAAAACTGTTCTAAACGTTGAAAAAATAAAATGCTAAAGACTATGAATTGTAAATGACTAAAGCAACTCCTTTAGTAGTTGCCTCTAAGAACAGGAAGCTATGTGGTTCAAGCAAATATAAGCGTATGCAAGTACAAAAATTATAAGCCGTTGTAGTGGTTTCTTAAAAAAATAAGCTTTTATATATCAAATTTTTTAAACATTTTTAAGAAAAAATGTTTGTATGCAAACTTAAAGTTCTTATTATTGTACGAATGAAAATTGAATTTTCAAAAAAAAAATATTGACCCCTTTTTCAAAAATAAAATACTGTTTTTAAGTTTTCAAGTTTAAAAAAAATGAGCGTGGAGTTTTCGAAATATTGAGTTTTGGATTTTTTTTTTAAATTCAAAAAAAAAATTGGAAAATTTTAATACGCCATAATATTCAAACGGTAGCCTCGGCAAAAAAAAATTATCGAAATCGGTTGTACCGTTTTTGAGATCAAAAACAAGAAAATGCTTCAAAGGGGCACCATTAATAACCATTTTTCGGATTTTTATTTTCAACAAATATTTATAAAATTTCGAAATAGGTACCATTATTTTAAGTCTTAAAAAACTTGTGGGAAAAATTTAAAAACGATATTTACCAAGTTTAACGAAAATCGGCCGAGCCTTTTTGGCTGTTATTAAACAGACAGACAGTAATGTCAACTTTGATCAAAATCTCGAGTTCGATTTTTTTTCCAATGCATAACTTGTCTTATGGTATCTGTAAGTCGCGTGGAAAAATTCAAAAAAAATTTTAGTATAACCTAACATATAGTTGAAATATTTTCAAAAAATGATTATGAATTCCCATAGCACCATAAAACAAACGTAACGCCCGATGTGTTTTTTGCGTAATTTGCAAACGTTGCTCCGAAATGAGTTCGTTCATTTTGAATTGTCAAACCAAACAAACCTTAAAACCACCGAGAGCTTTCATCCGCTCTCACAGAAAATTGTGCCGCCAATTTAAAGTTATCCGCTCCTAAAAAAATATCCTTTACGTTTACATATATTTTTGGTTTTTGAAATTCTCATTATCGACAAAACGCATTTTAGTTATTTTTTTTCTACAAAAGCTTCCAAAAAATTAAAAAAATAAAATGCACGACTGGGTCGCACGAACTTGCTCCTATGTAATAGACTAGGAATTTTAAAAACGAAAGTTATTAAAGAAAACTGTTCATAAGGATAAAATGATTTTTTTAAATTCTTTTATTCGAAATTCGAAAAAATCGTTCGTTGGTAGGTACAGTCAGTAATATCTAGATTTCAATTTTTTTTTACTAAATTATAGATCTTAAAAAGAAAACAAATTTTAGAAAAATTCTCGGAACCGTTTTCGAGAAAAATACGATTTTCGAAAACTATTTTTTAACATTTGTATGGACGGTACCGTTAGCTTCAGATAAAACAATTTTTTTTTCTCAAATCTTGTAGATTATGTTAAAAAACTTTTATTTTTGAAAATTTGAATATGTAAAAAAATGATTTAAATCGGCTATACCGTTTTCGAGAAAATCCAAAACAAAAAAAACGGATCCAGGGGGGCTACCAAAAATAACAATTTTTCGGAAATTTTTTTTCAACCATTACCTAGTTCAATTTTTTTTTTTTTAAATTCTGTGGAACAGTTTTTGAGAAAAAAAAATATTTATAAAATTTCGAAAAAAACCGTATCGTAGGTACCGTTATTTTTGGTCTTAACAAAAAAAGAAAAAGAACGTGTGGGGAGAAAAAATCAAAACCCATATCTACCAAGTTTGAAGAAAATCGGCCGAGCCGTTTATGCTGTAGTCGAACCGACAGACAGACAGACAGAATTGCGAGACCCACTTTTTTGGTCTTCGCTATCATCGTAATGTCAACTTTCATCAAAATATCGAGTTCGATTTTTTTTCCGAATGCATAACTTGCCTTATAGTACCTATAAGTCGCAAGTAAAAAATGCACATCAACATTTAAAAAAAAAATCTTTTTAAGATTTTAAAAAATTGATTGTTTTTTTTTTCCAAAATTCGATATTTCAAAATCGAATAAAGTTTCGAAAAATCCGCTAAAACGATTTAAATTTTTTGGACTTCATAATTTCTTGCTTAAGTAATCACATTCTATTCTATATTCAACCCTAAAAACTAAAGTAGTTGGTTAAGTCCTTTAAAAAATAAAAAACAAACGTATAAATGGGATGGTTTATATGAAAAATGAAAACATCCCTTCTTACAAAATACATATTGAGTCGCTTTGTCAAGTTATTTCCATTCCTTTGTAATTTTCTGGGAGAAGTTCTCAATACAAAAAAATTCAACGCCCCTAAAATCTCCCCATTCCAATTTAAGGTGATTCAAAGCAAAAAATCATCAATTTCTTTGTGACCCTTAAAAAAAAAAAAGAACAAATTTCAACAAATTGATTGAATGATAAAATAATAGAAATATTACTACCCAATTCCTTCAACAAGCTCTGAGTTCGTTCGATGGATTACAAAATGAAACGCCAATCATGCTACAAGTTTTCCAATCACTTTTTATCTCAAAGTTTATCCTCTCCGTAGAATCTATATCAGAATCGTGCTCAATAAATCCAGCAACCTGCTAGACTATAGCTATTCCAATTTATTTACCATGTTCGTTCTTATTTCAACAGCAATCAAAGGATAGAAAAAAAGGCAAAATACAATACAAATATGCTTTGTTTCAAGGCGCATCCTGCAGAATATATAAAGATGTAGTCTTTTTTTCAAGAAATTCAAAACATGAGGGACAAAAATATTTCTCTGATAAACAACCAAGATTACGTCTTCAATAGCATTCATCTCCATTGGACCGAATTCATCTCTATCTTGCTTATCTTTTTTTCTTTGTTTTTGAAAAACACATTTCTGGAAATGCTCCAAAAAACAAACGAAAAAAAAATACACCTACAACAGACGAAGACCGACATGAACGTCCGTCTACCAGGGTCCGTAAATTTAATTGCATTCTCCTCAAAAAGCATTCGTCCTTGCCACATAAAATTGCTCAAACTATCTTTCTTAAGGTAAACGATGTCTTCTTCTCCGTCGCGTCGCGTCGGTCGCTTTGGTCTTTGACGACGAAGCACAATAACCAGATACTTGTTAGATGCAAAAAGAACCCAAAGAAGAGATACAGGCCCGAGTAGTTATAGGAAATGTCTTAAAAAGATTCATCTGCATTTTCACCATATTCTAAGAAGAAAGGCACTCACTCTGCCTTGTGTATTAAATCTATAATATATTTTCAGAAAGCTGCAATTCATAGCAACACTTATGTGAGCCTTATGTTGAACATTTATCTAGCTCAGGCCATTAGTGCCCCTGCACCTCCGCACCACAGATGAGGGCATAATGCTCTAACGTTTCCGAATCCTTGCCGAAAGAGGACTTTCCAAATATCCATAAATCTCTAACAAAAAAAAACAAGGACAACAAAAAATCTAGTATTAAGAAGATTCATATACCATTACAAGGGTAATCATTCAAAGTTGGGGCATAATACTACCTATCTAACCTTTAACCTATGCCTGCCTATGCACGTTAATTTTATCATATTACAAATCAAATCATAATCCATTTTTAGAGGCCTTGCCTTTTCCCTCTTGAAGGCCACAAACTTAGCCGATAGTTGGAAAGCAATTTTGGGGCACCGTAATTTATTCATCCTTGTCCCAGTTTCTCCTTTTTTTTTGTTGCCTTCCTGGGTCCAGCGAAGATCAAAATATCAAACATCATTATTCTCTGTTTCATCTAAAGGAATTTTTGTGCGCAGAATGAAGAATGGTTCTTCCTTTTCGAAATTCCTGAAGGTAAATCAATGGCTTCCGGCGGCGCGGCAGTGGCGGCGCCATTAAACCCACAAAGCGGAACAATAATCAATTTATGAAAACGTCTACGAGTAGTTTTGTTTTTACTAAATTTCCGTCTCTAACGTTTGCTCTTGGTTAGTCTATTCTATTTTTTTTAACTTTGTTCTCTCGAGTGGTAAATAAACTATAAAGACTGTTGGTTTGGGTTTGAGGTTATGTCTTTTTGCTTTACAATATTTCAGTTCTACATAACGCTTGGTTAGTTTTATTGCAGCAAATCGATTTTACTTCTCTAAGTTTTAAGCGAATGAATGTCGTAGTCGGTACGTCCTCCTTTTGTTCTTATTGTTTGATTATTCTGCTTATACTCATTGGGATATGCTTAGATGTAAGACCGACGACGACGACGATGGCAAGGGAAGTTTGTATATTGTGAAGTTCGTTTTCACATATCAAGGGAGTAGTAAAAGTTTAGACTCAATGGACACACGGGTCATACTCAAATGATTTAGTTTTTTTTTTTTTATCGAGAGATGCATCTATTCCATTCAATAATTTATGCAATGCACAATGGAGAGTAGGTATTGTCCTCTTGTTTTATGAAAATGACAATAGACAAAGTTATCCTCCACATTAACTTTTAACTTTGCGGTAACAGAAAGGTGTCATAATATTTTTTCTTTCAGTCAAGGATATCCTATTAAGTAGGATAGTATTAAAATTAAGAGGATTTTGTGAGCTTGCTTTTTATATTACAGACTTAGAACGAAGACACATTTAAAGAAAAGTATGCGACAAAGCTGCGTATCTTTCACAAATTTGATGTCAAACTAAACGGTTGTCCATTATCATTGTCACGGGAGCGAAGGCAAACTAAAGTTTAAGTTTTTATATATTTTTAGTGCTGCAACAGTTAGAAGAGAACCAGGACCTAGTGACTTACAACTCTCAACCATTCCTGTGTGCGAGTAACCAAGAATGGAGGGGACCTACATCTGTCTGTCGATTCCGAACGGCTAATAAGCAGCACTTTTCATGACAAGAAATTCTCTTAGAGGACTTGTCAATTCCTCACAAGAGGAAGTACACCCATGAAAAGCTTTTTTGCAGCAAAACCTTCTGAATGACGGTCCAACACACTAACCATTATGCGAAAGGGTACTACAAGTTTTTGTATATAAAATTTTTATAACATTTTTAAGAAAAAAAATTTGTGTACTAGGTATATTTTTTAGCTTTTTTGTTAAAAAAGTTAAATTTAAAAAAAATTATTACTGTCCCGTTTTTGAGATAACGAATTTTCAAAAATAAAAACCTGAATCTTTTTCAAAAATAAAAAAAAAATTCTTTTTAAGTTCAAAAACATTGCATAGTTTTTTAAAACTTTCAAGAAGCTTCTGTATAAAAAATATCATTCCAATTCGTTATGCCGATAATGAGAAAGTAAAAATCAAAAAAGATTGTTTTATGGTAGGCACTGTCAGAAATGTCTTAAATTCAAATTTTTTTATTGAATTATACATAAATCGTACAAATCAGGGGAAAGAAGAAAAAATAAAATGCACGACTGGGTCGCACGAACTTGCTCCTATGTAATAGACTAGGAATTTTAAAAACGGATGTTATTAAAGAGAACTGTTCATAAGGATAAAATGAATTTTTTAAATTCTTTTAGTAGTAAGAGATAAAAACAGCATGCTATGCAAATATGAATTTATGCAAGAACGAAAATTATAAGTCGTTGTAGTGGTTCCTTAAAAAAATAAGCTTTCATGTACAAAATTTTTAAAACATTTTTAAGAAAAAATTTTGGTACGCCAAACTTAAGTTTTTATTATTGTGCGAATAAAAGTCTAATTTCCAAAAAAAATACTAAGCCGTTCTTGAGATATCGAATTTTTCAAAAAAAAAAAAATTACTTTTTTTTCTAAAAATTGAAAAAATATTTTTTCTCAAGTTTTTAAATGCAATGGTTTTAAATCTGTTTAGGAGCTTCTTTATAAAAAAATTCGTTAAAATCCGTTATGCCGATAATGAGTAATTCAAAATTCGAAAAAATTGTTCTATGGTAGGTACAGTCAGTAATATCTAGATTTCAAATTTTTTTTTTATTAAATTATAAATCGTAAGAATTGATCAAAACAAAAAAAAATTAGCAAAATTCTCGGAACCGTTTTCGAGAAAAATACGGTTTTCGAAAACCATTTTTTAAAATTTGTATAGAAGGTACCGTTAGTTTTAGATAAAACAATTTTTTTTTCTCAAATCTTATAGATTATGTTAAGAAACTTTTATTTGTCAAGTTTGAAAAAAATCGAGCATGGGGTTTTCGAAATATTGAGTTTCCAAAAAAATATTTTGATTTTTTTTTTTTTAAATCCAAAAAATAAAAAATTGAAAATTTGAATATGTAATAATATTCAAAGATTGGAGGAGCTTTGGCACAAAAAAAAAAATGATTTAAATCGGCTGTACCGTTTTCGAGAAAATCAAAAACAAAAAAATGGCCCAGGGGGCTACCAAAAATAACAATTTTTTGTAAAATTTTTTTCAACCATTAGCTAGTTTTAACCAAATGAAATTTTTCGAATTTTTTTTAAAAAATTCTGTGGGACAGTTTTTGAGAAAAATAAATATTTATAAAATTTCGAAAAAAATCGTATGGCAGGCACCGTTATTTTTGGTCTTAAAAAAAAACAGAAAAAAACGTCCGGGGGGAAAAAATTAAAACCCATATCTACCAAGTTTGAAGAAAATCGGCCTAGCCGTTTAGGCTGTAGTCGAACCGACAGACAAACAGACAGACAGACAGAATTGCGAGACCGACTTTTTTGGTCTTCGCTATCATCGTAATGTCAACTTTGATCAAAATCTCGAGTTCGATTTTTTTTACGAATATGTACATAACTTGCCTTATAGTACGAGTACCTATAAGTCGCAAGTAAAAATGTCAAAAATTTTTGGTGCTGTTTTCGAATAGCATTTTTTAACATTTGTAGTTATGTAAAATTAAAATTTGTTTTTCTACATCTTGTAGACAATATTAAAAAAAAAAACTGTTAGTTGTCAATTTTAAAACCAACTGGTAATTATGCTTCTTCGATAGTGACGGTGATTCCAATGCAGATATATGATCACTAGTTTAATTCTTGGATAACGTCTATCAAACCGAAAGAAAATTCCTGGTTGGATTTGAGCTGTAAAATGGCTGTCAGGGTTAGGGAATACGTTTTTGAAGATTTAAAGTCAACCCCACTGAGGAAAACCGGAATAAGTTGTAGTCATAGTCGACAGACCAAATTTTTACACGACCAAAAATTAAAACAAGAAATGCAACAATCTTCCAAGGGTTAAGTTAAAATATTTGGTCATTTGTAAAAACCATTAGAAGTACTACTTTCGTCTTAAGCTCGAACGCTCGTTCACAATGGCAGCTCAATTATGTGAGCTCATTAGATAAAGCAGCACAGTTTGCTGTCAATTCGACGCTGCCGGAGAGTGTACTTATACTTCAGAACACAAACGTTTTCATGGGTTCAATCTTTTTTTTTTTATTTCTCGTACAGCTGCAATAGATCTCATTATCTTGAGATACACAAATCTGCTGGCGCGGATTGTATCCTTCCCAATATTCTAAAGAGGTTTTTTTCAACGCTGTTCTTGAATGTGTAAGGTTTTCCATCTGTCCTACTCTACTGGTCTCTTTCCAAGTGGAACAAAAACAATTTTTGTCCAGCCAGTCCCTAAAAAAGGAGAATCTTCTTTCCCACCAAACTATTGTCCAATTGCACTTACGTCCTTTCTTTCCAATGTGATGGAAGCCCTGATAAATTATCAGCTGAAGAAATATTTTCAAGAACGATAGCTTCTTTATGACTGGCAGTACGGCTTTCGTAGCATGGTATATCCCACCGAGCAGTGAATTAGTCTGTACATTGTTTTGGAGAAAGTAAGATTATTGCGCTTGATATTTCAAAACAATTTGATAGAGTTTAGCATCAAGCTCTTTTATCGTAAATGCGTGCATTTAGTATTTGCGAACCTCTTTTTTGTTGGATTAGAAATTAAGTCGTATTGGATGATCTCAAATCTGAAATTCATAAAATAAATGCTGGTGTACCCCAGGGCTCCCTTTTGTCACCGACTCTCTTCCACATATTCATCAACAATCTCCTGTCTGAAACTTCTAATCCATTAAATCCCAGCTTCTCATATTCCTTTCCATATGCATGTTCTTGTTCTTCAGATGTGGGTTTAGGACGACAGCGTATGAAAAGCTCATTAAATTCTGATCTCGCAGGCATTGTCCAATGGAGAATCAAAAACTGTGTAGAATTTATAGCTTCGAAAACTCAATGCTGTCTACTGTCGCTTAAGCGTAGCCCTCCCTCAATACCACTATCCATGGGTGGCACTTGCACCGAGGCGACTGAACAGCTTTCAGGTCTTGGTATGTGCATCACAGACCGCCTTGTATTCAATGATCACACATTCGACGTCGCCAAAAACGCTGCTTAGTCTTTAGGATTTCTGCGACTATGCCTCTTCGGCTTTGACTGTAATTTATAAAGGCTTTATCGTCCACAAGCTCGAGTAAGATTTTCATATTAGGGCAGGTGTTCCAATAACCCACTTGAGTATTTTAGACAGAATTCGAAAGTGAGCTTTAAAAATGTTAGGCGATAGAAAGCATTTGCATCTCTCCAATCACCGCTGCCACAATTTTTCATATCACATTATTTTATCACATTCCTTCCCTTAAATAATTCACCTGTAATACTCGTGCTTTTAGGAATGCTCATCAGCTTACTATTGAACCCAACTTCAGACTACTGCGAAGTACAGAGATTCTTTTTTCAGCCGAACTACACGAATGTGGAATGATCTATTGAGAAATTTAAAACGAATGTGCATTTATATCTCCTTTCAAAACCTTCCCTGTTTTCTAAAAGCTCGTTCTGATAATAATTTTAAGGAAATTAATAACCCCCTTAGTGCGCACATATTCTAAAAATACTGAGATCTCATAAAAAAATGTATTTTCTTTAAAATCTAAAAAAAAAAATTAATTTCAATACACAATATTATTGAAACTTTTTAAACAGTTCTAGCAAAACTCCTGCCTAAACTCAGTTATTCCATTTTTTTGAGAAAATCGAAAACAGATAAAAATGGTTCCATTAATAAGCATTTTTCGAAATTTTTTTACAAACATTAACTAGCTAAATGAATTTTTTTTATTTTAAGTCTTAGAATAAAGTGTTGTGCTCGGAGGGGGCCAGGAGGAACTAAAAAAAAACACCTTTTACCAAGTTTGAAGAAAATCGGATAAGGTCGTCAGGCTGTAGCCACCTTGCCACCTGTATATAATATGTCGCAAGTAAATTAAAAAAAAAAATATTTTACCTGTTCCAGAATTTTGAAAAAAAATATACTTTGGATTTAAAAAAAAAAAATATATTCTATAATTTTTTTTTTATTTCTGATTTGCTCATTATTTGATGAACCGATTTAAATTTAATATTTTGTACTTCTAAAAATTATAAATAATAATATAAAATATAAACAAAAATATTTGTTGCTTAAAAAAATCAATTTAATTTTGTAAATACGATATTTAAAAAAGGGCTTGATGATTCTCTTTTTTTTTTTTTTTTGATTTTTTTTTTAACTTAAAGTTGGCGTACGAATTTTTGTTTACTAAAAATAAAATTTTAAGTATCTACAAAATCAATTTCAAAAATATCGTTCTTAGATTTAAAATCCTTTTTCGTATATCCACATTTATTCGAAACTAAACGGAATTATTTTTTTTAACTCAAATAGGTCCGTATTTAGTCGCAACAATAAGGTTGGAAGGCACATTTTTTCACCCAAAAATTCAAGTTTCTCTCAAGCTTTTTTTTAATGCTAATTTATATTTCGCCTATATTTTCATTTACATATATTTTTCAAAAATTTTCAAAAACATTGAAGAGGGCAAAAAATAACCAAATTTGAAAAAATAATTATTAATGGTACCTGTCATAGAACAGTTTTTTTGATTTTCGAATTTCTCATCAAGGATCTAACGATTTTAACCAAAATTTGTATGCAGGAGCTCCTTTGCATTTGAAAAAATATAATCTAAAATTTTGTTCGAGAAAATAGTTTTTGGATTTTTAAAAAAATAATTCACATTTTTTTTTTTGAAAATTCAATATCTTGAAAACGGATACATTTAAATTTTTAAATTACGTTTGAAAATTTATTTCATTAAATACTAACAATTTGCATATCAAATTTTTTTATAAAAATTTTAAGGAAAATTTAGTACACAAAAAACATGTTCAGTGTGTCTGTATGTCTGTACAAAAAATGTCCATGTTTTTTTTTTTTTTGAAAAATCAATATCTGTAAAACGTGTTAACCATTATTTTTTGAAATTATTTCCTTAAATCTATACTACTAAATACTTAAAATTGGCATCCCAAAATTTTGTTCTCGAAAAATTTTAAAGAAATTTGTTATATAAAAAATTACTTTAATAAAAAAACTTTGTTTGCATAAATTCACTTTTCCGGAAATCAGACGGCAATTCCATTTATTTCAAAATTTTTATCTCATTAAATCCATATTTTATATTTAAAAAATGTATTTTAAATTCCAAAGTACTTTTGCATAAGAGCAAGTTCGTGCGATCCAGTCGTCCATTTTATATTTTTTTTTACAAAAAAATTCTTTTGTCTGCGATAAAATGGCGGTTGACCTCGATAAAAATTTTATATATCATTTATTTTGCTTTAATTTCTAAAAAAAAAAAGAAAAAAAGACAAAAGAAAACATTGATAAAAAGGACAATAGTTTTACGACGAAGGATTTATTTACCTTGAAATACTTTAGTTAGATTTTTGCATTAAACAAAGAGAGACACAAAAAAGGTAAAAACGAAAGTTCCAAAGCTCTGTATAATAAATGATTTTTTTTTCCCTCACTTTTTTGCATCACAATTATTTTCAAGACGACCCTTTTTGCCCTGAGCCTTCACAAGACAGTTAACACCAATAAGGATACTTGTGTTTAGAAAAAAAAAAAAAAAAACAAGTTTGAATATTCAAAAGAATTTAAAACGTCTGTTTTTCTTCCTCTAAGAGAAACAAGGGCACGAAGCCATTAAATATTTAAGGGAAGACACGCCGGGAAGAGGCAGCATTTGAATTTGAAAACCGTGTTGTTTCTATTCCTTTTCAAATTCATAAATTCGTTTCACCCATAAACTCAAATGTCGCAGTAATATCCTTGAAATAAGCAAACAAAAAAAAACAAAACCCTTAAAACACTAAAGCTGTGTGAAATAAAATTTTCCAATGCGCCTTTTATAGATTCGAAGATGTCTTAGGACTTTCGGAGCTGCGGTCGAAATCGATGTCATTCATATAAAGATCTGCTTCACAACCGAAGTCATGAATTGCGTTGCCCTATAAATATTGTTAATGGTTCAACTGACGCTTCTTCCTTTTTTTTCATCGAGTTTCCGTTTCTTTATCTTGCTCCAGAAACTGGGGCTGTCTTTTTTTTTTGGGGTTTTTTTCCGGAACAAGGTGCCAATTGATCCATTCAGAGTTTAACCATCCGAAGAAAAATTTAATTTTTGTACAATTTCATTCAAGGGTCAGGAAGCAGAGGCAAATTTCAATTATTCTCTTCCGTACTGTTTTTTTTTTGTTCCGTTGTTTGTATGTATTGTATGCGAAAAAAGGACAACCGGAAATTATATTGTAGAGATATGCCTTGAAATTAATTGAAATATGGTTGGCGTTTGAACTCGATTGTGTGTTTTCCAGATGAAAATTGTTTCTAGGGTTCAACAACTTTAAATAGGTTAAGGCCAAGTTGAATAAGATTAACATTATTTTAAAGTGGTGGTATTATTTTGTTTCTTTTTTTACAACTTCCTAGTTTAAAATGGATTCGTTTTCAACAGGGGTAAATTGTGTTTTTTGGAAGTTTCTCAATGATGGTCTACTTCGGCATTAGTTTGTGACTGTCCAACTCCCTATCCATGACGCCAAGAGGGGTTCTACAATGTTAAGGTTGATTAGTAAAAATAACTAAAAGCTAAAGTAGACTAAAGTTCCATGTCTAATGTTTTTTACCTTTTTTCTTTTTCGAAAATACCTGCAAACCGAGACTTAAATTTTTTTTATAAATCTTTAAGTCTTCAAAATTTGTAAACTTGTGAAACGTATCTGTATGGGTTTGTATAGTTCGCAAATCACCTCTGGAAAGCAATTTCTAACTATTTATCCTTTACATCCTAGGGTGTAATGGCTAGTGTGTTGGACTGTTAGAGGTTCTTGGGTTCGATTCTCAGCCGCTGCAAAAATCTTTCTCAGACGTGTACTCTTACTGCCTCTTCTGGCGAGGAAGTGACAAATCATCCAAGAGTATTTCTTCATTTCTTCATGAAAATTGCTGCTCGTTAGCCGTTCGAAACCGGCAGATAATTGTAGGCTTTTCCATTCCCGCTAACACGCACACAGGAATGATTGAGAGTTGTAAGTCACTAGGTTTAGGATCTGTACGAGTCGTAATGACCTCAAATTTATATATATATATATTTTTTTTTTTCATCATCCTCTTTAAGTAACATACACCTTTTTCTAATGTGGTTTCGCAATAAAACCACCAGGACACGAGATAAAGTGGTTTGATATGGTGGTTTCATGCTATAACCACCAAGCAAAAATCTGTTATTTTTATTTTTCTAATGCTAATTGACTCATCGAGAATTTACTCATATTCATTAGGTGGCATTGCTGTCGCCTTTTTGTCAAAACTGGGAAGATCATGAGCTTTTGAAAAATAATATTAATATGTTATTCTGTTGCCTCTAAAAGTTGTTCCGCTGTTTGTAAATTGTCACGAATTATTTCTTGTTGATGAATCCTTTTAGAATTCTTATGGTAGGGCAGAAAAGCACCCAATTTGGAGCACATACCATTTAAACGTTGCGGTGTTGTTATATGCACACACATTTTCTGTCCAGGACATTCTAACTATGACGATGGTTGTGCGTTTTTGTCTCAATAATCCTTGTGTCAAATTTTGCTACGTAGTAGTTTTTTTTTAAGTCCATTCATCTTAATTTAGTATTCCGGGTTTATCATGCAAGCTGACATTTTTAAAGCAAATTTTACTCATCATTTCCTTTTCATAATTAGAGGATCTTCTTTTAATATAATTTTCCGCTTGGCAAAACGTTCGTCTAACACTTCGTCATCTGGGTTCCTTCAAAAAAAAAAAGTATAACATGATTTTAATTAAAATTTAAATGAAAGCATTTCGTCGTGGTGTTTGGGACAAAATCCTTACATGCGAATAGGAAATTTTTCATTACGGAAAATGAAACGTGAAAAAATATTAATACACAGAGAAAGTACGTATACGTCGAAATGACAAACCAGTTTTGGGAAAAACGAGATACTAAACATAATACTGAAATGTGCTAAGTTATGTCACTAGCTGGTACCTGACTAGTTGAGATCAATGATGGACAACATGAAATTAACGTGTGAAATCATTTAGTGGGGCTTAAAGTAGTATTTGCTGCGAAATTTTTAACAACTTATGAGTTTCAAAAATTTGGATACAGTTCTTTTTTTTTCAAATTGTATGAGTTTTGAAATTTTTATATTTCGACGAAAACTATTTTTCTGTCAAAAATTATATTTTTTAGGGTACCAGTTCAATAAAATAAATTTTTACAATTTTTACTGATTGCACTGTTATCACTTCGATCATTGCAAAACATATTACAAAACAAAATGCACGACTGGGTCGCACGAACTTGCTCCTATGTAATAGACTAGAAATTAAAAAAAAGTTATTAAAGAATACTGTTCATAAGGATAAAATAATTTTTTTAAATTCTTTTAGTAGTAAGAGATAAAAACAGAATGCTATGCAAATATGAATTTATGCAAGAACAAAAATTATTATAAGTCGTTGTAGTGGTTCCTTAAAAAAAAAATAAGCTTTTATGTAAAAAATTTTCAAAACACTTTTAAGAAAAAATTTTGGTACGCCAACTTTAAGTTTTTATTATTGTACGAATAAGAGTTAAATTTCCAAGAAAAATACTGAGCCGTTCTTGAGATATCGAATTTTCCAAAAAAAAAACGACTAAAAATTGAAAAAAAATATTTTTTTTTAAGTTTTGAAATGCAATGTTTTTGAAACTTTTTATGATGTTCTTTATAAAAAATTTCATTAAAATCCGTTTTGCCGATAATGAGAAATTCAAAATTCGAAAAAATCGTTCTATGGTAGGTACAGTCAGTAATATTTAGATTTCAATTTTTTTTATTAAATTATAGATCCTAAAAATTAATTAAAAGAAAAAATGTTTTAGCAAAATTTTCGGAACCGTTTTCGAGAAAAATACGATTTTCGAAAACCATTTTTTTACATTTGTATGGAAGGTACCGTTAGTTTTAGATAAAACAATTTTTTTTTTTCAAATCTTGTAAATTATGTTTGGAAACTTTTATTTGTCAAGTTTGAAAAAAATTGACCATGGGGTTTTCGAAATATTGAGTTTCCGAAAAAAAAGATTGAAAATTTGAATATGTAATAATATTTAAACTTTGGAGGAGCTTTAGCATAAAAAAATGGTTTAAATCGGTTGTACAGTTTTCGAGAAAATCAAAAACAAAAAAATGGACCCAGGGGGGCTGCCAAAAATAACAATTTTTTCGAAAATTTTTTTCAACGATTACCTAGTTTTAACTTAATGAAATTTTTTTAATGTTTTTTTTTTTTTAATTCTGTGGGACAGTTTTTGAGAAAAAAAAATATTTATAAAATTTCGAAAAAAAATCGTATGTTATTACCGTTATTTTTGGTCTTAAAAAAAAGAAAAGAACATGTGGGGGGAAAAAATCAAAACCCATATCTACCAAGTTTGAAGAAAATCGGCCGAGCCGTTTAGGCTGTAGTCGAACCGACAGACAGACAGACAGAATTGCGAGACCCACTTTTTTGGTCTTCGCTATCATCGTAATGTCAACTTTGATCAAAATCTCGAGTTCGATTTTTTTCCGAATGCATAATTTGCCTTATAGTACTTATAAGTCGCAAGTAAAAATCGGTAGGGTAAACAGGGGTAAAAAATAAAAAAAATACATAAGGTCGAGGATTTATTTTCTAAACGGGAAGTGATTGAGAATAAATTTTTTTATTTCAGAAAAGTGAAGAATTTGTAGAAAATTTTTGAAATATCTACATCTCGAAGATAGGAAAGTTTGAAAATGAAAATTCTAAAAAATACTCTAGAATTACTAGTAAGGTTGATGTTTTCTGAATAGCACATAAATATATTTTTAGCTGGTTGAATTATGGAACAATGCACATTTATCTGATGCAGAAATATTTTATTTAATTAAAAAAAAATTTTAAAAAATTAAAAAAAATCCAAAACAAATTCAATTTAAAAATGAAATTAAAGCCAATTTCCGAAAAACCTTTAGCAGTTTCATATACATAAAAAGTAATCTTAGAACTACTTAAATTTCAAAAACAACAGAACCACATATCTATTAGTGTAATTAGTGTTGATTCTTGGTATGGTTCTTTTTTTTGCAACGCTTAGAAGGGTTTTGCAATTTTCAAAAAAAAAAAAAAAAAAAATACTAAAAATAAAAAACAATATAAAAATTAATATCGGCTGTGCGATTTTCTTTTCGTACATAGCATTTCAAAATTTTTCCACCGATACGATAATTTTCTTTTTCTTAAAACCAAAACTAAAGATACCTGAATTACATATTTCTTTCGAAATTTTAGAAAATATTTTCTTCCTCAAAAATTGTTCCACAGATTTGAAAAAATAAAACGCACGACTGGATCTCACGAACTTGCTCTTATGTAAAAGTACTTTGGAATTTAAAATACATTTTATAAATATAAAACATGAATTTAATGAGATAATACTGTTCAAATGCACAAAATTGCCGTCTGATTTCTAGAAAAGTATGAATTTATGCAAACAAACTTTAAAAAATCGTTTTAAACGCATTTTTTATATAAGAAATTTCTTTAAAATTTTTCAAGAAAAAAATGTGGAATGTGAATTTTAAGTATTTAATAATATTGATTTTAGGAAATAATTTCAAAAAATAATCGTTCATAGGTTTTGAAGATATTGATTTTCAAAAAAAATTTTTTTTCAGAAAAACCCAACAAATATTTTTTTCGAATATTTTTATGTACAATATTATTTTAAACTTAAGGGGACTCCTGCTAAAAATTTTTGGTTAAAATCCTTAGAGCTGTTGATGAGAAAGTCGAAAATCAAACAAACGGTTCTACCCCTGGAACCGTTAATAACATTTTGCCCCAAAATTTTGTTTGACCAAAATGTAGCCCATGTTCTTAATATCACACATAATTTTTTTTTATCAAAATCGTTGCAGGCGTTTTCGAGATAAATAAGATTTTGCATAACGGGTGTATGGGGGATACCGTTAGTTACTATAGTAGGTATCTATATCGCAAGTAAAAAATTAATATTTTGTCATTTAAAAAAACCTAGCTAATGTTGATAAAACTGTTGAACCTTTTTCTTCGAATTTTTCAAAAATGGTAAAGATGATTTTTATTAGTTTTTTTACGTTAAAACTATTTCAAATTTTGACTAGTATTGCACTTTCAAATTTTCAAAAAAATTTTTTTGTTTGAAAATTTAAATGAAAATTTGGTTAAAAATTTAATATGTATTTCGAAAACAAAAATCGAAAGCAGAAACCGAAGATGTGGATTATGTGAAGATACCGATGCACATTAGTTTAAAATTTCTGAATTTTATAATGGGAAGAGCATTCTTCATTCGGGTAGTCCAGCTGGAAAAAGAATCTCTCTATTTCACAGTACGTCCAAAGTCGGACTCAATGTTAAACTGATAAGCATTTCTAAAAAGCGCGAGTATTATAGTTGAATTGTTTAACGACATGAATGCAACTTATTTTCCAAGAACACTTTTTATAAAAATGGCGATTAAATAATGATTCGATATTTGAATAAAAAATAAATAAATTTGGTGGTGCAACAGCTCGGAGTGAACCAGGACCTAGTGAATTACAACTCTGAACCATTCATGTGTGCGTGTTACCAGGAACGGAGGGGACCTACAATATAAATTAAAGCCAGAGCCGAAGAGGTGATAAAATTTCTTGCATAGTCGCAGAAAGCCAAACACTGAACACACTTCCACACAAGGGTGTCTATAATGCACCAGAACTGAAAGATGTTCGGTTTCCTCAATGCAAGTGCCACTCATGAATAGTGGCATAAGGGGACAATTTCACTTTAACGACAGAAGACAGCTTTGAGTTTTTGAAGCATTCAACTCGGTTTTTTATTCTCCAATAAATAATACTGGCGGTATCAGAATTTAATGAGGACATTCATCTGAAAACGAATATTAGAAGTTTAGAGTACCGTTGTCAGCAAAAAAATTTAATGGATTAGAAGTTTCAGAAAGAAGGACATCGTTAATAAATATAAGAAAGAGAGTCGGAGTCAAAAGGGAGCCCTGGGGTACACCAGCATTTATCGTATGAATTTCAGACTTGAAACCATCCAATGCGACTTGTATTGAGCGGTCTGAAAGGTAATTTCTAATCCAACGAAGAAGATATTTATCAATACCAAAAGCTGTCGAAATATCAAGTGCAACAATCTTACTTTCTCCAAAACTGCCGGTCATTGAAAAGCTTTCGTTCTTCGAGCTGATAATTTATCAGCTTTTTCATGACCTTGGAAAGAAGGGACGTAATTGGAATTAGACGATAGTTAGAATGTGTAGAAGATTCGCTTCTTTTAGGGACAGGCTGGACAAATACTGTTTTCCATTCAGTCGGAAAGAGGCCAGTAGAGTAGGACAGATGGAAAAGCTTACGCATTGGTTTTGCCAGCATTGAAGAACACATCTGCAGAACAATGGGAGGGATACTATCTGGGCCATCGGATGTGTGTATGTCAAGATCTTTCAAGACACTTGCAACTGTACCAGTACGAACAAAGGTTGGTCCCATGAAAAAGCGTGTGTTCTCAAGCAAGTACAGAAGGAGACATAACCTTCTCTGGCAGCGTCGATTTTCCAGCAAACTGTGCTGCCAGCAAATTGACTTTATCAAGTGAGCCGACAAAGAAAGTGTCATTGATAAAGAGCGCTGGAACCGAGGACAAAGTAGTATTTCGAACATTTTTTACAAATGATCAGAAATGTTTACTACCCTTGGGACATTATAGTATTTTTTGCCTAATTTGTTGGTCATGTAAGCATTTGGTCTGGCGAATATGATCATTACAGATCTTTCTAGCTTTGTTTTTTTTTATATATTATACGCACACTCAAGGGGTATTGAATACCCTTATAATGTTAAACACTGTGCGAGCAATTAGGTTTTCCTTAGCAGGGTTGGCTTTTTAACATAGGAAACTTTATTCTCTGACCCTAGTAATCACCTTACAGCTCGAATCAAACGATGAATTCTCTTTCGGTTTGATAGATTTTTCCCTATTCGGGACATAATCTTACATTCCGATAAGAATTAAATTTGTAATCATATCTGCACTGAAGTCCACGTCGCTATCAAGGAAGTATAGTGACCAGTTAAAGTTCCTGAAAATATCTTTGGGACCGTCCCAGTTGGCCTTCTCGTATTGCCAAATGGATTTCTTGGGGGATTTCTCTTTAATTGAGATGTCTTGACACGAGAAATTCACAGATATGACACAGTGATTTGATATGGGTAGAGGCGATAATACGATGATGATGTATTTTTCAGGATCCGTGGCAAGGAACAAGTCAAGAGTGTTGGCGGCTTGACCTGCAACGTCAGGAATTAGAGTTGGATCATTAAAAAACTCAGTTAGGTGGTTTAATTCAGCTTCCAAAGAATTTTCGGTCAAACCAACTGCGTTTGCAACAACTGGAAATTCAAAGTGCAACATTTTTGTCGTGTACTGTAAATATTATAGAAAATTAACGTGAATTCAAATGTTCGAGTATCTATTAAAACCAAATAGTTTTGCGATAACGACATCACGACCCTTAAATAAGCTAAAGTTTAATTTTCCTCGGGACAAGCTTGAAGCTCCGTGCCGATGAGCCTCCAAAAGATAAATCGAACATATCCTTTCTTCGTTAAACATTTTTAAACGGATTTCCCATCGAGTGAATGTTGAAATCCAGAAATAATGATGCTGCAGTATAATATCCCGATTATACATTTTGCAATACAACACTCACTTCATCGTCATAATGGGGTTCATTTTACAATCCTATTGTGTGGTTTAAAATGAAAAGCTCTTAGGGAGCGATTTCCCCAAAGCCAAAAATCCTCACTTGATGTTGATTTAATAGTTTCCACAAACATTTTCCAGGTTCACTTCACGGAATCAATTGAATTAAAAACAAAAAAAAATCCCAAACACTTCCACCATAATGAAAACATATCTCAAGTGGCCTGTATCACGCACCGCATGGATCCTTACCCAGTTTTCTTTTTTGTCTGAACGGATATAAGAACACCCTGGTGCGTCTCCACTGTGTCTGCTATGAAAATATGCGACCGCAATGCAGAATCCTAGAATCCCATTCAATAGATAATTTTTTTCTCGAGCGAAACAAAACACATAACCCAACTTTGCGATATGACACATTACCAACTCCCCGTTTTTGTCTCTTGGCGATTTGTCAAGACTTTTGCTGCTGCCTCTTTGTTAGCACCATTATGAGGCAGTTGAGCGAAAATCCACTCCGAAGATTCATATCTCTCTGGAACTCCAGTGTCAACGGGTATACTGCTGCAAAATGCTTTTCTATTTATTTATTTGTGCAATCGTAAAGTGAGGGCATTTGCGGGATTTATAATCCTTGCGAACAACCTCCTTTGACCTACATGATGGCGACACTAGGCGATGGCTTTTTCTTCTTTCTTCTTGGTAAAAGTTTTTGCTCCTAGCTGGAGACGATAAACCATGCAAAAATATTCGAGAAAAATTAAAAAAAAAAAATGCAACCGAAAACGCATCCTTGTCAGTTCATGGTTCGTGCTTATAATTGCAATTACGAACTATTTCGTTCGCTTTGGAAGCACTCCATTTCGATAAATGTCATATTTAATAAAATAACGTGAACCGCTATAGACCGACGAATGTTTCAAGGCCGGGCGGGTGCGGTGGTTGGAGGTTTGGCGGGCGTTCGTTGCGCTTAAGCGAGCGATTATATGAAAAGGACACGGCGCGGTGATAGTTTTGAAAGTTTAGGCACGTAGAGCATCATGGTTTCGAGGACTTTTTTTCACCAGAGACTAGGAATTAGGGTCAAGTTCGTGAGCGATATTTGTCGCATTGGCGGATCTCTGATTCTAGTTCCCTCACCCAAAAGTTAGCAAAGGACTTTTTTTTATAAATATCCTTTAACTTTAATTAATTATTTTAAACGAAATTTAGGATATGAAAACTGTGTGTCCTTGGGGTTAATCGAATGGCTTATTTTAAAAGGATTGCCACAGTCACTTGCGGTTGTGGGTGGGTGGTGACTCCTATAGAACTCATAAAGGACTGTTTGTTCCCGTCCGTCGCTCTACACCGACCGGTGTGTCGATGTTTATTTAATTCGTTATGGCCACTCTTCACTCTTCGTTTGGAGTGAATACTAATATGTGCATATCCTTTTTTGTGTGTGTTTGCTGGGAAAAGGGAAAATAATTGAAATTCCTCTGATCCGCTGGCGGTTGGTAGCCCAATTATTATGATGAAACCAAGTCATCACATTGTGCCCAGGATTGTGGTCGAAACGAACAATATTCGTCAGGTTAATGGAACGAATTCGGAGTGGATTCCCTTTTGCTTTCGTTTTTATGGTCGATGGTCGTAGGGGTTTCATTTTTGTTTGTTGTGAATGGAGAGGAAAAATACTTTCAATTAATTTTCATAAGAGTTTTTTTTTTGTATTTGCTTTCCAGAATCTATGATTTTTTTTTTAGAATAAAATTTCTGTTGGTACCATAGATGGAATTTTGTTAATACTCGTAGTGTGTGTTTGGGTAGACCTCATCTTTATAACCTCATGCTGTTGGGGTGATAGGCGTCAGGGCGCCATGCATCATGTCACAATTTAAATAAAATCATTTAGAGCAACAAAATCTTTAACCTGTACATAATTTTAAATTTCAACTTTTAATAGGGTGCACAGGGGTAAATGTAAGGCCAAGTTGAAAATCTATTTAGTAAAGAGTAAACAGAGGAAAATTAATTCCGAAGTTGACAGAATTTTCAATTTTAACATGGTCGTACGTGTGTTGGAAAATTCTAACATTAATGTTGACAGACCATACAAGGTGGTGCAAAAGTTGTCACCCGATGTTCTTTCTTTATAATTTTTATTATGAATAAAAAATTAGGTTCTGCTTTTAGATTTAATTTTTTTTGTTTCAAAAAATTATATCGGCTAAGATACCATCGTGGCCAAAATTGATTTTGATTCCGACCTGATTTATGGCATTTCCTATCATTATTTGTCAGAACTTTCTATGATAGGTTCTTGCAATCTTAATAAATATTCTCTCAAAGAGTCTGAGACTTGTTGACATAGACTTCTGACTTACAAAAAGAAACACAATAAGAAGTCTTAAAAGGGTAAATCGGGAAATCTTGCTGACCGAAAATAGTCAAAACTAGATATAAGGCTTCCCAAAAATTCAGCTTTTAGAAATTCGGATGTGGCTCGTGTGGTATGCGCCGTTGCTCAATCCTTTTCGAACCATATATTCTCCAGTCCTAATTTATAGAATTGAAGAAGGAAAAAGTCGTTGAGCCTGGTTCTATAGCGCTGGCCATCTACAGTAGTCGTTGGGCCCGCGGCGTTCTTGAAAAAAAACAAGACCCAATGACTCCTGCAGTTTAGAAATCACACCATGCTGTAACTTTCAGCGGTGCTCCAAAAGTTGTAATTTTGCATATTCATGTAATCACCAGTACTGAGACGAACCTCGATGATTCCAGTAAAGGATTCTCCGATAGCTAGCGAAGTTTAGATAGAAGGAAGCTCAAGAATCGATATAGAATTCAATGTCAATAGCAGAATGATGAACAGAGTTTTCAATCGATATGAATTCCGGCGCATCTGTAAAAAACAAATCCAGGAATTTTCCATTTGAATTGAGAACATTACTAGTTTGATACAATATTAGCACATTGGACAGTGAAGTATGATTCAGTTTCCAGAGCAATTTATCTTAGGTCTATACTAAAAGGCGGTGACAAGAAAGATCCACCTTCAGGATCAGATATCGAATTAACTCTAGATAAGTAAAAGTCGCCTAATTATATCCCATTAAAATCACAGATCAAAGGAGTGTAGGAGTGCCACCCTACCGCACATCCACCTAGATATAAATGAGCCTAATCGCTTATGATCGGTTTTCATGATAATTTTTCTTATTCGTGGTCGAGATTCAGGAAGGCAGTCAAGAACTAGCAAGTAATGTACTTTGAGCACTTCGTAAGGGAACATCTCTGAGTCTTTCATGCCATATTCCTTGGTACGTCGTTTGTGTCTATGCTCCGTGGTCCTCATCTTCAGTCACAGCTGCGATATTCTGAGCATACCGGATGTTCTAAATTCGGCCAGGCCTCTTAACATCTCGTAGTGTCCCATGGTCTTCTTACGAGCTACTAAACTTCAAAGTGTTTGCCCAGATGGTGTCGAACAATCTGGGAAGTCTGCGCCGAAATTCAAGATGCTCCAACACTACCGCATTTCGAGCGTTAAGGAGAAAATTTAAATGGAAATAAATTACTAAAAAATGTTAAAGCAACTACTTAAAAATTTAAATTGGAGTGGGTTTTTTTTTTTTTAATTTAGTTTATTTTTCCCAAATTTTTTTTATATAAAATTTCTTTGACATTTTGAAAAAAAAGAAAAAAAACTAACACGATACTTTTAATTGACACTTAAAAACAAATATAAACTTAAAAAACTTAGTTTAAAATGAATTCATTGGCGCATTTTACAAAAATTCAATTAAAAAAAAAATATTTTCAATAACACAAAAACAAGTTAATTTGATTTCTAGGGAATTATCTAAAAACCCTGCCGTTTTGGTTGTAGGTCGAGGTTGAATTATGTTCTTTGAATGTCGCACAATCTTTTATTAAAATTATTCGAAAAATACATATAAAAATTCAAACTCGGGCACATCCGAACCTTGACCCACCTTTTACTTGAAGATGAATCAGGGGACAAATGTTATTTAAACCTCTTTATTACACTTTTCGGTTTTTTGGTTGATCGTATATAAGCATACAGAAAAAAATTTACCAAAATTGTTAAATTGTAAATAAATCTTAAATCCTCTAGGTGCCAAATTTCACAAAAATCGATTTCGTATTTGTATATTTGTGATTTTTAAAATATTGAGTTTTCAAAAAAAGAAGTGTATATTTTTTTATATAAAAAAGTGTAAATAATTTTAAAATTTTGAAAATTCTAGAAGCTTTTGCACAAACGAAAATTTTTCGAAACTACGTATGATTTGTGAGAAAATCAAAAATTAAATGTTTTTTTCTTTAATAACCATTTTTTGAATTTTATTAAAACAATTTTATTTATTTTTAAATCTGTTAAACAGAAAACAATATTTTTCCTAAAATTTCTTAAAAAAAAGGTAAAATTGCAAGTACCGTTATTTTTGATATTAAAATTACAAGAATTTTTTTTTTTTTGAAATATCGAATAATTTTATGTTTTGAACTAAAATGTTTTTTTTTAACTTTTAGGAAGCTTTTGTATAAAATGTTAATAAAGTTAAAAATCATAAAAATAATTCTATGGTTGGAAGGTACTGTTAGTATTGTATTAATTAAATTTTTTTCAAGTACAGATTGTTAAAATTATGCGTAAAAAACATTTTTTTTATCAAAATTCTAGGTACAGTTTTCAAGAAAAATAAGATTTTCGAAAACCATATTTTCACATTTGTATGGTGGGTACCGATATTTTTATATAAAAGAGCAATTTTTTTTACATCTTGAAGATAAATTTAAAAAACGTCTAATTGTCAAATTTAAAAAAATTGTAAAATCCAATGGTTTTCAAAAACAATATTTTTATTTTTTTTAATCGAAAAAACGTTTTAGTAAAGGGTTTTTCATTTCAATAAGGGCTGGTAGATGTTGAAATGTATTAATAAAGTTTAATTTGAATGAACCCTGTATGACATTATGTATGGCATTTGACATTGTTCAAATTGCCGGCTTCTTACCTGGAACCGAGTGGTGCAATTTGCAATGCCTATTCTATCTCTAGATCCAGCTGAATTTGAGCGATGGCCTGCGTTATGTTCGGCCAATTGTGGAATATTCGCATAGACCTGCGACTTCTGGAAAACCCTCAAGAAAAAATCTAGCGAGGTCAAATCGTATGACATTGATGGCAATTCACGTCACTTCTGCGAGAGATAACATGACCCTCAAATCGTTTAAGCAGAATGTATATCGTGGTGATCGCTGTGTGGCACGTAGCGCCGTCCTGCTCAAACCACATTTAGTCTAAGTCCATATGGTTCAATTTGGGACATACAAAATTCGATTTCATCGTCCTGTCCTGTAGCGCTCACCATTGACGTGGACCGTCTTAGCAACGTCGTTTTCGATGCCGCTGGTTCAAAATCCGCACGAAACCTTAAATTTTTGCATTTTCACCTGGTGAACCTGGGGGCCGATTCTGGTTCTGTGAAAAAGTGAATCGAATAAATTGTTTTCACATTCGCTGTCATGCATTGCTTTCACTTTTTCGATTCACTTGGTGCAAATAAGCGATTCTGGTTCCGTGAACGAAAATGGTGTGGTGAATTCAATATCATTTGCCGTGGTGGATGATTTTTTGTTGTCTCTTATGAATTAATCTACTATTGGGAATGTTTCATTTCAAAACGAAATTATTATTTTTCATTGTTGTTGCAATTTTGCCAAACGTTTGTGTACATTTGTGAATTTGTTTATAATATATTAATAACGCCTTCAATATATATAAGAATTCTTATAGAAACAAATCGGAGAAATGCTCATAGGTTTGATAATTATTTGTGCTTTATATAGATGTAGGTATTTTGGTATTGTATTAATATACATTTTTGTTTTGTAGGAGAAATATGAGGATTATTAGGCGAAATTTGTGAGACAACGAAAATCCTTTCGAAATGATCACGGAGGAGCATTTCATACAATTGTATCAACTGTAACGTCAACTGAAACAAATCTACAAAAAAAATTAAGACGCGATTAAATAAATTTTCAAAACTTGTTTCCGTACCTATCATGAGCAATCTCCAAATTTATTTCCAAAAAACTAATCAAAAATTTTTTTTGTGCCTGTGTCACACTCTTTCCTTTATTTATTTTTTTTTTTTTTAAATCTCCATATTTTCCGCTTTCACCTTTTCACTTTGAACATTCACCATCGAATAAGAGCGTGAAAGGAAATTATTCATATGAATGTTTTTGACGTTTGGTTTCACTTTTTCACAGAACGAGAATCGCACTTATGCGTGAAAGAGTGAAAAGCCTTTCGATTCACTTTTTCACAGAACCAGAATCGGCCCCCTGGTAAGAGTTGTTGTCGTCCCATATACGTCGATATGACGAAAACCATTTTTTCGGACTTTTATATCATCGTAGTGTTACAATTGATTAAAGCACCAATATTTTTTTAAACGAAACCATACAGGCAGTAAGTTCCTCTTCACTTGCGAAAGGACTAAGTCAATAATCAAGAAGACAAAGTAAAAAGCTCGTATGCAAACGTCCGAATAGTATAAAACCGGTCTGAATACAACTCATTTATTTGTCTCCGTAGTTCTTTCACGATTTAAATGTTCCCATTCAATAAGACTTGAAACCTTTTGGTATACATTATAAACATTACCCTTTTGCTTCCATTCACCATTCACTCAAAAATACAGGCTCTAAGCTCAAAAACTGAAACATCCCTTTACAAACACGAGCTTCCTAATCTCCTGATATATACACCTGGACCTACTATCAGCAGCCCTTCTCTACAGACTGCAGACATCATTATGCCTTCTCTAAAGAATTCAATGCCCAAGCAAGAAACTTTTTGCACTAATTAAGCCGATTTAGATGTCGAATGGGAAGGAACACAGAGTCCCTTTATAAATTATTCATTTGTCTAATTGCAATTTGATTTCATTCTAAAGATATTTGTATTTCAAAAGTCCAAGTTGTTTAAAACTAAAAACCATTGAGAGATGATTTTCTGTGATAAATGAAACAAATTAGTAAATAGGTGAATACACTCATCATATAAGGTTCCCCATAAGGAAGATGTTGGCTTAATTGGGGGCCTACAATGCCATCAATCTGTTTGACGACGACGACATGGCGACGCTAGAGTCAAGAGCAAATACATTTAAAATTTTTAATTCGAAGGTACGTTAAAGTATACAGACGAACTGGGTCATAAAATTACCCAAACGGTCTCTTGATAGACCGCCCAACCAACCCATAGCTACGAGTATAAATACATTTTTCTTTTTTTTTTTGGCTAAAAATGATAGATAAGAGATTCTGCTGAGGCCAACTTCTATGCTACCCCCAACACTAATTTAAAACAAAAAAAAACTAAGATTCTATCCTACAGACCAATGCACACAGTTTTTTTTTTTTTATTATTTTTCTTGTTACGGAAACGATGACTATTTCCGAGAGATAGCTTTTTATGGTCCTCCGGGACGCTGTGTTCGTTCCGAGCTAACAAGGATACCGATGTTTGTATCTTCTTTTACCTACGCACAGGATCCATTTTGAAGTATTATGGTTATCCAAAGGAACAAGCGGATGAGGCTAGTAATCATTCTAATCAGTGTCACTACTTGAGGTTAAAAATAGAATGAGGTCATCCAGATAGACACAAGTTTGGTTATAGTCTCTGATGTGGTTTCACAAGAGTCCTTGTAGTATAGAAATAAAGGATAATTCTGAAAGGATATTGAGTTTACCTTAAAAAAAAATTAATTTAGCAAAGGTTTCAACAATGCTGATGAAAGGACTGATGAGATTAAAACAAAAGAAACTTTCTTGAATTTTTAACATAAGGATTTTCACTCTGTTCCCTCGGGCAATATTAATTTTTTAAAGGATTAAGATTAGTGCAAATATTAAAATGACAAAGGATTAGATTAGGATTTTAGACCCTGTTAAAGAATGTGAAAAAACAGTGTTGTCCCTGTTTATTTTTTTTAATTAAGATTTTTAGTGATTTGGACTTTTCGACACCTTTACGCGGTTCGAAATCGGGCTCTTCTGGGATTTGGATATTTTGGGAATTTACATCCCTGTAATGCATTTCATTTGAACACGAAAACATTTGGTATTCAAATCCTGATTGCTGGATTTCTATTTATTGCTCAACACTTATTTCCGAAATTTTAAATTTATTGATAATACTATTAAAATTATTTTCGAAAAATCTACATCCTCTGTTGCAAGTTATGCATTCGTAAAAAAATCGAACTCGCATTTTGATCAAACTTGAAATTAGGATGATAGGGAAGACGAAAAAAGCGGGTCTAGCAATTCTGTCTGTCTGTCTTTTCAACTACAGCCTAAACGGCTCGGCAGATTTTCTTTAAATTTGGCATATTTTTTTTTATTTTTTACTTCCACTCGTTTTTTTTTTTGTGTTTTTGAACCGAAAGTAACGGTACCTGTCATCCGATTTTTTTTTCCAAAATTTATAAATATATTTTTTTCTCAAAAACTGTCCTACAGATAAAAAAAAAAAAAAACAAAATTTCATTTAATTAAAGCTAGGAAATGGTTAAAAAAAAATGGTTATTTTTGGTACCCCCCTTGGAACAATTTTTTTGATTTCCGATTTTCTCAAAAACGGTACAACCCATTTTGATAATTTTATGCTAAGGCTCCCTAGCAGTTTGAATTTTATTGTGTTTTCAAATTATCCAAATAATTTTTTTTGGATTTTTAAAAAGAATTTTTAAGACTTGATAAATACATAAAAGTTTCTTAATACAAATAACGGTACCCACCATACAAATGTTAAAAAATGGTTTTCAAAAATCGTATTTTTCTCGAAAACGGCGCCTAGAATTTTGATAAAAAATTTTTTGTTTCAATTAATTTGAACGATCTTTAATTTAATAAAAAAAATTTGAAATTAAGATATTACAGCTTGTACCTACTATAGAACCATTTTTTTAAATTTTTTATAGAGATGCTAAAAACTATTGCATTTTAAAACTTAAAAAAAATATATTTTGAATTTAAAAAAAAAACATTTTTTTTTTTGAAAATTCGATATTTCAAAAACGGCTCAATATTTTTTTTGGAAATTTAATTTTCATTCGTCAAATAATAAAAACTTAAAGTTGGCGTACCAAATTTTTTTCTTAAAAACCTTTTAAAAATTTTGTATATAAAAACGTATTTGCTTAAGAAACCATTACAACGACTTATAATTTATGTTCTTGCATAAATTCATATTTGCATAGCATTCTGTTTTATCTCTTACTACTAAAAATATTTAAAAAAAATAATTTTATCCTTATGAACAGTTTTCTCTAATAACATTCGTTTTTGAAATTTCTAGTCTATTACATAGGAGCAAGTTCGTGCGACTCAGTGGTGCATTTTATTTTTAATTGTTTTTATAGGATTTAAAAAAAATGAACATTTTTTTTTCTAAACTCCTCAATATTTCAAAACACCCATCCTCGATTTTTTTTTAACTTGACGATTCAAGTTTTTTTTTTTTTTAATAAAATCTAAAAGATGCGAAAAAATTTATTTTATCTAAAAATAACGGTACCCACCATACAAATGTAAAAAAAGGGCTTTCGAAAATAAATTTCTTGAAAACGGCACCTAGAATTTTGATAACATTTTTTTTTCTTTAACAAATAAAAGTTGGCGTTAAAAATTTTTTCTTAAAAATTTTGTAAAAAATTTGAAACTAATATTTGCTTGAGAAATCACATGGCATCCTGGTTTAACCTCCAACTACTAAAGGAGTTTTAGTCATTTTTGAAAATGAGTTTTATGATTTTGAACATTTTTCTCCTTTCTTTCATATATGTAACAGCAAGTCCGTGCGTTTCAGGCGTTCATTTTATTTGTCCTCATATTCCGATATATTCAATTAAGGTTTTTGAATTTTAAGAGTCTACATGCTTGTTTATCTCGATTCATAGATTTTTCCAATTCGATTACATTTAAAATTCTATCGAATGTTAAAAATATTTCTTTACCACTTCCCGTTTAGGAAATAGCAAACACTGAGTTCACTCTTTAAAAGAAGATGGTAGAAAACCTGCAAGGGATTGATGGTCGAAAACTTAGATTTAAGCTTCCTTTGAAGTTTAAGTTCTTAAATTATTTGCTGCTACCTATCTTTGTTTTTTTTGTTTACAAACATACAAATTTTGAGTAAGCTATCGGTGAAAAAACAATTCTTTTCCATATTAAATTCCAATTTGAATCATGTCCACCAACCGTGCTTAAGAAAAATATAGTTTATGAGTATTAAAGATATTTTCACTACCCTTAAAAAGTTTGAGCACAATGCGAGCGTTTAGGAAAGATGGAGAGGATTTACCGATGCCCATTATTTTTGAAATCACCGGGTGTAGTGCGGCTAAAAAAAGAATCTCTGAATTTAACATTATGTCCAAAGTGGGACTCAGCTGATGGGTATTCCCTGAAGTTCGAGTATTACGGTTGAATTCTTTAAAGAGAGTAATGCAACTGGCTAATTCACTAGAAAACTGTTTATTAAAAATAACGTTAATATAACAAAAGACAAGTGTGACGGTGCTCGAGAAGAACCCAATTGAGACAGTCTAAACAATTTATTTCAGAACTTTAATTTAATTGGTTACTATGCTTCCAGTACTGATAAGATAACATGGATTATTGTCAATGGAATATGGTAAAAACTTTTATCCCTAACAGAACTAAAGGTATATTTTCCAAACAGAGTTCTCGGTACAACTATTTAAACGAATATCGGGGTAAGAGAGTTAATGAAAAAAATTTCAAAATTGTCAATTTGAATAATGTCGAAAGTTTCCCTTGGAATTTATTGATATCGGGAATTAAGTTTCATAGGGAATTTAGCTCTCATTTCAAAAGGCCGGCCGCCAGTTTATAATGAAATAATGAACTTTCGTATTGTCGTTATTTCCAATTTTCGAAGGTGGGATAAATTCCGAGGGAAATTTTGTTCACGATAACCCCCAATATTTCTATGGTATAAACCAAAAACCTCACTGTAGAAGACCGTACAAATTGCAGAAAAGCCAGGGTAACTTGCAATGCTCATATTCAAAAAGAAGAAATAAGTTCTTACATGACCAAAATCTAAGAATACCCCAATATCACAAAGGTAGCATAAATTTCTAGTCACTTGTAAAAAGAAGATTAACAACTCTTCTAAATATCGGTGCCAACACTCATTTACAATAACACTCTTGCAACAGCTCGCAAGAAAAATCAAATTTACTTCCACGGCAGTTTGCTACAGGTACAGTGGTGTGATTCCCCCTTTGTGAAAATGGTCCAAATAAAATGGGAGACATTTTTTTGTTGGTCCAAATTATATCCCCTTTCTATGTGATAAAAGGTTCTTCTACGCAAAATTATTGCGTGAACTTTTCCATCTGTCCTATTTCTCCGGACTCTGGGCGAGTAGGTAAAAGGTGAATCTTCCTTTCCCTCCAATTACCGACCAATTTGCACTAACGTTCTTTCCAAGGTAATCGAAACGCTGATAAACAATTAGCTTCAAAAATATCTCTAAGAGTTAAAGTTTTTTAAACACCGGCAGTACCTCATAACCAGTATTTGAGTCATTTTGGTGAAACAAAGGTTAATTACACTTGGTATTTCAAAAAAATTTGATGGACTCAGGCACGAAGCTTTCTTATCGAACATCCAATAAAAATTACCTTCATAAGCATTCGTTATTTTGCACTATTTTAATTGTGATATTCAAAAAATAAATGCTGGTGTTCCGCAAGGCTCTGTCTTGTCTCCGACACTGTTTCTTATCTTCATAAATAATTTCATGTCTGAAACTTCTAATCTACTTCATTGTTTTGCCGAAGCTAGTACTCTCACTTTTCACTTGCGATATACATACATAGGTACTATAGGGCAAGTTCTGCATTTGGAAACAAAATCGAACTCGAGATTTTGATCAAAGTTGACATTATGATCATAGCGAAGACGAATAAAATGGGTCCGACAATTCCGTCTGTCTATCTGTATGTCATACCTTGATTTAGAGCTTAAGCCAATGGACTATTTTCTTCAAACTCGGTACTTAAGGGTTTTCGGTGATTCCCTGGAGAAGGAATTGAAAATTGTTTTTTAGCTCTAAAACTAACGGTACCCCCATACACCCGTATTGCATATTCTTATTTATTTCGAAAACGGCTCTAACGATTTTGATAAAAAAAAATTGTGTGTGATATTATGGACATGGACTACATTTTTATAAAAAAAAATTTGGGGCAAAATGTTATTAACGGTACTTGTCATAGAACCGTTTTTTTTTATTTTCGAACTTCCTATCAACGGCTCTAAATAATATTGTATATAAAAATATTTGAAAAAATATTTTTTTTTGTTTAAAAAAAAATCCAGTTTATTTTTTGAAAAATCAATATCTTGAAAGGGTGTGAACGATTATTTTTTGAAATTATTTCCTAAAATCTATATTACCAAGCACTTAAAATTGGCATCCCAAATTTTGTTCTAGAAAAATTTTAAAGAAATTTGTTATATAAAAATTACCTTAACAAAACGATTTTTGAACTTTATTTGCGTAAATTCATACTTTTCTGGAGATCAGACCGCAATTTCATGCATTTGAACATTTTTATCTCATTAAATTCATGTTTTATATTTATAAAATGAATTTAAAATTCCAAAGTACTTTTACATTTTTTTTTTTTTTTTTTTATAATCTACTCACGCTCAAGAGATTATGATTACCCTTTAAATGTTTCAACACAGCGTGGGCGTGAAGTTACGGAAGAGAAAGAAGGATAGGAAAGATGTGTGGCACGATGTTCTGAGACTGAATGTGGTTGTCTCAGATTTTTTATCTCCAGGGATGGCGGCTGAACTAAAGCGGAGAATTGCCGTGTCTTATTTCTATGTCCCTTATAATTCGCATTATTTTATTCGTTTTTCATCCTTGTTGGGCATACTAGTTTAACTCAATCACATGTTGTTAGTGTTATGCATGAACAACATGTAATGAGTAAACCAGCAACCCATTGATGACAATTTATAGAAGGTTTTAATGGAATTAAAGACGACATAGACGACGGCAGGGATCGAACCTGTGATATTGAGGTTGACAGGCGAGCACACAACCATCGCGCCACGGCCACCCCATAAGAGCATAAGAGCAAGTTCGTGCGATCCAGTCGTGCATTTTATTTATATTCATTTGCTAATCTATAACCCTGTTCTTCGGATGTGAAACTGAAAAGAAAGTGTATGCTAAAATTTTTAAACTCCAATCTTGACAGAATTTTAAAAAAGAGTTAGTATTTAATTCTTCCAAAACACTCGCAAAGAAGAAACAAAAAGGCTTTTCATTGTTGCTGTTTGTTACTGACCATCTCTAATGGAAAGATCATATATTCGAGGTAGCCTAAAATGCAGAAGAATGCTTAGTCTTTATTAGAAGACCGCAAGACATATTTTTCCCTTCTAATCTGGCTACTATCTATACGGCATATATCCCTTATAGAAAGAAATGAATTGTGTTATAGTTACAAATGGTATTTTTTTCCCACTGTTTTCTAAAATACTGTTAAATACTGACTTTAAAACAACTGTGTACGAAGAGTTTTTAATTCAATGTTTTGTTAAAATACTTTTTAAATCACTGCACACGCCGAAACAATACATACACGTAACGTGAAGAGTCAACTCTTCAACAGACAACCAAGCCAAGTCCCCTCGAATTGGCACTTAGCCAATTAGTTACCCCACACCAAAAACCCTTTTCTATGCAACACGAATGATTCCATCACTTAATATTTTTTTCCTCCCCACTTACCTACCTTCCTACCTACCTTCTCGTGGAGCTATTTTTTGTTTTATTAAATTGGCTGTCTGTTGCCACGATAGGTTGGTATACGTTTATGTCGCTGTTGACTTTTATTGCAATTTGTCTGCAAAATTACCCTTAACTTTTAATATATGCATTTTAATTTAAATTTTAAGAGGTTACATTTATTTCTTGTAAAATACCTTTAAGCTCCCATTCCACGTGGTGGTGTGTTGGAATCGGGTGTTGTTCTTTTCCATCTCAACTCCATCTCAACTACCGGATGTTAGTTCAGGATATGGCGTACAGGGGACTCTTTAGTAAGTCTCCAAATGACACAATTGTATTTGTTGTAATGCGTTTCTATTTTATATATATTCATGGGTTATTTTATTCAATTTGAGTCATAAATATTCATAGTCCTAGTTGGCCATGGGTGTTCACTTTAAATCCGTAGGGATATCGTGGGATAGATTAATAAGTAATATTTTATGATGTGTAAATTTTTGACAGTTTTATTTAAATACATTTTACTGGTTCTATTTTTTTTAATAAGTGAATATTTGAAAATTCTATTTCCCCGAAAGGTTAGACGTGTTATCTGCATAAACATTTTTTTTTGTAGATTTCCATTACTGTATTGTGTAATAGGTTCCTAACCCGCATTTGATTTTATCTAAATGCCTTGTGGTAGTGAATTTTAAATTTCCCAATAAAATTATACATATTTTGCTACGGAATACATTTTACTTTAAATTTGAGCACAAATATTCTGCAAAACACCTACATTCATGATCCTAGATTCGATTCAGCTTTTACCTTTGAAAATATTATTGTAGAATTGGGTTCAATTTGAATGATATTTGCCGTTGAACCCATGTCATCAAAAATAGACCTGTGATTTTATAAACCATTGACAAAACATATACATACATACATACATATGTATGTATGTATGTGCCTGTCAACAATGGAGCTTAGAAAATTTCGACAAGTTTTTGTATAGTTTCGATAAATTGATGCGCCTGATTGGATTTCTCTGTCACAGGTAACATTGTCATGGGCTGATGTGCAGGTTTGCAATGTAAAAATATGTGTCACGTTTTTCAAAGTGATGTGCTGATGGGACAATTTAACGGAATCATGTTTCGTTATTTGTGTTGGAAATGACTAAAGGACAGAAGGGATAAATCTTTTTCTGTTTTCAGGACACAGATGGAAACAGAATTTCAAATGTAAATGGCTTCAAATGGGAAACAGTTGGCACTGTCATTGATGGGATAGAAAACTATGGTGGCTGTATGAAATAGTTGCACAAAGGGAAAGCTAATTGCTTTCTCTAAGATTAATAAGTTAAATCGTTATTTGCATATATAAAATACACAGCTGTGTTGCACATACTTGCTTACTTGAGACTAAGAATTTTAAGAACACCGGTGCTATTTTAAAAAAATGTTGAAAGAGTTAAACCCTTTAAACATTTGAGCTAAAAAAAATGTTTCCTATTTTTCTGACCTTTTTTTAATCAATTGTATGTCCTTAAGTAGGCTTTAGGTAAATATTCAATATTGATATCATTTTTCTCCCCACACGATTTTTTCTTTTTTTTTTTTTAAGACGAAAAATAACGGTACCTGCCATACGAATTTTTTTCAAAATTTTATAAATATTTTTTTTTTTTCGAAAACTGTTCGACAGATTTTAAAAATAAAAATACAAAAAAATTTCATTAATTAAAGTTCCGAAAAATTATTATTGAGGGTTCCCCCATGGAACCATTTTTTTGTTTTTGATTTTCTCAAAAACGGTACCACCGATTTTGATAATTTTTTTTGCTAAGCTCCCCAAAAATTTAAATTGTATTGTATATTCAAATTTTCGAAAAAAAATTTTTTTGGATTTAAATTTTTTTTTTTTAAAGCTCAATATGTATTTCGAAAATCACATGCTTGATTTTTTTCAAAATTGATAAATGAAAGTTTCTCAATATATGTATTCTACAAGATGTAAGAAAAAAATGTATTTTAGGTACCTAAAAATAAAGGTACTTATTTAGGTTTTCAAAAATCGTATTTTTCTCGAATTTTGGAAAAAAAGTAGCTTTTTTTTGAAAATTCGATATCTCAAAAACGGCTCAATATTTTTATTTGAAATTTAATTTTCATTCGTACAATAATAAAAACTTAAAGTTGGCGTACCAAATTTTTTTTCTTAAAAATATTTTAAAAATTTTGCATATATTAATATTTGCATAGCATTCTGTTTTTATCTCTTACTACTAAAAGAATTTCAAAAAATGAATTGTATCCTTATGAACAGTTTTCTCTAATAACATTCGTTTGTAAATTTCGTAGTCTGGGTTCGTGCGACCCAGTCGTGCATTTTATTTTTGTCAAATTCATATTACCGGTTCTCTAGAGAAAAAAAGACAAAGAATTGCCTTCATGGTTTCTTAATAGGTTGTATTGGCAGACACAATTATTTTTGGCTCAGAGGATTTTATTTTAAAGGCTTTTAGTTAATATTAAAGAACTGCTAAATGCAAAGTTAAGAAAAAAAAAAACCTTTTGAATTTTGAGATATTTAGTTTTCAAAAAAATATTTAATTTTTTTTTTAATTCCGAAAATATTTTATTCCTTTTAAGGATTTTGATTATTTGTTTGATAATTTGCTTTGTTAAAAATCCGTTAAATCGTTTTCGAGGAAGTGGAAAATCAGTAAAATGTGTATGTAGACTTTTTTTAACAAAAGTTTAAGCAAAAGGTATTCTGTAAAAATAATACTAATAATGTTATTTTTCTTGGAAGAATCTGTGGACATGATTTGGAAAAGAGAAAAAGATTTTCTGTAATGGCTAAGTAGTTCTGTATTTTTGTCTCTTAAATGAAAAAAAAAAAATACATCGGAAAATGTTTAAAAGAAAATAAGGTACAAGTTTGAAGAGAATCGATCAATTTGTTTAGCCTGTAGCTAAATAGACTAGCTGACGGACGGACTCACTTTTTTTGTCATTCTTTTTATGTTTGTAATATCAAGTCTGAACAAAAATCTCGTTTATTTCTGCCAAGAACTTCCCATAATCGCAAAAATTACAAAATATCCAACTCTTAGTCCCAGTTTTTCAATGTTATACTAGATTTGGCGTTAAACTCGAGTTAACTACTGACACATTTTTTTGTTCATCTAAATTTCATGAGTTAACTCTGAACTAACTTAAGAGACGATAATTTTGACAAATGGTGAAATAACAATTAACAAGTACTTTTAATGCAGTGTGCAGGCCTTATTCAAAGTTAACTCAATACTTAAAAAAAACATAAGTTATCTACAAATTCTGTGTCATTCGCGTACCGAAATTCGACGTAACCATCATTTCCATTCAGAAGTTGAATTCTGTTTTCTTGTGTACTTGTAACTTATTAATTTAAAAAAAAACGTATATCGCATGCTTAATGGAATACTGACCTAACTCGAAAAAACAATTTTTGGGAAGTTGCAAAAAAAACACTTGCTATGAGGATTTGTCATACTTGTTGACGGATAAAATTAAAACTAATTCATGAATTAATCATGAATACTGGTATTCTTAAAGTATAATAAACTATTAATGAGATCTGAGGCTAGCAAAAGCCTGTATCTGTACGTAACTCAATTTTGACCTATCTCCATTAAGCATGCGATATGTTTGTACATATTTACACTGGTCAATCATTTTTTTCATTTTATTGCTTTGCGTTATTTACAAACTAATTTTTACCTTTTATCTTGCTACATATAGCAACTATGTATACATATATATGGCAAGTTATGCATTCGTAAAAAAATCGAACTCGATGATAGGGAAGACGAAACAAGTGGGTCTTGCAATTCTGTATGTCTGTATGTTTGACTACAGCCTAAACAGCTCGGCCGATATTTTTTAAACTTGATAGAATGCATTAAAAAATAACGGTACCTGCCATACGAATTTGTTTCAGAATTTTATAAAATATTCTTTTTTAAAAACTTGATTCACAGATTTAAAAAAAGCTAGGTTATGCTTGAAAGAAAATTTTCGAAAATGGTTATTAATGGTAGTAATAATTGTAATATAATAATGGTAATATAATAGTGGTAACAGAATCATTTTTTTTTCTCAAAACCAGCGATTTTGATAATATTTTTATGCTAAAAGTTTGGATAGTTTAGTGTATTCAAATTTTCAAAAACTGTGTTTTGGATTTAAAAAAAAAATCAAAATATTTTTTTCAAAACTCAATATTTCGAAAACCACATGCTCGATTTTTTTTAAATTAGATAATTATAAGTTTCTTTATAAATCTATATATACTTATATATAAATCTACAAGTTGTGTGAAAAAATTGTATTTTATCTAAAAATAACAAATGTTAAAAAATAATTTTCGAAAATCGTATTTTTTTTCGAAAACGGCACCTAGAATTTTGATACATTTTTTTTTCTTTCGATCAATGTTTACGATCTTTAATACTCGTACAATAAAAGGACATTACATACTGGACCCTCCATAAAACCATTTTTTCGAATTTCTCATTAATGGCGTAACGGAAACTTTTTGTAGAAAAGCTTTTAAAAAGTTTGAAAACAAAAAAATGAGAAATTAACAAAATGAAATTGACAAAATACTAAGTTAATATAGGCAAAAATTAACACTGCGACCATGGGCCTATTGCACCAACTTACAAAATTGTGATTACAAGCATTTTTTTAACAAATTTGTATAAAATCGAGTTTTGTTCATATGTAATTTTTTTTAATCACAAATTTGTACTTGTAATTTGTAGTTGGTGGAATAGGCCCCATGTCAAAATGTTGACAATTTTGTATTTACAAATAAATTCATGTCGATAAAAGTTGTTACTACATTTGTTCTGTTTCGCTTAATTTTAACGATCTTTAAGTTAATAAAAAAAAATTTAAACTAAGATGTAAAACTATTTTTTCGATTTTTGACTTTCCGACTATCGGAAAAAACGAATTTTAATGAAATTTTTTATACAAAGCTTCTAAAAAGTTTAAAAAACATTTTATTTAATTGTTTTTGGAAAAAAAAAAATATTTTTTTTTAAATTCGATATTGGAAAAACGGGTCATAAATTATTGTATGAAATTTAATTTTTATTTGCACAATAATAAAAACATTAAGTTGGCCAATTTTTTTTTTTAAATAATAAAATAAATAAATAAATAAAAATTTATTTTAGGGATTTAAATTTTTTATTCTTGTTTATAAACATATTTGCTTATGGAATTCTGTTCTTATGTAGCTCCAACTACTTAGAATATTTGTTTTAGCGTTTTAAAAACTAAATTCTGAACATTTTCCCATTATGACATCTATCTTTTTTAATTTTAAGTTTCTTAAACATAAGAGAGTAAATTCGTGCGATCCTGTGGTGAATTATATTTTTTCATTCATCAGTTTCTTTTTATGTGTTCAGCAATTAATTAGTTTTTAATTCATTTCTGGATTGAACGACCAAGTTGTTTGCATAAATTCACATTTAAAATAATCTTAAACAGAAATTCGTATTCTGTCAACGACAATAATTACAAACACCATTTATTTACATAATAATTAAGTTCCCAGAAAACCGACAATATAGTCTAGGAAAGGACGACATTCAGTATTTAAAATTCATCTCTTTTAATAAAACTTTACGACCGACCAGGTTTTGGCAATGTAGTGGGCTTCAATGAAAAAAAAAATGGGTACTATAGTCTAATTGTTAATAAATTTGACAAGAAAGATGGTGTATCTGAAACTAAAGCTAAACTGCCTACTGTTGAAGGATCTTTGTAGTTTATTTAATTTGCGAAGATGGAAGCATCAAATTGTAGAAATAGAAAAGAGACTGTTTAATCAATTTAAAGAAATTTAAGGAAGGCTATATGTAAAAGGTATTAAAAATTAATTGATTTTAAATTCAATTAATTGTACGTTTTTAAGTACCTTGCAGCTCAAAATACAATGATTAATGTATCTTCTCTTATTTTGGATGATTTTTTTTTGAATATAATAAAATATTTAACTCTTCAGGGAAGAACCTAATTGATTGAGTTTAAAGTTGACAATGATTTATTGTAATTGAAAATCAATTTAATTTTATAATAATACGGTTGAATATTTTATTTCCATTTTTAATAGGTCATTCAAAGTTTATTTATCAATTATTATGACTGAATGATTCAAAATTAATTGTCCAATTAATAGACTGTTGAATTACTTGTATATAAAGGTACTATTCAATCAACATATTGTTTTTTTTTTATTTTGAAAAATTGATCTGAACCTTTAACTTTAATATACAAAATTCCTCAACTAGACCCTCCATCGAATAAAGGTGTTCCACTTACTTTCTCAGATGAAGCTAAATACCTGGGTCTTATTTTAGATAAAAAGTTAAGTTGGAAAAGAAAGAAGAAAGAAAGAAAAAATGAAAAGCCACAGTAGCTCTCTTTTCTTGTAAGAAAGCCGTGGGGAACAAGTGGGGCTTGTCTCCACAAATCACTCACTGGCTATATACTGCGGTCATCAGACCGATACTCACTTACGGGGAGACCCTATGGTGGACGGCCTTAGATAAAGCGACAAATCGCGATAAACTAAGCAAAGTAAAACGTTCAGCGAGTATGCGCATCAGCGGAGCTCTCCGCTCGACACCTTCCGCTGCACTAGACATACTTCTCAACCTGACAGCCCTAGATATTTACAGTAAACAAATGGCCGCGAGGACAGCCGTACGTTTCAAAGCCATCTCTCAAAGGACCAATAACTCTATTGGCCATACCACCATTCTGAATTGATTCGGAACTTTCCCAAGTCACTCCGACTACATCACTCCCTTGCTGGTTTTTGATAAAAACTTTGAAGTCACCATTGCCTCGAGGTCAGCTTGGGAGGAAGGGACTTTGATAGAAAATAAATCAGTGCATTATTATACAGATGGATCGAAGACTGAAAACGGAGTGGGTGGTGGAGTGTACTCAGATGGATTAAACCTTAGTCTCTTCTTCCGCCTACCAAACCATTGTAGCGTATTCCAAACGGAAATTGTGGCGATAAAGGAAGTACTGTCTTGGCTTAAAGAAAACAGGCTGCTTTGAAATCCCTCGCATCAGTCTCTTTAAACTCCATTACAGCCCAAGACTGTCGATCGTCTGTGATGGAGATGGTCAAACAGTTTAATATTCACCTATTCTGGGTGCCGGGTCACAGGGACGTTCCGGGGAATTGCAAAGCCGACGAACTCGCCAGAATTTAAACGGAAATGCTTATCTTGCCCAAAAAGGCAAATATAGGTATGCCTATAGCTACAAGTAAACTTATGCTGACACGAATTGCTCTGGAACAATCAAACACAAGATGGCTTAACACTACCACTTGTATGGCGACCTAACAAATCTAGCCTAAACTGGATTTGAAACGGTCAAAATGTCTATTGTCCCTCAGTAGATCTTAGATCAGCTCCGTAATAGGTGTCATAACTGGACACTGTCTCATAGGTAGACACGCCGCACGACTCGGTGTACTATCGAAGGATTTTTGCAGGAGTTGCTTGGACGAGGAGGAAGAGGAGACAATCCCACACCTTCTTTGTACATGCCCTGTATAATTTTGTCAGTCATCTGCTTGTTAAAGCAGGGCCATATTTTCCTAGTAGTATCACAGGTGTCAAGTAGACTCCACCTTTCATTGGATTTCCTTAGGATTATATCTGAAATTTTCTGTTTAATGTTGCAGAGTGGGATGCTTACCATCTCTGCTTGACTAGCGTCGAGCGATGATCCCTGTCTTGCCAACTTATCGGCATTTTCATTACCTGGTATGCCGCTGTGTCCCGGTACCCAGCAGAGTCTAATATTGTGCTGCGTGCCAAGAACCTTAAGCTTTTCGCGGCAGCAGGAGACAAGCTTCGATTTTATCACAGTGGCAGAAATCGCTTTTATTGCCGCTTGGCTGTCAATGTAAAAGATGATATCAGCCCATGGTATCGCCATCATTGATACCTGTCTAGCAGCTGTTGTCACTGCCAGAACCTCCACTTGGAAGACACTGCTATGATCTGGGAGCCTAAGTGAGTTGTTTAGCTCAAGAGGTTCTGAGAAAAAGCCTGCACCAACACCTGTGTCCATTTTGGAGCCATCAGTATAGATTGCTATTTCTGATTCACTGGTGTACGGTTGGTTGTTCAGCCATTCTTCTCTGCTTGGAAAGGCAGTTTGGAATGGTTTATAAAAGTCAAGCACGGGTGTTGTATAATCTGTAATGATGCTATCACCCAAGTATTTCTGAAGAATTTGAGCATGTCCTATTGCGCTGTTTTTCCAGGTATTAGTCTGGCTTAGCCTTAAGGCGCTATATGCAACGGATTCTTGTACGAAAAGGTCTAGGGGTTTCAGGTTGAGTATCGCCTCCAACCCTGCAGTTGGTGTGGATCTCATGGCACCCGTAATCCCAATGCACTCGAGTCTGTACTTTTGCCAGACTTTTGAGGTTCGTGCTTTTTTCCGTTGCATTCCACCATACCAAATTACCATAGGTTAGTATTGGTCTGATTATAGCCAAATACATCCACCTGATAATTTTTGGACTAGGTCCCCAGGATTTCCCAAAGATTCTGTTACAGGAGTAGAATGCAATCATTCCTTTTTTCGCTCTTTCCTTAGTGTTAAGACTCCAGTTTAATTTCCTTCTGCGGGGTGCCTTCAATTGAAGGTATTCTGAAGTTTGGTATTTTAGTTTTATTTGTGAAGAGGACTAATTCTGTTTTTGACGGGTTAACCATCAGCCCGCACTTTCTAGTCCATCTATTAACCTTAGAAAGGGCGTATTCAATCTGTTCACTGATAATGGGTAAGAATTTACCTGTAGCTAATAATGCAAGTTCGTCAGCGTAGGCTACTACCTTTACTCCACAGGGTTTTAGATTAATGAGAATTGTGTTCATAACCAGCACCCAAAGGAGTGGTGAGAGAACTCCCCCCTGTGGGGTGCCCCTGGATGTGGACACTCTCATCTGTATCCCTGCCAGTTCCGAGTTAATTTGCCTGTTCTTTAGCATGCACATAACCCAACGTATTATCGAATTATCGATTTTATTGTCTACTAGAGCTGCCTTTACCGCTTTATTGTTCACGTTATTGAAAGCTCCTTCAATATCGAGAAACGCAGCAAGGGTATATTCTTTGTCGCTCATTGTCTTCTCAATCGTGCTAACGACGCTGTGAAGTGCCGTTTCTACACTCTTCCCCTTTGTGTAGGCGTGCTGAGCTGGGGATAAATCAACCAGTTTCAGAGTGCCACGAATATGTAGGTCTATCAGTCTTTGCGAGAGGAACAGTTGGTCAAACGATCAAGGTTGCGGAGCACGAATTTAAAGTGGTGCAATCCTTTAAATACCTTGGGTCAATAGTAGCAGCCGATAACAATATAGAAGAAGAAATACGCGGGCGGCTTCTCAAATCCAACAGAGCCTACTATAGTCTGTCAAAGCTCTTCAAATCCAGAAATCTCACCATAACTTCAAAACTACTGCTTTACCGGACCATGGTCCTGCCAGTACTCACATATGGATTTGAGACCTGGGTGCTTAGCAAAAGGCACTCCGACCTCTTAGCTGCGTTCGAGAGAAAAGTCTTAAGGAGAATTGTGAGGAAGGACGATTCCGGAGACGGTACAATCACGAACTGTACGCAATCTACCTTGAAGCAGATATCGTGACAAAAATTAAGCTTGGTAGACTCCGGTGGGCAGGGCACCTAGCTCGCATGAGCGAAGAGGAACCTGCTCGGAAAGTTCTTTGTGGTACATTCTATGGTAGACGACAGCATGGTAGACCATGCTTGCGCTGGAGAGATGGCGTAGACCAGGACGCCCGAAGCCTTGGGGTGCGCAACTGGATGGCGTCGGCTAGAGACCGGGATAGGTGGAGAGACTTGTTGAAAGAGGCCAGGACCGGACCCCGGTTGTCGAGCCGATGATGATGATGATGATGATCAGTCTTTCAAACGTTTTAAGAATAAACGATGTCAAACTAATCGGCCTGAAATCTTTTGCTTCTGTATGACTGGGCTTGCCAGCTTTTGGAATGAAAACCACTTTGACTTCGCGCCATGATAAAGGAACATATCCCCATTTTAAACTGTTAAGGAATATGTTTTTCAGGAGCGGTATTATTTGGATTTCGCTTTTCTGTAGCATCATTGGGAAGATGCGATCAAGGCCAGAGGATTTATACGGAGAAAAGGATTGGATTGCCCATCTTATCTTTTCTTCCGTTATAATATCCGATGGTATAATGTGTTCCGTGTAGGATTCTGTTTCCAGGTTGCTGTCATTTGACCCGCAACCTGGGAAGTGAGTATTTATCAGGCGCTCAAGAGATCCTAAAGGGATTGAATCCTTGGAACGAATTTTTCTCAGTCTAGCTGATTCGTTTGTCCCTTCGATTTCACTGCAAAAAGTTCTCCATGAGCTTCGTTTCGCTCGTTCCTTTCCCTATATGTTTCAGTGGACAACCTTTCTCGAAGGCGTTACTAAGAATCACCCTGAGTTCTTCTGATGCTTGATCAATATGCTTGGGTTCTTGAATCGCAGTGTTATCGAGATTTTTGAGTTTCTTCTCTAATTCCCTATTAAAGAGATCCCAGTTGGTATTTCTGAAATTCCTATAAGGTTTCAGAGTTTTCACTGTATCACTTATCAAGAAGCCTATAAGCCTGTGGTCTGAGAATGATTCTTCTTTGAGAACATTCCATTGGTCGATTGAAACTGTATCTGAATTATTAGTAACAGTTATATCAATCACTTCTTTCTTCCCTGTTTTTTATAACAAAAGTGGGCTCATTGCCCCTATTTGCTACCAGTAAATTATGTTCTATAATAAATTCAAAAAGAGACTCACCTCTACTGTTGGTGTCGGTACTTGCCCATTGAGCATGATGTGAGTTAGCATCACATCCTAGAACCACGTCCCATCCTTCGATTGTTGCTCGCTCTACTAGCTGAACTCTTAGATCTGCAGGTGGTCCCTCCGTCCCGTAGTATGGCATATAGCAAGATGCCAGGATGAGTGGTGGGAACCCGATCCGCTCTAGCTTCACGGCAGTCTGGTCTAGATTACTATATGTAGATAGAAGAAAAAGATTAAACTGTTTCCTAGCTACAATGCAAGTTCTAAAATTACTGTTTGATACCACTTGTGCAGTTTGTGATAAATACATATTTTTAATTGATGGAAATATTTTAACTTCTTTGTAGCTATTGCATAGTTATGTATTGAGTACATTTCGTCTGTATTGAGTACATTCCAAGGGATTGTAAGGCTAACTAACTCGCCAACTCGCTATGAAATATAGTTCAAGAAGTAGGGAGAAAATCTCTAGATTCGTGTGGTATCACAATGGACCAACTCTGGCCTCAGCTGTGACGCTGGCAGCCTAACCTTAACCCAACCTAACACTAACCACCCTATGAACTAATTGCGCATAAGCTAACTAATTCTAGTTTATGGAAACAAGGAGAGACACTTACATGATCATACTTTCCCATTAATAATTTTACTAAATCTTATAATTACCTTAAACTTTTTTTTTTCAATCTCCCCTAGATAAGATTCAAAGTATTTGTAAACTTATCTTTTATGTGTTCCATACCCTGTTTGTTTGTTTGAATTCTTTTAGCTTGAGGCGCTGCTTTCATAATCCTTTATGTTGCTGTCAATCATTTGCAGTAAACATCCATAAATTTAGAATTCCACAAGTCAGTGGAAGAACCTATTTCTGGTTTTCATTTCACAGATCAGTAATATTTATTTACATTTAAGTTATAATTGCAAATAAATTTGCCCCAACAACTGATTTTGAACTGTAAACACAGGCAGTTGATTGAAATCTGGAGGTAATCAAATAGTAGTTTCACTAGCACCATTGGGCTTTGATGTCACCCCACACAAGTTTGCCAGAAGATTCCGTCGCAAATTTTCTCATTTGACCCCAGACACTCGTCATTCATTTGAATTATTATTTATTCATTTTACATGAGTAAATGATTTCTCTGGCAGCTGCTTAGTCATTCGGTGAAAATTTAAATAAGTTCCAAGTATTCGAACTTAATAACACTTTCATCTTCGCAAATATAAAATACTCTTGATCGAAATTTGTCGTTCTATCAACAACAATGTCACAACGAGCAAAGATAGCGACAACACAATACTCGTATCACCGCTGGCTTTAATCAAGTGAATTGTATGCCAAGGTAAACAGAGCTAGATATACATATCTGTTGTAGGTACTTAAGCTTAACCCCTGTTAACACTTGAAATTGTGTTTTTTTTTTGTTTTTTGCTTATACATATGTTTGTTTTGTTGAAGCAGTAATAACAAGTTTCTGCTTTTATCTAAACATACTCACGTTAAAATGTCATGATGGTGAAGTGTTAAATGAATTATTGTTTTTATTTATTGCGCTTCCAGGTACTTTGATCTTGTGATAATGTTCTAGTACAATAAAATAACTCAATTTCAAGCTGGACTTATTTTGTTTACAAACTAATATGAGTTGACTAATATGAATTTAAGAAACAGTGAAAAGATAGTGCTAAAAAAGTTTGCCTTGCTTAGACATTGAGGAACATAAAATTTAAAATCCCTGTACCCTTCTTTGTGAATAGTTTGACTTTAGTATGCTCGTTTAAATGCTCGTCCCAGCTTCTTACGGCGGCATGGGTCCGAGTGGTCTAAATTACTAAATTTCAATAACTCTTCCGAATAGAACCGGCTGAATTTGAGTGATGGTCTGTTTTAAGTTAATTTTAAGAGTATCGGTTGCATAGACCTGCGACTTCAGGAATTCCCACATCTAGTGGGATCAAATCGCATGACCTTGGCGACCAATTCTCGTCACCTATGAGAGAGATAACCTTACCCTTACATCGTTCATCCAGAATGTCAATATTGGCATCCGCTGTCTGATACGTAGCGCCATCCTGCTGCAACCACATGTCGTCTAGGTCAATATGGTTCAATTTGAGCCATAAGAAATTGGTTATCATCGTTCTGTAGAGCTTGCCATTGACCGTGGTGAACGCCTCACCAACGACGTTTTCAAAAAAGTACGTACTAATGACGCCGCCAGCCTAAAATTCGCATCAAACGGTAGATTTTCGAGAATGCATTGTCACCTGGTGAACCTCATGGCGGTTGGTGTTGTTCCACATACAGAAATTTTACTTGTTAAAACAGCCATTCATCCAAAAATGCGCCTTGTCGCTAAAGATGATTTTTCGGCCAAAATTGGGGTCCTCTTCCTTAGGATCCAAAGCCCAGTCTGCGAACGATTAGCGTTGTATATGGTCATAAACTTTTAGCTCTTGGTTCAGTTGGATCTTGTTCGGGTGTAGACCCAAGTCCCGATGCAAAATTGAAGTCTACGAAGACCGAGTTCTTGTGCGCGATAAGGAATCGATTGCCTCACGGACCGCGAAGACGTTCTCGACCGATCATGTGTTTCTTTGACGTACGATTGTTGGCTGATTGATTACAGAACTGATCGTCTCAAATTTGGCCACCAAACGTTGAAAACTCGACTATGAAGGGCCACCACGTCTACAGTAAAATGGGCGCAACGCGTGCAACAACCACACATTTTAATAACAGAGTTTTTTCATTTGGAAGTGCTGTCAAATCCAGTAACCTACAATGGCCGGCCGGTTCAAAATATTGCCCCCCAAAATCTTTCAGCTCCATTTGAAAAACCTTTTATTTAAAACTGGAAGTATGAAGCTGTGCAAATGAAAAGTGGTTCTACAATGGTAGTACAAGAGGGCGCGAAATTAGTCACCCTATCGGAAGATGTTGTAATTTTTGCAAATGGCGTCGTATGCCAATCATATTTGACAAAATAATGCCCCCCAAAATCTTTCAGCTCCATTTGAAAAACCTTTTATTTAAAACTGGAAGTATGAAGCTGTGCAAATGAAAAGTGGTTCTACAATGGTAGTACAAGAGGGCGCGAAATTAGTCACCTTATCGGAAGATGTTGTAATTTTTGCAAATGGCGTCGTATGCCAATCATATTTGACATTTGTGAGTTAGATAGCTGCCAAATACAAATAGATAAGCAAAGGAGCGCTACACTTCGCAAGAGCGTGGATAATTATGTTGATTTTTTCGACCAATAATAGGTTGGTGGTGTAAGCGGAGCGTCCATTTCGATGTCGATTTCCTAATCATGTTACGCTAACTGGGCAGACATTCCGGTGCTTAGCTACTCGATTCGAACAGGAATGAAACCACACGAGACAATGTAGGGCGTTGCCGCCCCTAGACTGGTCGTTCCCCTCAGAATATCGCGGCTGTGGCTGCCGATTTCACTGATAACGAAGAAACATCAACCAGTCGACGGGTCACGCAATTTGACATCACCACACGAACCCTGCAGCGAATTTTAGTGAAAGACTTACACACATTCCCGTACAAAGTGCAAACAGTGGGTCAGTTAATGACCGTCCGTCGCATGTGAATTATTGTCGAAGCCATCAGCAACTCAACAACGAAGAGGACGGTTTTGGGTCGAAAATCATCATGAGCGACGAAGCGCATTTCCACTTAAGTGATTACTTCAATAAGCAAAGTCGTCGTTTCTGGGGCAATAAAAATCCGTGTATGATGCACGAAGAGTCATTACATCCACTCAAACTACTGCCGATTGGGTCGTATTTTTGTTTAGGACGAAATCGGCAATGCGGTCACTGTTACTGACGAACGCTTAAGGGCCATGATAAGCGACTTCTTACAGTCGTAATTGGATGAGCGGGGCTTCTTGAATATGTTTGGTCTCAACAAGACGGTGCAACAACACATACAGCACGGGCCACAATGGGTACTGTGAAGGAAGCGTTTCCTAGCCGCGTAATCTCCCGTTTTGACGATTTGGCATGGCCAGCCAGAGCACCCGATTTAACTATCCCAGATTTCTTTCGTTGGTACTACGGGTTTAGTGAACAAATTCAGACAATCCCAGCATTTTAAGAAGAATATTGGACAGGAATGCCAACAGTTATCACCGGTAATCTTGCGGAAAGTCATGGAAAATGCGATAAAATGAGCACAAATGTCTATCGACACTGGCGGCATCCACCTGACGGATATCATCTTTTCCACTTAAGCCTAGTACGCAGATCGCGCTAAATCTTATCTCCCACATTTTTCTCCAAACATCAAGCTAATCCAAGCTTAATTTTGACATAAGAAGCTTGTGAAGAATATGTCACAGAAAACAGCTGTTCTCTAAATGAAATTTTTCAAAGATTTAAAAGAATTTGTTGCAAAATTATGATTTTTTAAGAATTATGAATGAGAATTATGAATTATGAGTGATTTTTGTTATGGAAAATCTTGTAAGACTTCCGTCACCAAATATTCTTTTAAATATTTTTCCATTTCAAATTGAAATTTAGCTCGAGAAAAAATGTGCCATACAATTATTTCGTGAGCTAAATTTTGACAGATAAGTTATGTACAGTTCGAAGAGAAATTTTGATTATTAAGTTGAAGCAGCGTAACTCTCGGCTAAAATGTTTGACATAATTTTAGATTGGCTAAATTTTTGGAGAGAATTTTGTATGGGAGATAAAATTTAGCTCGATCTTCCATCACTCAAAATAATTTTTTTATTTATTAAAAAAGTAATTCAAAAACAAATTTGGATGATCAATTTTCCTCCACCTTTTAACTTCAAAGTTGTAAACGAGTTCAAATCTTCTGGATTACTATTCGTAAAAAATCTAATCTTGCAAGAGAATTTTAACGGAAAATTTTTAAATGCCAAAACTAAGACTTCAGAACTAACATATGCTTTTATTTGTACCTTAACATTTTCCTGGGCTATCATATTATATGTATCACTCCATTTCCATATACTCGTATCTTCAATTCCTAGTCACGTTACATCTTCCTTCGATCCAGTCTTGCATTTTATATTATTTTGAAATAGTAAAATAAAAATAAAATTCATATCTTCATACAAAGAAGAGTTAGAAAAAAGTGAAATTAGTCGAATTCTTAAAAATTCATAAACTGTTTATCAAGAGCAGTTCAAAAATCTAACAATAGAAAACAGACGTAAGAGCATATTTACCCTTATTTCTCCTTTAATATATTAACGGAACAACTCTAGAAGAAAGAAGAAAGAAAAACAAATGATTAAATGAATGCTCAGAAAGAAGATATAATGAAAGAAAGATATATTGATTGGGCCTGCACACACGAGATGAACAATTTTTGGACTAAAACCTGTTTTAGTCTATAGTCCAAGCACACACGAGATGATTTCAGACTGGGGGAAGAAATGTATACATGAACCTCTTTCATATGTGTTAGTATTTCTATGTGTATGTTGTTGTTGTTGTATGTTGTGTATGTGTTGGTTTCAGTCTTCGTTCATCCACGAAATTTCGGGTTGAAATTTTAGTCCGTTTCATACTGCACACTTCGGTTCCCTTGCCAACAAAACTGTTCTTAGTCCGGATGAAATAGTCTCGTGTGTGCAGGCCCATTGTATTTAATAGAAAGAGACTACCGGTTAGGTAGAAGAATATACTGAGAAAATAAAGATATGATCTAGAGCTGTGCCAATCGTTCATTTTGAAAGATCGAATTGATTGATTGGTTCAAGGATTCGATCTTTTCAATCAATCGTTCATTCAATCACAATCATTTTTTATCCAGCCGTTTCGTTCCAAACGAGATAAAGACCGACACGAAATGTTTTCAATCTTTCATTCAATTAAAATATCTTTTTTCCAATCGTTTCGTTCAGACCGAGACCCGAAACAATGTGAAAATGAACGAAAGTTTGGCCTTTTTCTACTTCGTTGCTTCGTTCTCGCCATCTTCGTTTGTATATAAAAAGAGGAATATGCATTCTGTTTCATGTTTATTCCTATTTGGTCTTGTGAAATGATTGAGAACATGCTGAATGAACGAAACATAACTTTTTTTCGTTCGTTTCGTTTCAGTGGTAAGATATTGACATTAGGATTGATTGATTTGGTCTACTTTGATTGCAATCAATCAATCTTTTTGGTGAACGGGTCAAAGACCGAATCAATCGCGATGGACACAGCTCTAATATGATCAGTTGTTGTGTATCTGTTGACGAAGAAAGACCTTTTATTTATTTAACCGATTATTGCTTTTAGTTTTGTATTAAGCAAAGTTTTAACAAAACAACAAAATTTATATTACGATATCAATACTAATTCTAACTTTTAAACCCCTATTTATCATCCACTACATATGCTCACAAGAATGTCAACGTTTAGTACTTTAGTTAAGTTTTCGTCAAGTTTAAACTCGAACATGAAATATCACTCTCTAGGTATCAAAAACAGTCTCATTTGAATAAATAAAATAATAAATGCTATTATGCAATTTAAAATAATTGTTTACAATCATGAAAACTCAAATGGGCTATAAACGCACAGGCAGACACCCAATTATTCAACATATTCATTTCGTTAAAACTACCAATCTTCAGTTAAGTTGTAATAAAATGATGTGACTGTATAATTGAGTGCCATTGACAGGATAAAAATTCATAAATTCTTCTTAAGCTACAAAAGGATTGAAAAGCCAATATTGTGTGCATCCAATTAGACAGAGAGCATTATTTCCAGACAAAAGCTTTTTCATATCATACAATAGTTGAGTGCTCGTTAAGTTGGTATTCCAATTAATTCTCTGTGTAATAATATTTATACATTTCTTTGATTCAATGAAAATTATTCAAATAAAAATAAATAAATCATCTGGATATCTGGATTGATTAAATCAGTTGGTAGTTTATACATACACAAAATATGAAGGAATAAATATGAAGATGTATATAGGTAAGCCACAGCTCTGGCCTCTGCATTTTATCGTTAACTATAACATTCATTTTTGTAGGTAGATAAAACAAACCTCAACGAACGTTCGTACACGTAAAAACGATACATGGCAAAGTCCTCCCAACAAAATCGTCGAAGCCCTTCAAAAAATATAACGTGAAAATGTATTGCACCGTAATAATTTTCAATACAGCCATTCATTGGCTGGTGTATATAAATCGCCTCATACACTCATAAGTAATGCCAGAAGCACCGAGTTTTCATATATCTCCCGGTAGAGTTATTTCGGAGTTTCGATGTAAATATGACATTTTGACCCGATTTTGTTTTTATAGAAATTCCTACAAATGTTTTCAATTCTTTTTTCCCTCTGATACCGTGTGGAATGGTCCTGAATACAGAGAAATAAGAAATCGTGACTTTTGAAGTTTAATTTTGAGAAAGCATTGTATAAATTAAAATTGAAATAAAGTTCCTTATTGGAAATTGTTCGCTTAATCAAAAGGAGCAATCGAAGTTTAGCATTTCAATTAATTTCACGGTTTATTTCATCGAGATTAACTTTATCAAAATCTTCAAACTTTCTTTCAAATAAACTTATTCAATAATAAGAAAACGATTAAATATCAAAACTTAAAGGAAAAATAAGTTTTCTAAGGACCAGTTCCATTTTTATGAATGTAATTGCTCAAAATTTAAGATTAGGGACAGATGACTTGTTAAAAATAAAATGGATGGAGTTTATTTGTTACTTGCAATATACGTATCTACTATAGGGTAAATTTTGAATTCGTTAAAAAAGTAAACTCGAAATTATAATCAAACGCTGATGAAAGGTCCCGAAACAAGTGTTAAGGATTTGAATAAGAAAATGCACTATTGGGTCGCATAAATTTGATTTTAAGTTTAAGAAACTTAAAGAAAACTGTTCTGAAGCAAAAAATAAAAAAAAGTGTGAGTTTCGGAATTCATGGTTAAGATGTAAAGGGTGGGCTAAAAACAAGCTTCTTTTTAAAAATGCAATAAAATGAACAAAATTAAATTTTTTCTATGTATTATGGCTTTATTAGTAAGAGCAAACATTCCCATTAATTATGGAACACAACGTCGTTCAAGTGGCTGCATCGGCTGGCTTCGCGGTAGCTCATTCTGTCACTCAAGTTCAAGTTCAAGTTCAATTGATTTTATTTCATGATAAAAATTACAATTTTCAAAGGTTTATTTTAAAAAATCATATAAGCATGGCATTGCCGTCTGCCCGATTGACATTTTAAACAAGGTTATAAATTGTAGTTTTAAATTTTACATACATACATACATAAAAAGAAAAAAAAAATATTTTTAAATCGAAAAAAGCAAAAGATTATAATAAACTAAAAATGTTTTTAGAATGCTTCATTAAGTATTTGGATTCTGTAGACCATAGCTTTTCTATAAAAATGGTATAAATTCGTTATATCTCGTTCGCAGTTAAGAAGCGCTATTACATCCTCGTCATGGATCTCATTCTCTCCCAAACAAGTCCTTCGTAGCTCTTTTAGTAATGGACATTTTCCTATAAAATGCTTTATATCTTCTCTTACCGACATATTACACATTGAGCAAATGATCGGTAGATCCTCACGATGCGGCATGAAGTTCAATCGTACTAGTTCACCTCTTATTTTGAAAACCGCAGATATCAGCTTTCGATTGAAATCGCTCTTAAAATAATTTTTTTCACAAAGATTATGTTGGAGAATGCTGTATGTGGCTCTGTGTACCGAAGAAGTCGCCTGTGTGATACATTCGAGTCTACATTTTTCATCAGTTCTAGCGATGAGATTATACAGGGACTCTTTAACTTCCTTTCCGTTGCAGTCATGAACATTAAGGATAAAATCCAGTCCACAGTAATCTGCTAATTCCTTCAGCTTCTCGAACCAAAGACTTTTTTTCTGCATAATATGCATCGCAATCACTTTCGGTAGCCTGTCATCACCCATGTTAAAAATTCTTAAAAGAAAATCGATATGAAGCTTAAGTGTTTTGATGAAAAGTGGTGATAGCCCGGTTTCAATATTTATCATGTAGTTTGGTGTATTTTTTGGAAGTTGAAAACATTTTTTTACGTAGAATCTTAGTAGATTTTCTACCGATTCATATTTTCTATAGCCCCAAACTTGTGCTGCATACATCATTATGGATTCTGCTACTGCAGTAAAAACTTTATATTTTACGCTATGCGAAACTGAATCGTTAGCAAAACAGTTTTTCCATGAGGAACTAATAGCACTTTTCGCTTTGATCAATTTTTCTTTGAAATGGGTTTCCATGTTCAGGTTACTTGTAATAACCACACCAAGGTATTTATAAGATTTTACAACTTCGATAGGTTCGTGGTTGTAATGCCATTTTTCATTTCTAGCCAATCTGCCAGAACCGTTTTTAAAGACCATAGCCTTGGATTTGTTTAAGTTGACAGTTAAATTCCACAACTTACAGTAGACCTCGAGCCGGTTGATCATTAATTGTAGCGTTTCCGGAGAGTAAGCAAAAAGAACAACATCATCTGCAAATAAGAGGGCTTTAATTGTAACTCCAGCAAACTCTATACCTCCCGATAAATCTTCAATAAGGTCATCAATAAACAAAGAAAACAAATAAGGACTCAAGGGGCATCCCTGTTTTACACCTTGTTGTTTCAAACCAGTCGGATCTTTCATCACCATTCCACACCGTCGCTATATTCCCATCATACAGGTTTTCTATCACCCTTCCATACTTTTTAGACAGTCCTTTGTTGTAGAGCTTATAAATTAAGGCCTTTCTATCGATTGTATCGAATGCAGACTTGAAATCGACAAATAGGACATAAAGTTTCTTTTTCTGCTCCAAAAGAGTACCCGCAATGCTTGTTAATATGAATATATTATCGTTTGTAGAGTAACCACTACGAAAGCCCGCCTGACATTCCTTTAGAATTTTGTTATGGTTCATCCAAACAGCTAATCGATCGCTTAGAATTGTCACAAAAATTTCATAAAAGGTATTTAAAAAGGATATTCCACGGTAATTTTCTGGATCAGATATATCTCCCTTTTTATGGATTGGAAATATAATCGCTTCCTTAAACTGCTTAGGTATTATTCCGTTTTGTAGTATATTTCTGTATACCCCGGTAAGTTTTTGAATGAGCTCAATAGTTCCATATTTAAGAAACTCTACCGTGATCCTATCGACTCCTGGCGCTTTTCCATCTCTAAGTTTGCTAACTGCTAATCCGACTTCTTCTTCTAAAATATCAGCATCTAGGATATCGTTGTCAAAAAAAGGCCTCGCGTAATGAAACTTTGGTGCATCACTTGTTGGGTTCAAGAGTTTTTGAAAGTGATTTTTCAACACAATTGAAGATAGTTTAACGCTGATTTGTAAGTTTTTGCCATTGAGGGTTTTTAATGTTTTCCAGAATTCCTTAGAGTCTCTGCAATGGGTCAGTTGTAAGGCTCTTGTCTCATAAAACAAAGTCTTTTTCCTTTGGCAGATAAGCTTGTAATTTTTGTTTGTTTCAATATAAAGTTTTTTAAAATATTGGTTGCTATGTCTCCGAAACGCTCTCAACCATCCAAAAGATCTTTTTCGAGCTACTTCACATTCGTCGTCGAACCACTTTTCTGTGTTCCTTTTTGTTTCATGAAGCGTTTGTCTGCAGAAAGGATAAGCAGATTTAATGACTTTTTCAATATCTGTTAGATTAAACTCCCTTTCGATTTGAAGTTCTCGATTAATATTATGCCTATAATCAGTAGCTTTCTTTTCATTCCATAGTAATTTTGGTGGCAGTTCAAGTTTTCTAAGGTTTTTTCCCATTGAAGACGATGAGCCTAGTTTTATCGATATTGGCATATGATCAGAAAAAGGCATGCTCAAAATTTCAAAGTCACTAATGATTGATTTCCATTCACCGTTTACTAGACAGTAGTCGAGCACCGAAGAGCCTTGCTGTCCCACGAAGGTGAATTCACCGTTAGTATCAGAGTCACTAGTACCGTTGATTATCGTGAAGCCAAAAGAGTTAGAGAGTTCCAATAACTTACAGCCATTTGCATTTATCGATGAATCTTTTGATTTTCTTTGATTACCAGCAAACATGTTTTCTCTTCCCGCTTCCTTCCCTATTCTAGCATTTAAGTCACCAATAATCATAATATTATCTCCATTGTAAATATCTAAGAAATCTTTTAAAATTCGGAAATCTCTCTCCCAATTGTTGCAATTTACATAGCAAGGTATTATTATAAATTTTTTAGTATTTATGACGATTTTTAAAACAATAACATCTTCTATAGATACGAATTCACAAGATACGTTTTTCATTGATTTTTTGTAGCCGAAGAAACATCCACCACTTGCTCTTCCTCGCGTGTTCGTTTTGATTGCAGGAATCCAATGAAAATTGAAACATTTAAAACTATCAGAATACAAATTTAAATCTTCTATTACAACAAAAGTTTCATATAAAAATACTATATCATAATTATTTAATAATTCATAAAAATTACAATATATTGATTTATTCTTAAGACCAGCTATATTATAACTTAATATTTTAATATTGAATAAACATTTTATATTTATTTCTTTATTTTGGCAGACGGCAGTATCACCCTATGCTAAGTTTAAGTTTGCAGGTGCATTAGTGGTTGATGTCCTTGCTAAGTTACTTGGTTCTCGACAACTAGATGTCTCTCGCTCCAGGTTGCTTACATTTTTATGTCGTTTTCCATTGGTTTCACTCAAGGATCCACTCATTCTGAAATCCAATGGAACGGTTCTAACTTCTTCTACTCAACTTTTGAAATTTTGCCTTTGTATTAGTTAAAAGTCGTGTTGGTGAAAATCTGCGATAGTTGCTTTTGACATTTGGGTATGAGTATTAGTGCTTCTTGAGTGGATTCTGACTTGAAATCGAGAAGCGAAATTCTCTTCTCAGAAGAGTATTTTTTCCCAATGGAATGGTTTGAGAAGACTTCTGGACGCTTCCAAACGCTTCTGGACGACCAATGGAAAATGACATTAGTTTGACGTCCTTCTGACTTAATTAAATCATCCAGCTGTTTTTGGATGTCTGTTTTGTAAATAAGATTTAATTGCAGCACTCCATTTATCTTATTGTCGCATAAGAGTCCCAAAGCTTGGCTCCATCGAAACGTTTTGTTATTTATAACCATTTTGTCGTCTCTTATAATAACTTTTATCTCTGAGTTCAATTCGCTGAGTTTCTTTCTTATCTTCAGAAGCTGGTTTCGTTTTTGTCGTATAGCATAAGGAAGATCTTTGAACATTATGATTCCGGTGTTTTTAATATCTTTTGACGATTTCAAGGCAGTGATGACTTGTTGTTTTGATTGCAGTTTCACAACATAATTTTTTTTATTCGGGTTCCTAGATCGTAGTTCGAGAATTTGTAGGTTATCTTCTGCTGTTGGCGGGTGAATTAATGATTCGCATACGCTTTTCACCAATTCTTTCTCGTTGGCACCTTTTTGTCTAACAACAGTCATCATTAAATTCTTTTCAGTGTTTTTTTTCTCAATTTCGTCCATCCGGCATTCCAAAAGCTCGTATTTTTCCTCAAGGGTCGCGACTTTGTTCATTAGCTGGAGGTTTTGTTCTAATAATTGCTTGTTTGCTATGACAATCGCGTCGAGGTCTGTTTTTTTGGCTGTTGTGTCGAGCAACTCGGCGATCATTTTGGACAAATCAGATTTGGACATATTTCCAACACATTCTTCTAGTGATTTCGGCATTTTACAATAAATTTGCGCTTTTTTTTCAGTGTTGAATGTTTCGGGGGATATTTCACCTACTTTGCGCTTATTCATATGATCTTTCAGTAAGGTTATGTGCGGGATATTTCAGCACAATGAAAGCAATATAATTGAAAGAGAACTCACTTGGATGCGTTGATAAATTGAGTAAATAAACTTTCTTGAATTTACTAGTATATAAATAACTTTAAAAAAACTTTTTATTCCTTATTTTATTTCGCTTTTTCGTGAGACAAATTTTAAAACCACCACTCCAATTTTCCAAGACCTTGTTTATGGTTTCGGGCTGTAGCTCACGGATTGCTTAGGCCATCATCATCAGGCCTTAAGTGCTTGAGTCATTTCCTGAATGTTGGCATAACATCTGTCCTTCACACTTTCTCACAAAAAAAAAAGTCCAAAGGCTGATAACACGAATTGGGAATTTTTCGCCCAAACGATCGATTGTGGCATGAGCTGTGTGGCATGGCGCGCTATCCTGCATGAACCAGAGGTCATCCAGATCCATATCGTTAATTTATGTAAAAAAAAGTCGGAAGAACCGAACAAGCTGTACACGATTCCTTCATCCAGATCGAGCAGGCGGCACAAAATCTGGGGCTGCAAATTAGTGAAGGTAAAACAAAGTACATGGTGGCGTCGAATGCGAGAGGAACAGTTGGTCAAACAATCAAGGTAGCGGAGCACGAATTTGAAGTGGTGCAATCCTTTAAATACCTTGGGTCAATAGTAGCAGCCGATAACAATATAGAAGAAGAAATACGCGGGCGTCTTCTCAAATCAAACAGAGCCTACTATAGTCTGTCAAAGCTCTTCAAACCCAGAAATCTCACCATAACTTCAAAACTGCTGCTGTACAGGACCATGGTCCTGCCAGTACTCACATATGGATCCGAGACCTGGGTGCTTAGCAAAAGGCACTCCGACCTCTTAGCTGCGTTCGAGAGAAAAGTCTTAAGGAGAATTGTGAGGAAGGACGATTCCGGATACGGTACAATCATGAACTGTACGCAATCTACCTTGAAGCAGATTTCGTGACAAAAATTAAGCTCGGTAGACTCCGGTGGGCAGGGCACCTAGCTCGCATGAGCGAAGAGGAACCTGCTCGGAAAGTTCTTTGTGGTACATTCTATGGTAGACGACAGCGTGGCAGACCATGCTTGCGCTGGAGAGATGGCGTAGACCAGGACGCCCGAAGCCTTGGAGTGCGCAACTGGATGGCGTGCGTCGGCCCGAGACCGGGATAGGTGGAGAGACTCGTTGAAAGAGGCCAGGACCGGAACCCAGTTGTCGAGCCGATGATGATGATGAAAAAAAAGTCGGTTAACATGGCTCTTTAATGCCCACCGTTGACCGAAAAGGTGTTCCCAGCTTCATTTCGAAGAAAAATGGCCCATGATGCCACCACTCCACAATCCGCAACAAACTGGCAATCTCTTCGGATGCATTGGCTTCTGGACAATAACGTGCTCGTTTTTGTCCAATTCCCAGTTGTCCGTTTCAAGCCGCTCTAAGGCCCAAACTGCGAAGCGATAACGAAGCGAATAGTCATGCGCCTTCAATTGCTTAGAGGCGATTGGACCTTGTAAGCGAAAAATCCGAGATCTTTGTGCAGAATTTTCCTCAGGCTAGTGCGTGAAATGTTGAGCTCTTGAGATCGATGACGAGTTGATGTTCGAGAATTGAGTCTCACACTTTCGGCTACAGCAGCTTCATTCTCGTCTGTGCGCACCGTACGACGAAGGGGACCATGAGTGTTGCCCACTAGCATACCAGTCTAACGAACTTTTTGCACAAACTTGCCTACAGCAGGCGCGGTGAGTGCTTCATTTTGGCCAAAACTTCTTTTTTGCACAGCACGCACTTTGGAAATAAATAATAAAGGTATGATACTGACTTTCTGTCAAGATTTTGAGCGGGAAACAGCTGTTAGTGTCAAAATAACTTATGATTTAAAAAGAAACCACTAGATGGCCCATCCTTTACATCCATAATCTAGCCTTAAACCAGAAGATCAATCTAGTGTGATCGATTCCAATATTTGACCCTATATGGTTCAAAACAAGTTGAATGAGTTATTCCAATGCATGAACATAAAATGTTGCATACCCTTAGGCATGTTTTTTTCATTTATATCCCTCGTTAAAATTGTGAAACTAAATTAACATTGCTCTTTTCAGAACCTTTAAATAAATTGATGACTGGCCATAGTATAGAATTTTTTTTTTCTAAACCAATTACTTTTAACTGTCCTTCATAATTCATGAAAAGGCACAAACGTTTCTGAAATAAAAACCATCAATTTCTTGAATGGGTACCCTCGTCAAACAAAATCGCGTTATAATTTTTGTTCATTTATTATTTCAAATCTTAACCGTCCAGAATAAAAAAAAAACTTCTCTCCAACAGAAAATTGTCCTCCATTTGCCTGAAACAAATTGAAATACTATAGCGGTTCTAGGAAAAATCTACAAAAACACATTAATCGTGCCAATTTTCAAAATCAACACTCGCCACTGAGAAGATATTTTTCCAATTCCTATGTAACCCCAAGCTTGGTTACACAAACGTAACAAACTAAATCAGAAAACCCGTCCTTTTTCTGTTTGCGGTCATTTAACGGTTTTGGAAAAAGGTCCCTCTGGTTGTTGAATTGGAACAAGGATTTCTTCTCGACGTGTCGGTCGTCCTTGGATTTGTTCTCATCTCCCTGGGACAGCAGAATAAAACACCACAAGACGTTGTACGTGACAGCGATTTTTAGTTTAGCCTTTTGAACATTTGGAATTCTAAAAAGTGTGCATTTCCTTCTCACTTCTCAAGTCAATACCGCAAAACCTCAAATCCTTGTCAACCGTTAAAAGTTTTTAGTATGAATTTAAGCGAATGTATTCGTATTTTGCTCAAGGACTAAATTTCCCTTTTTTACGCTTGAGGGAAGTTTTTTAAGAGGTTTAGGGTTCTGGAAGTAATTGTGTGCTAATGGGCTACAATAATTCATCTTTGTCCTGTGCGATGTCCGTTCATGGGATATAAACCTGAAAGGGAAATGAAATTTTTGTTCTATAAATTATTCAAAAGGACTCCTGTTGCTGTTGCGTGTGGGGGTCGCTGTCTTTATGTCTTTTTCAAAGGAGTGGCACAACTACAAATGATGTAGAAAGGAAGGACCTCGAAATGTCAAGTATGTCAGGTGTTGTTTTGTTTTTTTTTTTAAACTTTGAATGACGTAGTCACTTGCAAATCAAATTCAAAATAAAACCACCATGGTCTTGTAACATTTGCATGACGTCATGAATTATTCAACTTTAATTGATGGATTTATTATTATTCCCCTTTTGCAAGAGTGAAATTTAATCACATGAAAGAAGTGCAAAAAAAAACGTCGCTAGAATATGGGTCCTTCAAAAGCTACGTATGCCGTTGGTTCCGCAATCAGGTTAAACCTAACGCGGGTGCAATTTCATGGAATTTGCATTTCAGGAATATGCACGCGGAAATGTTTATCCGTTTTATTTTCTCATCTCCGAATGTCGGATGTGTGTGTGGTGTGTGTTTTGGTGGAATCATGTACGAGATTACCCGTGTTCTATGTTTATTCAAACTCAAACCAACGAGGAATTGCGCCAGATCCGGATCCGGATGAGCAAACTCTTTTTGTTGCATTTTTGGCGCTTTAATTTTTATTTTATTTTGTCGGAGGAAGCCTGCGTTGAATATCAGAAGAGGCGTAAGGTATTTTAGAAAATATTCCAGGATTCCATGGACGTGGAGGTGCTCGAAGCGATATTTAAATAATATGGTTATTTTTGGTACATAAAGTTATTCCATTTAAGGAAGAGCTCTGTGTTTTTTTTGAGTACCTTCGGGATGTACTTTACGGTCTTGTATTTTATTTCCAGCTTTAACTGCGTTATCTTGAAAAATTGGGTGTGCAATTTGCGATGTATCCTTGGGTTGTCTATGGAAAAATTTAAATTTCAATGTAATTTCAATGTTAAAGAAGTGAAGTCTTAAATGCAATGAAATTGTTTTCCCTTAAAGACGAACAAGTGTTTTTGTTTCAAGCAAACGTTTTTTCCAGCAATAACTTTCTACTTTCTGTAGCTGAAAAGAGAAATTGATTTATTAAAGATTTGGTGAAAATTTAAAAAAGGTACTTAAGCAATGGGAAGTTTAATTTAAAAAGAGTATGTATTCACCAATACTCGTAAAAGCCAATAAGGCGAAAATGAAAGTTTGTTAGTTTGATTGTTCCACATAGCCGCACACTCGGAAATGACATAAAACAAAACGATTGAAATGTCAAAAATAAAATTTATTTTATTATAATTTTTGGAGAAGGGGTCTTTTTCATTTCGCAATTTTTTGTATTTTGAAATTTAACCATTTCGCATTTAGTTGCTTAACAATTTCTATTTAGTTGTTATAATTTCGCAAAATTCCACATCGCAATTTGTGTTTCGCATCATCAATGTTTCGCATTATTATTATTTCGCATTATTATTACTTCGCAATATATTATTCAGTTAATTGTTATTTCGCATTTCATGCGAAAGGCATTAAAATTTGTATAATATATCGAAAGGTATCAAACATTATCAATTCTCTAGTTTTTGTCTAATTTTTGGATATTGTAATGCCATCACCTATGCTTATGTGTTCAATGACTCGTTGCACTTACTTACTTAACCGGCTCCCGATCCATGAAGGGTCTCTGCCTGAGTTATTGCGGTCTTCCATCGGTTGCGATCCCTCGCGAGCTCCCTCCAGTCGTCGGGACCAAGCGCTTTTGCGTCTGTAACCGCCTGGTCCTTGTAGCGGAGGTTCGGTCTTCCTCGACGTCTCGAACCTGGGGGCTGGGATTCGAAGATTTTCTTGGCTTGAGCCTTGTTGTCCATGCGCTCGATGTGACCGAGCCAGTGTAGTCGACGTGTTTTGGCTTCTTGGACTACATCCACATCTTGGTACAGCTCGTATAATTCACGATTGAATCTTCTCCTCCATTCGCCTTCTTCGCATATAGGACCAAATATCCGTCGAAGAATTTTTCTCTCGAAAGTGCCCAGTATCAATTCCCCTTTTTTACTTATCGTCCAGCACTCGGCGACGTAGAGTAGAACTAGTCTTTCGAGAAAGGAGTTTTGAACCCATTTGTTTGGCCAAACCGAAGTAGCAGCGGTTTGCTAGGGTAATTCTTCGTCGGATTTCGCGGATTTCGGTGAACTCCTTGACTACCTCGAAATTACTGCTACCAACAGTGACGTTTTGTCCTAGGCGATGGACAGATGAGGCTTTGTTTGTTGACAGCATATACTTTGTTTTATCCTCATTAACTTCCAGACCAACGCGTTTTGCCTGTTCATCAATAGCTGTGAACGCTTCTAGCACAGATCGCTTGAAGCGGCCGATGATATCGATGTCGTCCGCATATCCAAGCAGTTGGGAAGATCTGTTGGAGATAGTGCCTTCCAGGTTAACACCACTTTTGCGCACTATCTGCTCCAGGACTAGGTTGAAGAAATCACATGATAGCGCATCTCCTTGTCGGAAGCCTGTACATGTCTGGAATAGCTCGGATAAGCTGTTACCCATTTGCAGGTTGCACCGCGTATTTTGTAACGTCATGCGGCATAGCTGGTTCAGTTTTTTCGGGATCCCGAGTTCTGACATCGCAAATAGAAGCTCTTGGCGACTTATGCTGTCATATGCGGCTTTAAAGTCGATGAAAAGATGGTGGGTTTCGAATTGAAATTCGTTGGTCTTTTCCAGGATTTGCCCCAATGTGAAGATTTGGTCATTCGTTGATCTACCTGGCCTGAAGCCACACTGGTACGTGCCGATTATAGTGTTGCAGAATGGGTTTAGACGCTCACATAGTACGGTGGATAGGATCTTGTAGGCAACATTAAGCAGGGATATGCCCCTGTAGTTTTTGCAGGACATAGGATCGCCTTTTTTGTAGATTGGGCATATGGAGCCCACACTTGGTTGATGAGCTGATGCATGCACCCTATCAGGACATCTCCTCCATACTTATAGAGTTCCACAGGTAGGCCATGCGAGCCTCCGGGTTTTGTTATTCTTAAGCTTGCGGATTGCTTTCTTAACCTCTTCAGTACTGGGTAGTGGGACTGGATCTTCATTGACTAGTCTTATGCTTCTTTGCTCCCCAGTGGTTTCGTCTAAATAATGCCCACTAAGCAGCTGCTGGAAATGCTGCTTAAACACGTCTACAATTCCCCGTACTTCGGTGACTAGGTTCCCTTCGCTGTTTCGAAGAGCTTGCCTGTCGGTCTTATAACCTGATGCCAGTTGTTTGGCTGTTTTGTAGAACCGGCGGGTGTTTGTGGCGGTGCCAGACTCCTCGAGATACCTGAGCTGAGAAGCTGCGGCTGCTCTTTTCTTTCTGCGCTGGGTTTTTTTCTCTTTCCTTCTCTTTTCACGGTACTCCTCTTTTGCTGCTCTTGTTTTCCGTTGCAGCATTTGCATTCGTGCATTTTCCGTCTCCTGCTTCAATACCGCGCTTTCATTATCATACCACGGGTTCTTTCTCCTAGGTATCAACCACCTATGGTGGTCTCGGCTACCTCCTTAATGATGTCGCGGTACTGGCTCCACTGGTTGTTGACGCTTGTGGCTGGTGGCACGGCAGAGAGTTTTCCGGTCAATTGCTCACTGTAGTCTCTGGCTTTCTTAAGTGTGCTAAAGCATGCAATATTGAATTTCTTCCTTTGGGCGATCCTCATATTCTTTTCGTTGGACAGTCGGGCTCTGAACTTTATCACAACAAGAAAGTGGTCAGAGTCCACGTTTGCACCTCGGAAGGTTCGCACGTCCAAGATGTTCGACGCGTGCCTTGCGCCAATTAGCACGTGGTCGATTTGGTTGGCGGTTCGACCATCTGGAGATCGCCAGGTTGCTGTGTTGCACATCTGTTGCATTTCTTAATGTGATTTATGAAAAGTAATATTTTTATAATCTATCGAATGATTTTTTTTTTAACATAATTTTGAGTAGTTGTCATTTTTATAACAAATTGACATGATTTACCTTAAAGTATGCAGAAGATGTGACTGTGACTAAAACAAAAAATTAAAACAATAACTTCGAGCGAAATTTTGCAAGTTATTTGGTCACGTCCGAAATAGATATAAAAATTAATAAAAAAAATACTTATCCATCTGCTAACTTGTAATTCGTATTAATAAAAATTTAATAGCCTGTAGTATGTGATAGCGAGCGAATAACTTTAAGTCGCTGAATTCCCCGTTCAAATAAACAGATAGCTTTGTAACACTCACCTGCATGTACAGGGTGGACCATCTAGTGGGTTTTTTTTTCAATCATAGGTTATTTTGACATTGACAGCTGTTTGCCATATCATACCTCAGAGGAACGAAATGAGTCGCTTTACGCTTGGACAACGTTGGGAAATATTGAAAACTTATTTCTAAAGTGAGTGCTGTGTAGCCCAAACAGAGCGTTTTTTGAAAAGAAGTTTTGGCCGAAAAGAAATACCCACCGCGCCTGCTGTACGTAAGTTTGTGCAAAAAGTTCGTGAGACTGGTATTCCAGTGGACAACGCTCATAGTCCACGTCGTCGTACGGTGCGCACAGATGAAAATGTGGCTACTGTAGCCGAGAGTGTGAGACTTCATTCACTAACATTAACTCGCCATTGATCTCAAAAGCTTGTGATGTGCTTTTTGCTTTCCAGCCGAGGTCTTGCTCGCCGGATTTCCAGGGTCGGTCTGAAGAAAAACACGAAACTTCAGTAGGAAGGTCTTTAAAACCTTATACAAAATCTTTATTAAAAACAAATCTTAAATTCATATAACAACTTAAATATTCTTGACTTCAATTAATTACACCCTGCCTGGTGTATCTGGTAAACATCGGTTATTCTCCTTGTATCGGGGTCCTGCTGGTTTCCTTTAAAAAGCTTTATTCTGGCATCTGGTTTCTTCTTGAACTGGCATTCGGTATCGGGCTACTCTTTTATAAATACGGACTACAGACTACGCCCTTGGCGCTTACAAGATCAACAGGTTTAAGGCCTCTGGTAAGCACAAGATCAACAGATTTTAGGCCTCTGGTAAGCACAAGAACAACAGATTTTAGGCCTCTGGTAGGCACTAGATCAACAGGTTTTGGGCCTCTGGTAGGCACTAGATCAACATTTTTTAGGCCTCTGGTAGGCACTAGATCAACACGTTTTAGGCCTCTGGTAGGCACTAGATCAACAGGTTTTGGGCCTCTGGTAGGCACTAGATCAACATTTTTTAGGCCTCTGGTAGGCACTAGATCAACAGGTTTTGGGCCTCTGGTAGGCACTAGATCAACATTTTTTAGGCCTCTGGTAGGCACTAGATCAACAGGTTTTAGGCCTTTGGTAGGCACTAGATCAACAGGTTTTAGGCCTCTGGTAGGCACTAGATCAACAGGTTTTAGGCCTCTGGTAGGCACAAGATCAACAGGTTTAAGGCCTCTGGTAGGCAATAGATCAACAGGTTTTGGGCCTCTGGTAGGCACTAGATCAACAGGTTTTAGGCCTCTGGTAGGCACAGCCAATGTATAAACAATGACAGATCAACAGGTACCAAAGCCCCTGGTGGCAATTAGGACGTTTTATTCTTCGAACCAAACTGATGGAACGAAATAGCTAGATAATTTCAGATGACTTGTAAACTAAAATCTAGCTCGTTAGCTTCGACCGTAGCAAACAAGTGACTTTCCTTCCCAAAAGGAGGTCCTCTTGTTATATTTTTCGTAAAAACTGTGTGTGAATTATATACTGGTCGAATGCAAATCACCCAATGTGTTCAACCGGCTGTGACGTCATGATCTTATAGTGACTGTATACTATATTAAGGCAAAGTATAAAATCCCTTTATCTTGGCGAGGTAACTGGTGTCATTGGTAGCTGCGGCGTCGTATGGTGTCATCGGTCGGTGCTGCGGCGGCGGATGCTTAGTCATGGTAAATCAAATCACCCAATGTGTTCAGTATTGGTATAAGCATGAAACGCTTCGTTACAAGCTCAACATTTTACGCCCTAGCCTGAGGCTAGGATTATTTTGAAATCCAAAAAGAGGACATAAAGCTTTTTACTTCCTGCAAGAAATAAATCAGCAATAATTTAAAATGCAAAAATGTGATCTTTAGTGAAATAGTCAGATCTGAAGCTCGCTTGAAATTTGCTGATAAGGTTATTTGTTGCTCACCACACTTTAATAGATTTTGAAGGATGGCATTGTGAAAGGAAATTCATTTATAGTTCACAGAATTTTTTGTACAACTTCTCAAATAAATAGAGAATACTAAAGCATCCTTATATTTTTCAGGCATTATACCATCTTCAATAACTTTATTCATTAAGCCGGTCAGCGTTTGAATAAGATAATTCGTTCCGTACTTGTAAAATTCGACAGGGATACTATCCGACCCAGCTGCTTTGGCATCCTTGAATCTACTAACAATAAAGGAAATATTTAAGTGGCGTAAGAGATGGGTCTAAAATAGGGCCGTAAAATCTTGGTGGTGCTTACTGAAACTTAGATATCTCGTTTGTCGTTAGGTTTAAAAGTTAATGGCAATGGTTCTTTTATTATTCTGAGCTAAGCTCAAAAACTCTGAACAGCTCATAGCTAAACTTAGGTTGTGCGCCTCAGATTCAAAATACATAGGGCATTCAAAATAAGGTGGTTATAAAATTATGAACTCTTGCCTTAGACGTCCAATTGAATGTTGTAGAATGGGAATTGAACACAAATTTGTGTTTTTATTGAAACGTCTTTTTTTTGAAACGGTTAAACATCACGTAAATATGCCATATTTAATAAAATATCAAAACCTTATGTTGCTCACTTTTTGAATGCAAATTTTCCAAACAATACACGTTTGTTAGAAAAAGGCTCCGAAATTTTTCCTACATAATTTTGATATTTAAATTTGTATTATTTTTATTTGCCTTGTGACCCTTGTACCCCATCTACCAACAAGAAGTTTAAAAGTCCCATCTCCCATTTGACCCTTTTCGTTTTTTTTTCTTTCTTCACCTTTATTCGACATTAATTTTAAGGTTCAGAGAAAATATTTAGCCTTGAAATTGGATATTAATAGACTCATCCCACAGACCGTCTGTAGTTACCTTTGGGAATCCACACTAAGGGATATCTGCCTTTAAACAAATATTATTAGTATGTTCTACATGTTTTTTTTTTTATTTTAAGACTTAACCTTCCATAAGCTTTTGTATGTTTTTGGGCTAAAGTTTTCTATAATATTTGACGACTTCTTTATGTAGCAGTAATATAATTAATTTTAAGTGGAATTAAAGCCTTGAAAAATGGATAATGAGTTAAGCTTTTCTTTGTTTAATATTCCCATAAAACTATCCGCACAATCTTTCATAATAGTGTTCATACCCCAAGCGAGCAGCGTCGTGAAAGTATGACATTAAAAACACTTTTAAAGTACCATATTTCCTGTCATAAGGTCAACTAAATGGTGGCAGAACTATACTTCTGGTCCTATTGTTCTCTACACTTCATTATGTGTACCCAGGGTGAATTGTTTTCGAAAAACACGACACGAACACTTTTTGTTTTTCTCTCAAAGTGGGGTAAAAAGGGTTGGTTGAAAAAAAAACTGGTCTTGCTGCATCTGTTATGCTCTTAAAACTTATGATTTAAGAGAAGTTTAGAATGAATCCAAAGGTAATTCATAGAAGGTTTTTAGAACGAAAGTGAAGGTAAAACTGGCGACCACCGGCAGTCTAGCCCTATGGTCCAATTAGTTCTGTAGTGCGCCATTTGATACCGTAGCTCGTATGAACCTGTAGATGGAATTGATATCGGAGTCATTCAGTTCGGATAAAGTTCAAAAATAAGAAAGGATTTAGTAGGTTTTGATGTCTGTTGCTTTTACACAATCATCCGGAAATTATATCACTCACTCAACCGAACCGGCACACTCATCCGACTGCATCTACAGAACCTATGTTTGGTTTAACATGAGTACCTGCCTATTATGGCTTAACCCCACGGGAGGCCTACCTCCATAGGAGTCAGATTGGGTCCTGACGATTAACCCCAAATCAGCCGAAGTCGATTCAGTTGCAAAGCTGTGACATGTTGCAGGCATGAACACACATCTTGCTTGGAGGCGAGGTCTATCTAACACCTCTTGAATCCAGGCACGCCTGGAAACCATGTGTCTCCGCATTCGGAATAAACCAAGCCACCACGATACTCCCACTAGGGGGCCACACGACAGCTGTACCTCACTATCCGAAGATAGAATAAGTAGGAGAGCCAGAAGACGTACCCTATAACTCTCAGACTTCAGGGCACTATCTCCCATGATACCAGAATATATCTTCCGGTCGAGCTTCGCCACCATGAAGGTCACTTACAGATGAGCTTCCTGCAAAAACTCAGGCCTGTCAACCCCAGATATACACATACCCAGCTATAGTCGAGGTAGAAACCATCAACCAAGAATGTGCACCCCTCTGGTGAGTTGTTACACACTCCTTAGCGGATTCCTACTTTAAGGACACCGTCCAGACTGTTCCCATCTAGATGGTTCAGTTACTTACGTAACCTATCCACAGGCACCACGAGGAGGTCGATAGGAACCTGGAGTGAAAGAATTGTCAATAGAAGCAATACCGGCCCACCGAAGTGGACGAGCTCGTCAAAACTCAAGACCACGAACCATGCATTTAATTATCTCACCACCATCCAACAACCATGGCCTTATGCTAGTCGCCACTAATTATGATCGTGGAATTACGCATGCTGTACGCGGACTGGCATGTCACCACGCCGTGCATAATCTTTGACTTATGTTCGCTGCCATGGTCCGATGTATGGTTTAGTGACAACACACGCTCAGCGGTCAAGTGTCTCAGAGCCCCGAACATGCCTTAAACTACTACCGACTCTAACACTCCCACCTGCCGACTGCATCTACACTGTGCCATGCTAGGCAGCTTGTTGACTGGTACTGAACAAGTAGACAATCCTTGTAGCGTAGGCATCCGTCAAAGCTCTTAGTCCGCTAGTTCTTGGTCTAAGAAGTCTAACGGAGAGCATGGCACTGAAGTAACCGAAGTTCTTTCTAGAACTATTTCGTCGTGTTAAGAAAAGACATCAAGCCTTTGATGTTCATTTCCGAAAGTTCATCAATGTCGTAGAAAATGTCCTCCCAGATAAGACTGTGAGTGTTGTGAGGAATGTCTAGCTTTGGTGCATGCTCTCTTTTTTGCCAGTGTCCGCTATATGTAGCTACGATCCTAGCTATGTCTCTCCTGGGTCTACATATCAGATCAAGAGTTCAGGATGCCAAATTTTTCTAGATATAATGCACGCAGTTGGTTAGGTTGCTCCACCAAAACGGTTTGACTCGGGAAGAAAAATTGAAAGAATATTGCTCTTCATGATTCCGAGCGGAACGTTGACTCTTTCTGCAAGTAAGTTATGAAGGGCTGAACCCGTTTATTCCCATCAATGCCACAATTGAATTAATATTTAGGCTAGCAAGTTCATCCCGGTAGTACTGGACCTATTTGGAGTATGATATACTTGAATTATTGGACCTTCGCAGCCAGCTGTCTGTGATAATAGCCGTATTCCGGTTCTGGTTTGGATCTTGTTTGAGTACCTTCATGCTTGTAAGATAACCAGCAATTCAGCAAAGTCGTGTAGCCTAAACGACCTTGAAATATCTAAAGTCACATAGAAGATTCCTGAACCAACAACACACTCCATCTTTAAACGATCAGTGAAGATAATCGTGTCCAAGTCTTACGTCACGACGAAAGGGAAAATTATTGAAATTTATTTAAAAGCTATGAATGTTTGTTCGGAGTTGAAAATTAAAACAATAATTCCACATCAATCATCAGGATCAAAATCAAAGCTTATGTAAGCTTAATTCCATAAACCTCTTAACTCTCCACAATGAACAAAGGTCTGTTGCCATTTAACTTCACCTCATAAAGAACTTGTGTCCTATTGCCTTTAAACTTGAATCAATTTCCGATAAAAAGCCCTTTCTAAGGACTGATTTTTTTCTTAATTTCTTCTATCGACAAAATATATCCACAAAACAGTTGACAGTATTAAGAGACAATCTTTTTTCTTCTTCTCCAACTTATTGCGCTATAATTAAATTTTCCCCATTAATCCTAATAATTCCAACAAAATTAAATTTCAGGACCAAAAGGAATTTCCAACCAAAGAATACTCGTACTTGGGCAGTGGAATTATTAATAAAAATAGAAAAAAGATTATTAAAAAATTAATCTCTTTAAATCATTCCCAAAGTTGATTTCCCGACCTTATTTTTAATATTGGACAAAATCTTCCACATTTTGGAATCGTCCATTGTCCCTTTTTCTTCCTTTTTCATATTTATCATCTCCTCGTAGAAAATTCAAGAATTCAATATAAAAATACTAATTACACAAGAAAGGATAAATCTCCTTTGCCAGGAGAGATCCTGGAATCATCAAAGCTCAGCAGGCAGGAGCAGTATTCAGCTACACAGCAAATGGGATTCTAATTAACTACAAATAAATCCGCGACCCAAAGTTGATCCCAATTGGATTATACAACGCAAAGACAGGACTTCATTTTGTAACCATATACACACACACACAAGCAACCATACGAAAGGGGCGACCGACATGGCACGGGAGGTTGATGAAAAGAAAAACAAACAATAAAAAAAAAAAAAACAAAGTGAGCGACATGCCTAGTTTGTGTGAGTTGTTTGTATAACGATGGCGGCTTTTCCTTTTTAAGGGAAGTGTTGGTCGCTTTATAGCCATCCTCCTCGATTTTCCCTTGTGGACGACAAAATGTATTTTTTTAACAGAGAACCTTTGCTGCCGAAGCCATTCGCGCCCGCCACGGCTTCGTTAAGTGGATGAACTAAAGCTGAAAGGAGTCTTGTTTTAATGACGGTTAGTTTCCCTCTCCCGCAGCGAACGGACAGGATGGGCGCCATTATAGAAAGGAAATTTAATTGTTGTTGATGGTCGTCTTCGTCCCTTTAGGATGAACAAACAATCTCAGTTTTCTCTAGGTCGATAGAGGGACTGCAGAAAAAGGATTCATTAACCTCATTCGTCAGACATACGTACGACAGGAAGGGGATGTTTTAAGTCGTTTTTCAGGTGTTTGACCGAATAATACTGAATTGAAATTCTTATACACTGTTTTTTGAATAAATATTTTAAAGAAGAACACATCAAACATTAATAAATTAAAAATATCGGTTCAAAACTTCCAATGGACTTATACATAGGTACTATAAGGCAAGTTATGCATTCGTAAAAAAAAATCGAACTCGAGATTTTGATTAAAGTTGACATTACGATGATAGCGAAGACCAAAAAAGTGGGTCTGTCTGTCTGTCGGTTCGACTACAGCCTAAACGGCTCGGCCGATTTTCTTCAAACTTGGTAGATATGGGTTTTAATTTTTTCCCCCCACACGCTTTTTTCTTTTTTTTTTTTAAGACCAAAAATAACGGTACCTGCCATACGATTTTTATACGTTTTATAAATATTTTTTTTTTTTCAAAAACTGTCCCACGGAATTTAAAAAAAAAAAAATTGAAAAATTTCACTTGGTTAAAACTAGCTAATGGTTGAAAAAAAATTTCCAAAAAATTGTTATTTTTGGTAGCCCCCCTGGGTCCATTTTTTGTTTTTGATTTTTTTGGAGTTTTTTAAAAAAAATTTAAAAATATATTTTTGGAAACTCAATATACGAGTATTTCGAAAACCCCTGAATCGATTTTTTTCAAACTTGATAAATAAAAGTTTCTTAACATTATCTACAAGTTTTGAGAAAAAAAATTGTTTTATCTAAAACTAACGGTACCTTCCATACAAATTTTAAAAAATGGTTTTCGAAAATCGTACTTTTCTCGAAAACGGTTCCGAGAATTTTTCTAAATTTTTTTTTCTTTTGATTAATTTTTACGATCTATAATCAAATAAAAAAAAATTGAAATCTAGATATTACTGACTGTACCGACCATAGAACGATTTTTTCGAATTTTGAATTTCTCATTATCGGCGTAACGGATTTTGATGAAATTTTTTATAAAGAAGCTCCTAAAAAGTTTAAAAAACATTGCATTTTTTTTGGTAAATTAGATTCTTATACTTATGGTTGGCGTACCAAAATTTTTTCTTAAAAATGTTTTGAAAATTTTGTACATAAAAGAGTATTTTTTTAAGGAACCACTACAACGACTTATAATTTTTGTTCTTGCATAAATTCATATTTGCATAGCATTCTGTTTTTATCTCTTATTAATAAAAAAATTTTAAAAATTCATTTTATCCTTATGAACAGCTTTCTTTGATAACATCCGTTTTTAGAATTCCTAGTCTATTACACAGGAGCAAGTTCTTTAACAGCATTGAAAATTAATGATTTATGTTTGGTTTAGCAAGGTAAAGAATTACATTTGCTAAACGAGAAATCATTGGTATTGGTTCTATTTGGGCAAGAATTGGTTTCATGGCGAAGTAAAAAATCAAGCTTTAAATCAAAACTAACGTTACCATGATTAGAGAGTTTCAAAAAAACTGGGCTTCGTCAGAAGTCACATAGTGTCACAAGTTCACAATTTAGGTCAGAATAATATGGTACAAAAATTCAAAATTAACCATTTTCAAAATCAAAATAATTTTTTGAAAAGACCTGAAGTATGTGCATTCATACGAAAGTGCATTCCAATGCAGATGTGTACCAAATTTGGTATACCAAGTCCAAAATGTTGCACAATCTCCCCAAGAAATTAGAACTAATTTTGTTTTACTTCATTGATTCGTTTCTTAGTGTAGATGATTTTAAGATCAACTGGTCGAAGCTGATAAGAAATTTGCCAATTGTGACACTTCGATGTAGTCATTCAAATTTTAGGTCAAATAAACTAATACAATAGTTTTAAACATTTTGTTATTTTTTCTAAGTGCTGAATCTCAAGTTAGAATTAAAATTCTGACAGTTGACAAGTTATCGTAATTATTTTTACTTGCGACTTTGAGGTAGTATAAGGCAAGTTATGCATTCGTAAAAAAAATTGAACCCGAGATTTTGATCAAAGTTGACATTACGATGATAGCGAAGACTAAAAGAGTGGGTCTCGCAATTGTGTCTGTCTGCATGTTCGACTACAGCCTAAACGACTCGGCCGATTTTCGTTAAACTTGATAAAAATTGTTTTTAGTTAAACATGTTTTTTTCTTTTTTTTTTCACGACCAAAAATTAACGAATTTTTTCGAAATTTTATAAATATCTTTTCTCAAAAACTGTCCCACAGATTTAAAAAAGATCAAAACATTTCATTTAGTTCAAGCTAGGTAGGTAATGGTTGAAATTTTTTTTTGCAAAAAATGGTTATTTTTGGTACCCCCCTTTGAACTATGTTTTTTGTTTCTGAGGTTTTTCTCGCCGGATTTCCAGGGTTGCTCTGAAGAAAACACGAAATTTCAGTAGGAAGGTCTTTAAAATCTTATACAAAATCTTTATTGAAAACAATTCTATAATTCATATAACAACTAAAACATTCTTGTCTTCAAATAATTTACACCTTGTATGGTGTATCTGGTAAAAATCGGTTATTCCCCTTGTACCGTGGTCAGGTTGGTTTCCTTTAGAAAGCTCTATTCTGGCATCTGGTTTCTCATTAACTGGTATTCGGTATCGGGTTACTCTTTTACAAGTACGGACTACGCTTTTGGCGCTTACAAGATCAGCAGGTTCGAGGCCCCTGGTAGTCACAAGTTCAGCAATTTCAAGGCCCCTGGTGACACTAGATCGGCAGGTTTGAGGCCCATGGTAGGTACTAGATCGGCAGGTTTGAGGCCCCTGGTAGGCACAAGATCATACATATGCACCGACAGATTAGCAGGTACCAAAGCCCCTGGTGACAATTAGGACGTTTATTCTTCGAACCAAACTGAGGAACGAAATAGCTGGACAGTTTCAGTTGACTTGTAGGCTAAAATCGAGCTCGTCAGCTTTGACCGTCGTCGCAAACAAGTGACTTTCCTCCATAAAAGTAGGTCCTCTTGTTATATTTTCTGTATAAACTGCGTGTGAACTATATGCGGGTCGAACGCAAATTACCAAATGTGTTCACTCGGCTGTGACGTCATGATCTTATAGTGACTGTGTATTATATTAGAGCATGGTATCAAATCCCTTATCTTACCGAAACGACTGGTGTCGTCGGTAGCTGCAGCGTCGTAGGGTGTCGTCGGTCGTTCGGTAGCTGCTGTGTGGTATGGTGTCGTGAGCCGTTGCTGCGGCGGCGGCGGCTGCGGAATCATGGTTTTGATCATTTTTTTATGCTAAAGCTCCCCAGCAGTTTCAATATTATTGTTTATTCAAATTTTCAATAAAAAAATTTTCAATTTTGTAAAGAAAAGCTTCTACAAAGTTTAAAAAACTTTGCATTTCAAGACTTTTAAAAAAAATATTTTTTTTATTTTTTGAAAAAAAAAAAAAAATATTTTTTTTGGAAATTTCGATATCTAAAAACGGCTCAATATTTTTTTTCTGTAAATAATAATTTAGTCGTACAATAATAAAAACTTTAAATTGGCGTACAAACATTTTTTCTTAAAAATATTTTTAAATGTTTGTTATATAAAAGCTTATTTTCTTAAGAAACCACTACAACGAATTATAATTTTTGTTTAAATACTAATAATAATATTTGCTTGAAATACATGGGGGCTTAGCTCGAACTATTAAAGGAGTTGTTTTAGTCTTTTAAAAAAATTAATTTTATGTTTATGAACAGTTTTTTTCTCAAAACATTTATTTTAGAAATTCTGAGTCTTTTACATAAGAGCAAGTTCGTGGGACCCAGTCGTACATTTTATTTAAACAGTCATATTAGTAGATAACTTACTAGATTAGGTTAGGTTAATGGGCTAACAGTTGATCTTGTTACCTTCACACTTGGATCAATGTAGATCCATTGTGATAGGTAACCCCATCAACTCACCGACCCTCGTGCTTACAATCGCAGATGTATAGCCGAAGTGCCCATTCTCCGTTTGTTACTGCTCCTATAAGAAACACGTGCATGCGTCAGTCGTTTTTCGTTCGTTCTATAAAAATGGTCCGTGAGCCTTTTTTATGACTTTTGACCGAGTTGGAGGCCATTTATAATTTTACAAATATGCATTGGAATCACTTTTGTATAAAAATTTTATATTGAACTACAAGATTCAGGATATTTAAAAAAATAAATTTGGCGAAATTCTTGAATCTTGGAATTTAATGATTATCTGGCCAGAATGTTGAGGTCCAGGTTTAAAATTTAAAAAAGGTAGTTCCACTGAAGCCAACTTGCTTTGCCTATTCAATATGTGTACCAAATTTGACTTTGTAACACTCTCCGTAACAATACGTAGCAGGGGAGACCGAGGCTAGTAGACTTAAAAAATGCGAACTTTATTGAATTGTTTCTCTTTCCTCCAACCCAAAGGATTCGCATCGTCTATTGATCCAATTGCTCTATCATTCACAAAATAATCTTTGCAGTTAATTCGTAGGAGTTGCATTTATAACCTCTAGCAGAGCAATAGCTTACGTTACCAAGGTTTCTCTTTTCAACCTGAGGCAATTGTTACAAGGTTTTTGACGCTAAATCGGGCGACTACACTATCAGGAACATGTACTGCCCAGCCCATGTTCTAAATAACTTGCGGATTGAATTTTAGGTCCCCATGAATTATTTTAAAGTTTTCAAAACTCGTTTGATGCCTTTAAAAAACAAAACTTGATAACAGTCTTTATTAGCAACCTTTCTATATGCCCATTTGTTAGAAATTTATTCCCAAAGAAAGCTTGAAAACTAGAACAAGGTTTCCGAATGTTAAAGTAATTTACCAACGATTTTTCGACTAAGTTTGTAAAAATTTGACGAATTATTAATCTTTCTAAGGACAATTAAGTAGTGGGTGAGTATATCTTTTAAATGTTTTGTAAGAGATTCAATGGTCATGATCATGAACTCGTATACTCCGAGAACTTTCAAATCCATTGTAATAGAAAACAGTGTTGCCAATTTAAAGTTCTTCGGCTTTAGAAAAACACCCTTTATTTTTGTTTGCATTTATTTTTAATATTTATTAGGAAAAAAATTGAAACTTTTAAGTTTCATTGAACTTCTCTCAATATTTTCGGCATGGCTTATGCATTTTTTGAATTTGGAATTTTGAGATTGCACTGTTGGCATATTCAAAATGTACCTACATGATCTCTATTCCCATAGATTTAGGTCAAAGCAATCAAAACCATGTTGATCCATCTAAATATTAAATGGACATTATAGGAATGTTCGTGGTTTCATTTAAAATTCACCACGAACTGAAATTGATTGGAATTCGTGTTCTGCTTTTATTGATTTCTCTTAACATAAGATTAAATCCGAATTTAGATACAAATTAATTAATTCAATATTATAATTTAATGGATTATATTTTGAAGATCAAGTTTTAGCAACAATAATTCATTTGATGCTGATGTGTTTTTATTTTCGTTTTTTTTTTTATAAAAATCTAATTCCTTGATAAACAAAAAGCTACTCAAAGTTCCAACACAAAACAAAATAAAAAACCATTAGTATTATTTTTTTCCCAAAAGAAGAAAGAAAAAATATCAACAATAAAACCACCTCAATGTCCCGTCTGGTTATTTTTGAAACCACGCGCATAAATGACACAAAGAAAAAAATTCCTTTTTATACATATTTTATTCTTAAAGAAAAAGAAATATTTATTCAAAAAAAAATTCTGCAATGAAAATACTTTTCGCCAAAGCTTAAGAACTTGACTAACTCACTCAACTCACAAAGTGACGAGACACCGCACTTTGTGAACATAAGAAAATGTTAATATTTGTCCTCAAGAATTTTTAATGAAATAAAGTTATACCTGACGATAACGAGAGCGACCGAGAGGGATAGAGAGGTGGGTGATAAATGAGGTTGCTGCATGCAACTTAGGAGGATGCTTTTTATTTTTCTAATCTTTTTTTTATAAATTTATATTTTTGTAGGCAAAACTGTTGCAAGAGAGAAACTAGAAATTCTTTATTCTTGGCACTGTTTGTGTTGGTTCGAGTTGCCACTCTAGATTGCGATTATTAATTTATGTTTTTCTGATAGAAGAATGAATAATTAAATCTAATAAATGTTTAGTTTATTTAGGTAGATGTGAATGCGGCAGAGGCGCTAAACTGCAAAACAAAAATATCCTCATCATAAATGTTGCAGGGGAAAGTTAATGAATTCGATGAAGTGGGTTTAATTGCAATTATTGAGAAGCAATCCACTTGTTGATGGTGTGAGCTATAAATAGTTTAATAAGCACAGATCTTTTAGCGAAATGAAAGATTATTCTAATATACATATATTTTGGTTTCAAGGGGATTTTTGGCAGTCTATTAAATGTGTTGAATAAATTGTGAAATTTGAAGAAATATATCCGATGACAAAAGAATTCACTGAACGAATGTTTTTCAATTATTTAAATTCATAGACGGTTTGGCTAGGAGTTCGGTTATAAGTTATTCATTTTTCACATTAGTTCTATCTGACTTGAGAGACGAGTTATGAATTCAAATAAACGAATTGTTTCGAAATATCTGTGTTTCGTATATTTCAAACAAAATTATTTCATTTGATTTATAAACTTTTTTATTATAAGAAAATTATTTTTTACTAGCATTGATGGTAAAATTAAAACATTCTAATGTTAAGATATAAGTGCCACAGTAATACATTTTTATAAGTTGTAAGAAGCTTACGATTTACTTCTTGAAAAAAGAGAATAATAATAATAATAAAATGTAAATGCAAGGGACCTCATGTCAGATCAAATAGTAAACAGGCTGGCTCTTGACCAGTGCAAAAAACAAAGTAAAGAAAACCTTTTTTGACGTTTGTAAATGTCATAGAGTCACATGAAGCTAGAACGATGCAAACAAAAATAATATCTATTTGATGATTTTAACTTTAGTTAAATGTTAAAGAAAGTATGATGCTAAACTCAATTAAGGTACGGTCTAGAATGCCAAAAAAACGCACGATTTTTGGGAATTTTTTTCTCGGAAACCTTATTAGGTAATAACATAATTTTTTTTTAAAATACTGAATACATGCGCAAGAGTAAAAAAAAAATTTTTTTTTTAATTTTCGAATTTTGGCTGAATTATAGAGGGCGCAAACGTCGACTCATCAAAAAATACATGGTCTCATGGCACCACCATACATACATATTCTCAATTTCACCTGCTAATTCTTTTGGAAATATACATATATTTCCATCTCACAGCATCATTTTTAGGTGGCAACATTATAACTTTTGTCTCAACTGCACTATATAAATTTAACTTGATTTCGTCTTCTTCGTCTGAGCTTGGATTCATCAACAACTCGTCAAGTTCTTTGGCATTTAAAAATCTTTTGCGATACATAATTTTTATTTCAAACACGGAGAAATTTTTAAAAGATAACTTTCACTCACAAATCGTGGCTTTTAAGTTAAAAATAAATCAAATTCAAAAAACTTATATACGTTTGTGGTTTTTGGGTTTTTCCAATACACCACGAATTTATGATTTATTGGTTTAATTTTTTTTTTAGCGAAAAAAATGCATTTCTAAGAATGTGGTCGCGTGGACGGTAAAGGGTTTTTCCAATAAACAAGCTGTTGAATGAATTTTCGGCTCTTTTTTTTCTAAGAATTTTTTTTTATCAAGCACACACTATTTCGAAGAAACCACATTCTATGTGCAGTGAAAACTCAACAAACAATTTTTTTTTGTTTTGGGTAAAAATGCTACTACTTTTGGCGGGTGTTGCGAAAACGCAACGTAGAACTTTTACCACACCTACCAAGCAGGCAACTCGTACAAATTGCTTCAAATATATATTGAAATATAATTTGAACCTTTCCTTAACAGTTTTTGGAAAAAAAAAATTGAAACAAATATTAGGTTGGGAAATTTTTTTAATCCCTCAAAAAAGCTAACTCAAAATTTCCAAAATTTCGGTTTTTGAAGGTGCTCAAAAAACTAAAAAAATTAAATTTTCGTAAAAAATCCAAAAACAGGTCGATTAGATAATTAAAATTAAATAAATGATCATTTATGCTAGAGATGCTCACAAACATGACATTGGGTTTTCGCAACGTTAGTCGAAAATGGGTGAAGTGGGCTCAAGGTCAAGTTTTGGTTGTAATTAATAGGTCTGAAGAAGGGTGTAATCACACCCGAAACGTCACATTATACAAAATAAAAAATAACAACGAAAACTTGACCTTGAGCCCACTTAAGGACAAACATACATTTTTTATTGTTGTTTTTATATTTTTGACTGATGCAGAAAAAAGTTTCTCCTGTGTCTCGGTTTGTTTTCGGAGTAGCTTCACTGATTCATCATCAACACTGCTCTTGTGATGGGCTTTTCCCATCCCATTGTGAGGATGTCGTAGCTGACGGCAAATTTTTCGACGTCTACTTCCACTTCGGAATGTCATTGCAACACTTCAGGAGGACGCGTACAAATGTAATGCCCGAAAGTTTCACAGCCTGTTAAAGACTGAGTAACGCATTCACAGCTTGTTCGAAGGGAGAAAGTCAAAGGAGTAGTCAAGCCAAAGCTTTGAAGATAACTTCAAATAATGTATTTCTGGAATAATGTTTGTTTACATATTTTATGCCACTGTTTTCTTTCGCGATGAGATGGTCCTAAAAATTTAGGTCAATAGCAAACCGATCTCAATATTTTTTTTTTTTTTGTTTTTTTTTTTAAGATCCAATAGATCCCACACCTTTGGCTATGTCGGGGTTTGCTACCATGAGCTCAATAATATTTAAATGATATTAATTGTTTTTATGTTAACTTTATTAATAAATTATTTCTTTGAATAATCTTCTGTTTTATCTTCACGAATTTCATATGTAAACAATTTTGAACTCAAACACAAAAACTTAGAATTACAGTTCGACCTATTTTGTTAGATAAAGCCGAACGTTTGCTAATTGTAATAGAGCGAAATTTCAATTCGTCAAATTTTAGACATTTAAAACGAACGTCTAGTAGGCGATTCTCAAACGTTAATGCCAAATCAAAGGGCAGAAACTTAAAATTAAGAATATTTTCTAAGCAAGTCAGGCACAGGTGCCTCACCAAATTTCAATTTTCTAGCATAATCGGTTCCTGAGATATAAGGCCTCAAAAATCACAAAAACCGTAACAGACTGACTCACTGACTGACTGACTGACTGACAGATCATCAAAATTATGGAGCACTTTCCGACATCGTAGAATCTTGTAATTTTGCACAACGATAGGTCTTCTCATGATAGCAGAGGAAAAAATTGAAAATTTTAGGGTTTTCATTTAGGGGGCGTGGTATCTGCTCACTTTCTCCGAATTGGTGTTGGTTGAATCGAGCACTTCCGACTGCTGTAAAACGATGAAATTTGGTAAAGCGGTAGGGCTTAAATTGCATACAAAGAAAAAAATATAAAATTTGAGGTTTTCCATTCAGGGGGTGTGGTATCCGCCCACTTTCTGAGAAAATGTTTAATGTTATTAACATTTAAAGTAGAATAATATTGAAACAGCTACAATGTAACAGAGAAATTTTATTATTTAATGATTACTTACTAAAATTTGATTGGCTTAATTGGCAAATTTTTTTTTGTACACCCAATTCGAAAGGTTTTAAAAACTTGACCAATGAACCCATCAAATTAGAATCAGTAATCATTAAATAATAAAATTTCTTTATCACATTGTAGCTGTTTCAATATTATTCTACTTTAAATATTCGGTATTAAACCTTCATGAAGTAAGAACTTGGCGTTCTTCTAGATCTCAGTACTTTTCAAGGCTGACTTGTGACACAAAGGTTTTTGTATGGAAGAACTTGGCTCTTTTTTTAATATTTATGTTTTTGGTCTGATAGTCACATTCACCAAATTTTTCTTGAAATTCGTAAGAAATAAATTTGCATCCCAATTTTTTTTTCTTGAAAATTTTAAAGAAATTTGTTATATACAAAATTTGTTTAATAATAAAACGTTTTTTAAACTTTTTTTTTTAATAAATTCATACTTTTCTAAAAATCAGACGGCAATTTTATGCATTTAAACATTTTTATCTCATTAAATCCATATTTTGTATTTATTTATGAATTTTTGTTAAAGAGTTATCAAGTTTGATTTTCATGGGAAAATTCAGTTTACAGTTGATAGAGAAAAAAGTAACTCGATATCATTTCTGGATGTAGAAGTCCATCGCAAAAATTACCAGCTTTCCTTCAACTGGTATCAAAAAGACATGGCATCAGGAATTTTCGATCAAGCCAGGCTAAACACATACGAATAAATACTGCAGCTAACCTTATAAACAAAGTCTTTGCGTTGAGTGACCGGGAATTTCACTCCGCCAATGAAGAAAAGGTCACCAAAATCCTCTTCGACAATGGCTTTCCGATAGAAATAATAAGAAGCTTGATACTCCGCCAAAAGCATAAAGCTCCATCGGAAAGAAGATTAGATGAAACGAGAGGTACGTACAAAGGTGTTGTTTATGTCCCTAAGCTTTCCGAAAATTTTAAAGAGATAGTCGCAAAAAATAACATCGAAGTCAAATTAGCGTATAAGTCAAACCAGACCATGGCTTCCCTCTTTACATGTTTAAAAAATAAGACGGAAAAGGACCGACGTACTGACGTAGTATATAAAATAAACTGCAAAGGAAAACCAAACGAAACATGTAACCTTTGCTACGTCGGAACGACAAAACAACTCCTTCGTCAAATAATGGCGAATCACAAATCGGACATTCGCCTAAAAAATTCTGGGAAGACGGCACTGGCTTGCCACAGCAGCGTCGAGACTGGCCACCAACTGGACTTTGAAAGGGTAGTAATCCTTGCCACAGAGAAACACTCATCCAAACGTTACACGCTAGAGACATCACACATAATTAACAACAAAAACAATATGAACCGCAAACAAGACACACAAAATATTTCAGCGGTATATTGCTCCCTTGTTTCGGAAAACACATCCAGAGCTCTGCACAACTTGGACTAAACTTCTTCAGAAGTGTATAAATCAAAACATTTATTTCAAAATCATTTATTTAAATTCAAAAATATTTGTGTTTTTATTTAAAGTTGTATATTTAAAAATCACTACAACAATTTTCATGTAAGTTTGTATAATTTCCGCCCTACACTGTATCACTTATGTATAATAACTATAATTTTTGTATACTAAATAAAGATCTCCCCTGAAGAAGACGGCAACCACCGTCGAAACGTTGGGAAAAGTAAAATGAAATAATCTTTCATTTATTAAACAATACGACCAACAAAGCCCATGAGAATCAAACTTGATAACTCTTTAACAAAATTTATTTTGTATTTATTTATAAATAATTTTTAAATTTAAATGTACTTTTATATAAGATCCAGTGCGATCCAGTCGTTCATTTTATTTTTATTGTCTTTCATTGAGATTTCCTGCCTAAATTATTGTATCAAATTTTTTACATCACCCATTTTCATTTTCGACCTGGTTCTCAAATTATCCTAAAATACACAGGAACGCACATGTGAATCGAGCATTTTTTTTTTGTAGTCGAAGCATGTTTTACTCCCAAACACATAAGTATATTATGAATAAATACCCTTACACAATATTCTTAAACATAAAATAATAAGAATTCCTTTGAACATATGTACATACATATTTCAAAATTTCCAGTCAACCAAGAATTTTAATGATAATGTAAAGAAGCAACTTCAGACCAAGTCAAAGTAATATAACGATAACGATACCCGAATTCCAAGAAGTTCTTCATGTTTTTAATTAAGATAAGAGCATACAGATATTCCTAACAGATGGCTGTTTCTAGATCTTCATTCATAACTCAGCCTACCTCGATTGTTTTTTTAAGTTGTTTTTGAAATAAAAGATAAAAACAACACCGAACGTAAAGTCCACTCTGCAAGCAAAACTTTTCACATTAAAAAAAAAAAAACAAGTTTTATTAAAATTACGAACGAGTATAAGCATATTTTCGTATGCCTCAATTCCTAATCACAATCCGCCAAAAAACATCAGTTCAAACTTTCCGGTACTTGAGATTTTAAAGATTTTTATTTATCCGCATCCTTTTTGTCTTGTTTTTATTCTTTTTTTAATTTTTTGTTTTATATTTTTGTAAAGCACCTTTCAACTTTAGGAATTGCTGCAATAATTCAACTCAATTATTCAAGAAGATGGCAAAAAATAACATTCAACTACCGCAAAACACAAAAGCTATTGGTGGTGGTGTTTCAACTTGAAAATAAATTAAAAACAAAGAGAAAGCCAGGCTCGACTCGTCGCTCGTCGTTATCGTAGAAAAGTCTGCAGCAAAAATTGCCAACAACAAACGGATGTTTTTTCCACTTTTGAATTTTCTTTCAAGAGATCTTTTCAAAGGATATTCGCCCTACACAAACGCACACATTCACACACGCCAACACAAAGCTACTCAAAATGGAGACGAGCAACAAAAACTACACGAAACAGTTTCTTAAAACAATGGAGTCATCCTTATCCCTGCACATCCTAATTCGTCATTTTTTTGTCATCTTGACTATAAAATTGTTTCTTTCAAACGACAGTTGCGAAAGGATAATAGCTGCAGAATAATTGTCTGTTGACGATGACGATGACAACAATGACGATGAGCACAACCACTTGGCTTGGCATCATTGTATCATAAATTAAACCAAGCTTAAAGCTTTTTGTTCGACAGCGCCAGCTTATCGATTGTGTGGCTTAAGAAGAGCATCCCTTAAACTTTGACCCCGGGGATGAAATTTTAAGGTGTTTTCTCGGGGATATGTACCGTGCTGGAAGGTTATGTTAAGTGAAAACATCCTACACACCTATACAGTATGGAAAAGTTCCATTTCACTAAATGCACTATTCCGCTGCATTTCCATGTCAGCTTGCAAGAAGAAACACATTCGAAATGTTGAAGGGTACCGAATCCTTCTACATGCCTTGGGGCTTATTCATTTGTAGCTATGCTTTATCCCAGGATCAGGATTGTATTCATTTTTAAAGCTGAGTGAAAATCTCAATGTGGATAAGAAGAGTATGTCGGCAGGGAGGATAAAGGGTTGCTGGCAATATGGGCTCCAAGGCACAACGACAACGTTGACGACGACGACGACGTCGACTATGATGGGGGTGTCTTTTACATTTGTGCTCAAAATAAAGGGCAGAGACAAATGGGTGGCGTCAGTCTTCTGGCGGATGTGGTGCCTTTCCAGTTTGCTGTATTATTTCATGTTTGTGCAAAAGCAACAACGTCAACAAGCGATAAATGGGTAATTTGCTTCATAATTTTATGATCGCCTTTATGTATAAGGGGAGGGGAATTGTGTGGGATGAAGCATGGAGGTTGAGTGTTTTTTTTTCTTTTATTTAGGGATATAGAGATATTTTTTTAAAGTCTTGTGCAAAGCTGATGAGCATGCAGCAGGGGTTTAACTTTGTTAAACTCGTTGAATTAATGAGGTTATTTAGCGAACGGTTGGCAAAGTTCTTTGCTAAAGGGAGTATTTGCAGTTCTGAACTTTAAGTTGGTGGTTAATTGGTATGTACTTATGTGTATGGAAGGGTGTAAATATTTGGCTATGTGAATATAATTTTAATAACTCAACCAGAAACTGTGTTTATACAACTAAAGTGTAAACAGAGGTTTAGATGTCATTCGATGCTTTTTGATAGGTTTTTTTTTAATAACTAAAATGTTTAAGGACCAGTATTTCTGTAGTAAGCTAAAACTGAGGGGGTTAATGGAGCCTGTGTATAATTAATTTGTTTTTATCAACATGTCGACAATACTTCTTCAGCTAGTTGACCAGTTTTGTTTGGTTAGAACCGAGTTAACTAGAGACTTCATTTGCCTCGAGTTCAACACCAAAACTCGAATGAGAAAGGCTAATATACTGCATGCATTTTTAGTAGCTGTTTAATACATGAAATGCAGAATTCTATGGGCTATATTCTATGGACTTATGAATATGTAAAGGGTTTTTCAAATGGCGGGTATATTTCGACGGCTTGTGGCGGCCATGTTGTTTTGATGACATCTGTCAAATCTGTAGATTATTAGTCAGTTACTGAGGCCAAATCACTATGGTAAGTCACACGATTGAACAGCACGTCCAAATGATAAAAATTTATTATCAGTGTTCGTTTTTGCAAACGTTGCAGGCGTTACGCTCATTTTACGGTAGACGTGTTGGCCCGTCACAATCGACTTTTCAACGTTTGTTGACCAAACTTGGGACATTCGGTTCGGTTATCAAGTAGCCAATATTTATACATCAAAGGAACGCAAGATCGGCTGAGAACATCGCTCTCGTCCGTGAAAGTGTACGGCAAAACTAGGCCTTTCACGAACTTCAACTTGAGGAATTTTGCATCGGGACTTGGGCCTTTACCCATACAAAATCCAAGTGATTCAAAGTTCATGACCATAGACAATGCCGTTTTTTCGCTGACTGAGGGGCTTCAGAGCGTTTGGAAGAGGACCTCAATATTGGCCGAAAATTCATCTTTAGCGACAAGATGCATTTTTTGATGAATGGTTGTGTGAACAAGCAAAATTACATCAGTATATGAGACGACACCAACCAACACAAGGTTCACTAGGCGACAATGCACCCTAGAAAAGTTACTGTTTGGTGGCGATTTTAGGACGGTGGCATTATTGTTCCGTACTTTTTCGAAAACAAATTGAGTAAGGCGGTTACCGCGAGCGGTACAGAACGTTGATAACCAATTTCTTATCTATTATTCCTTCAGGCCATGTGGTTCCAGCAAGTCGACGGTACGTACCCGACAGCGGAGCTACGATTGACATTCTGGATGAACGATTTTGGGGTATTAGGAGATAAACTCGTAGAGTTTACGTGTAGAGCTGACGTGAATTGGCCAATAGAATCATTCGATGTGACCCCTCTAGAGTAAAAATCCCGGGCGGACATTTAAACGAAGTCCTATTCCATACATAATAGCATACATCTGCCTTTTATATAAAAAAAAAGAATTTTGCTAAAACCTCACACACAGCTTGTTTTATTCCATTTCAACATTCCTTTTTGGAAAATCCCTTACCTAATATAGAATTATATGAACCCAGTTTATAAATGTGTAGTGAAAAAAAAAATGCAATAGACTCTGTACTCATCACAATCTGTGTTCAATAATTCCTTGTAATGGGTACAGATTAAAGTATGCATCATATATTTGTGAGATGCATGACATAGTTTTAATGTGTACTACTTCTTGTACCCACTACATATTTTTAATGGTCTCTTTCTTTACTTCGCTATCTATTGCACATTTGGTTTCTCCTTTACTTGGATTTTAGCTTCGATCTTTCCAGAATAGTAGTGTAAGGAAAGAATGAGGTGTAGCTGAATAGTTCATACACCCTGCTCTGGCCAAAACAGTTCCTTTAAACGAAACATGTACTCAGTACAATCTTCAATGACTCAATACACGTTGTCTGTATTTATTATATAATGACTTTTTATTTACTTTCCAAATTCCTAATTTGTACGAATTTTATTCTTAAGTCTGTGAAACTTCTTATGAAAAAATTAAATCATCTAGACATCGCCAATTTTTTGTAATGAATACATTAATTCGTAGTAATTACATATTTCGATGCATCAATACACAGCCCCACAAAAAAAACTCGTCTGACTCTTGGATGAGACCATCTGTCTTATAGTTTTTTTTGTCGCTCATTTCAAATCCGGAGTCCGCTTGACTCAATCAGGTTAGGTTTAAGGGCATTTCAAGGTCAAATTGCGAAATATCTATATATAAATATATATATATATTTGGCATCGCTGAATTCGAATCCGGGCTTCTTTTGACCCCAACATAATAAAGGTCAAGGTCAAACGAAGGTCAAAGCCATAAAATCTAACGATATGATATTTTTGACCCCGTATTCTGAAAGAGCGGAATATTTTACATCTAAATTCATCTAGACCTGTTGTTTGAAATGACCTTTGGAAGATATTCCAAGGTCAAATACTCCTTTTGGATCTCTCGGCTGATGTATCGACAGTAAATCGGGAATTGGGGTCTCGAACCAATTTATTCTTATGTTTTTGGATCATTGAATCCGAATATAAGGTGTGTTTAAACCCATTTTGCAGACTCTAGGTCATTTGAAGGTATCCATATTCAAAAATAAGCAGGGGTAACTTGCGAAATATTTTGGTTGTTTTTCATTTCGCAATTTCCGGTTTTCCATTTTAATCATTTCGCATTTTGTTTTGTTTTGCAACTTTTTATTTCGCTTTGTTATAGTTTTGTAAAATTATCACTTCGCATTGCAATCTAAATATCGCATAATATTATTTCGCTAGTTAATTTATCGAATTTCATTATTTCGCAATTTATTGCTTATAGATATAATGAATTTAGTGAGAAACTGCAAGACAAAAATCGGTCTGATAAGGAAAACTGAAATTAACAGTATGAAAAAATGAATTTCGCAAAATCAACAAATTGCGAAAGAAAAATATGCCAGAGAATTTTTGCGAAATTATCAGCTTGCTTATTGAATAGCACGACAACTTTGCAACTTTTCATTTCACTGCGTTATTGTTTTATAAAATCATCACTTCGCAAACTTTGCAGTGTAATCTAAATATCGCATAATATTATTTCGCTAGTTAATTTATCTCATTTCATTATTTCGCAATTTATGTCACTTTTTTGCTTATATAATGAAACTAGTGAGAAACTGCAAGATAAAAATCGATCTGATAAGGAAAACTAAAATTAACAGTTAAAAAAAATGAATTTCGCAAAATCAACAAATTGCGAAAGAAAAACCTGCGAGAGAATTTTCGCGAAATTATCGGTTTGCTTATTGAATTGAACGACCCAAATATTATATTATTTAAATTTATTTCGCTAATTGGGAATAAGATTTGCGAAACGATTTACACCTTTACGCTCGCACTATGCCCAAAACTGATTAGGGTTGTCATAATCCCATTAGAGTAAAACTTTATTTATTGGAAAACTCAAGTCTTATAAGTTGTGTATTCTTTAAAGTTTATCCCATTTAGATGATGTAAAGGATTTTTAATATTTATTTTCAAACCCCACTACCAACACTAAGTCCTAGGGTTGACTATAAATCATTATCTAGTTCCAACTTTTGTAATAAACTAAGCAATCTTGTTTGGCCTTATGTCAAAATGAACATTTAATTTTTCAAACATAACGAACACAAAAAAAAAGTAATAAATAAAGCAATAAATCCTTAAAACTACAATCATGCTCATGGCCTTCGACCATTCAACAGCAGGATTAGCTCATAGGTTGAATAAATTTTTAATTTTTCAAAAAAAAACTCAATTTTCCAAATCTTCTCACTCATAAATTTAACTGCTGTATAAAACCGAAACCATATTTAATCCAATATATCCTCTTGTTTGCAAGTCATCATCATGTTTTATGCAATTTCATCAATCAATGGCACTGTCAAAGAGGCCGCATTGTCAACAACAATAAATCGCATGTCGCAAAATATGACAAAACGATAATTTTTTCTCTTTTCTTTTGAGGATATTTGTTCCACTTCAGGATGAACACAGACAAAAAATGTAGTTATGAAATTCTAATTCATCATATAATTTTCGCCTCGAAAACTTCCAGGGATGTCGGACCGTTTTTCCAGCTATACACAAGCCTGACTAATGGAGATTGGAAACTTTTACCATTTGTTTGTCGCTTGCCGGCTCATTAAAAAACTTATTCTGCCCTCCGCCGCTATTGAGAAATTGATAATGTCGTCTTCTCTGTCATCATCCGATTGGGAGTTGTTGTCAAACATTTGCCAAGTCGATGTGGTGCTTCCGAGGCGTGGTAAGGATCAACTTGTATCCGCCACTTGCATACTTTTGTTTCAAAATTAAGTTGACCATCAATAACAAAGCAATTAAGGCACTCAAGTCGCTCACATTGTTTTCCGATTAAAGGCTTTTGTCCATTAAATGAAATCGTTCGGAGCTGGCATGTCATGCCAACGAACAAACATGGCGGTGCATGGTTATGGTTGCGGGGATATCCCAGCTTCCGTTTACCAGGATAAGCAATTACCCTTGCTGAGTTCACTCCGCCACCCATTGGCATGGTCGACTATCTAGTTGTGTGTCGAAAACTGCAGTATTAATTAATTGCATGGCATAAAGGGGGCTTACATGGAATTTTGAGCATCAGAAATTAATCAGGATTCCACGAGACACAGACTTCCCATAAAATACACCCACCCTTTCTGTTTTGCCCGAGTTGATTATGCGGCTTAGTGTTTTAGATTTGATGGTGGGGATTTTCAAAACTGTGAGTAGGTACGACTCCCGCGCCAGTTACCCGACGCACGATGGAAATGAAAACTTAATTTAGGAAGTCAAAACGGATACGAGATAAAAAATTGAATCGAAAGGAGGTTTAGTGTAATGGTGGGTTCAACGAGAGATTAAAACAAATCATAACTTTGGAGAGATAACATTGTTTGACTTGATTGGAAATTGTGTTGTGTGTTCTTCCAGTTAGGCTTTGTTCTGCCGAGAGTCTGTAGGAAGCAGCTGAAGAATTTCGCAAATTGCTCCAAAGGAAGGATATTAATGTCAAAACAGCAAGGGAGCTGTTTGTTCGGAGGGTTCTTTCAATTAACAAACAAATTATTATTTTAATTGATTGTGAGGAATGAGTTAAATTCTGGTAATCCCCCTTGGATGGTGAACCCTCCTTATCAGTTGTTGTTTAAGACGAACACAATTTTCGGTAGAGTGGTAAAGATATCTTTGTCGATAAAGTTCCTAATTAGTTTTTAATGAATTTTGGAGAATTTTCTAATATTGAGCTTTGAAAGCAAAACTAAGCAATTTCTGGCTGTTTTTCTTAATTTGTTTTTGTTATTCGCTGGAAAAAGGGTTTTAGTCAAAAAGGTCAATATTTCGCAATCAATTCTGAGATTTTTCAAAACAAAATTCACTTAAATTCAAAGTCAATTAAATGTTTTCATAATGGCCACTGTGGCGTATACGTACTTTTTTTTAATTGAGAGGAATTATGGCTTATAATGAATTATTGAATGATTTTTGTTTTTTGATTTTATATTTTCTAGGAATCAAGGCCAGCTTATAGGGCGAGAGCAAGGTATTGCAGTACACAGTCATCAACATCACCACCACCTGCACAGGAAGAAGATTGTTCAGGTAAGTTTAATGCTTGTAAATGAAATCATTGATGAACATGATTCTATTGTTTTGTATGAATGAAGCCGTTCGTAGTTTGATTTTATTTTTTTTTTCAGAATTGAAATGCCATTTGTAAGGATTTGTATTTATTGGTAATGAGTGCATCCAGGATATGATTTGAATGACATTGAACACTCTGTATTTAAGCGGTTTAAGTCACGTTAATAAAAAATAGAGATAAATTATTATTGTAAATATAAAAAGGCAAAAATAGTCTTTTCACATTGAATTAAAATCACGATTTTTGGAAAGCGCCAAAATTTCATCAAAATCAATGAGGTTTTGCATATATTTTAGATTTCGTAACTACTAGATAGTATGTCGTAAGACAAAGATTGTGAAAACAAACAATTTAATTACTTATATTACAGTTTAGTCATAGAAAAAAGATATAAAAGAGAGTTTGGTTTAGTTACTCAAATCTTGGAATATTATTCCCTCTTAAGAGTTTTTGAGCAGAAGAAGAAAAACAATGGAATGTGTTGGGACTTGGGACCTAAGCGGGTTACATTTTAATGTGCCTTGTTTACTTAATATTCTTTTGAAATGTGAAACTATAGTCTAGTTTATAGATTAAAGTAAATTGTATAAAACATATTTTATATACATATATATTTATATATATTTAAAGACCCAAAGGTCTTTAAAAAAATGTGAACAGATATTCTATTTTGCTAATCATGCATACTTTCTAAGTAAACGAAAGTAGTCGCCTTAAACAATCTTTCTTAGAAAAATCAAAATCAAATTAATTTGCATCGTCTAATAAAGGACGATATAGTCACATCGCCTTTTCTTTACTAACAAAATAAAATGAAATAAAATTTAAAAAACTCATTAATATCAAATTTAAATAAAATGCGCGGCTAGATCGCACGAACTTGCTCTTATGTAAAAGTACTTTGGAATTTTAAATACATTTTATAAATATAAAACATGGATTTAATGAGATAAAAATGTTCAAGTGCATGGAATTGTCTGATTTTCGGAAAAGTATGAATTTACGGAAATAAAGTATCACCGAAGACCCTTAACTACCGAAATTGAAGAGCATAGGTCTAGTAGCTTAGGCTGTATGGAGAGGTTCAGACATACAGACACACTGAAACATGTTTTTTGTGTACTAAATTTTCCTTAAAATTTTTATAAGAAAAATTGATATGCAAATTATTAGTATTCAATAAAATACATTTTATAACGTAATTTAAAAATCAACTCGTGTATCCATTTTCAATATATTGAATTTTCAAAAAAAAGTGTTTTATTATTTTTTTAAAAATCCAAAAACAATTTTTTTCTAAAAAATTTTTAGATTATATTTTTTCGAATGCATAGGAGCTTCTGCATAAAAATTTTGGTTGAAATCGTTAGAGCCGTTGATGAGAAATTTGAAAATAAAAAAAAAACGTTCTATTACGGGTACCGTTAATATCATTTCCCACCAAAATTTTGTCTTACCAAAATGTAGATAATGTCTATAATATCACTCCTAATTTTTTTTTTATCAAAATCGTTAGAGCCGTTTTCGAGATAAATAAGATAATGCATTACGGGTGTATGGGGGGTACCGTTAGTCTTAGAGCTAAACAAAAAAATTCAATTTCTCCTCTTTTCCCTTTTCCCTCACCGAAGACCCTTAAGTACCGAGTTTAAAAAAAATAGTTCAAGTGACTTAGGCTCTAGGTCGAAATTCAGACATACAGACATACAGACATACGGACATACACAGATACAGATGGAATTGACGGACGCACTTTATTCTTCTTCGCTATAATCGTAATGTCAACTTTGATCAAAATCTCGAGTTCGATTTTTTTTCCAAATGCAGAATTTGCCCTATAGTACTTATGTACATATGTACATATATCGCAAGTAAAAAAGAAAAACAATTTCCAATTTTAAAATCGATTGAATCTCGTTTCGTTTTTGTGAAAATAAGAGTTTCCTTAGTAGTTTTTAAAGATTTGTCTAAAAGGTATTTTTAGTCCTAAAAAACACATTTGATTTGTGTTCAGAAACTTTAAAGATCGTATCTCATGTTTGATTTTTTTTCCGTCCATAGCTTTCCATAAATCTCACTAATAATTTCATACAGAGCATTCTACTCTCAGTTAAAAGTCGATTTTCTGGTTGAAGTTTCTTTTCCTGATTATACATTTTTTTGAATTCAAACAAAAATTCCTAACCAAATCCTGACATTTTCTTTTTTAAACTGATTATTTTATTTTAAGTTTCAAACTTTTGTAAATAGTTGACTCCGCTAAGCTAGAATCCAACATTGCAAAATGTTTGTTCTTTCTCAACGGAACTTCGGAAAACGAAAACAAATTTCACACAAATGGATGAGATTGGTCAAAGAAATAAATTCAGCCTGAAAATAAAGTAAAACAATTTTTGTAAAATATTAATTTTTCAAATTTTGTAAAATATTATTTTTTTTCAAAAAATGTAAAACAATTTTTAACTTCCCATAGGGAGTTATTGTAATCGGTCCGATTTGTCAAATTGGAATTTTTGACATTTCTCGACGTTTCAAGGTCCCTAGAGGCTATATCAATCATTTTTAGAGAGATGTCTGTGTGTACGTACGTTCGTACGTTCGTACGTGCGTACGTTCGTACGTCCGTACGTTCTGGTACCATTTTTCGTCGTCGATATCTCAAGAACGAGTAAAGATATCGACTTCAAATAAATTTTGTTTAATAGATAATAACTTCGAAAGAGGCTGAAAGGGCGTTTATTAAAATTCAGTGAGTAGTTTTTTCACTATAACGGTTTAGAAAAAAAAGTAAAAACTTTGGTTAGTTTCAAATATCTCACGAAAAAATAATGCTATTGATTTCAAATAAAATTTAATGTACTCATTATAAGGTCATACAGATTTGGTATGAATTTGGAAAAAAATGAACATACCGTTATTTTTTTAAATAAAAAAAACTGAAAAAAAAATTTCATAACCCAGATATTCTAAGAACGGAAAACAATTTGAAACTCAAAATAATTTTATTTTACGAAAAATAATGTGTTTGACAACTGGTGAAAATTTAAAAAAAAAATCAGTTTACAGTTTTTTTAGAAAAAATAAAAAACTATATAGATAGATGATAGATAATAAATAAAAAACTATATAAAATTCTATTGAAAATTTGTTAAAAATTGTTTTTCGACTCAAATTTCTCGAAAACTTGTAGTGATATTGACTTCTAATTTAGTTTATTTTATACATAGTATAATTTTGTACAATTGGTAAAATGTTGACAAATATTGAATTAATAGTGTTTTTTTTAAATAAAAAAAACTATTAAAAATTCTAGTGAAAACTTGTTAAAATTTTATTTCAAGTCGAATTTCTTGGGAATGAACACCTATAGTGCCTTCTAAAGTATGTTGTTTTATACATTTGGTTATTTGAAAAAAAACTAAATATAAAGTTTTCAAGACCACAAATGGGAAGTTATCAGCCTCTTTTTTTATATAAGATTGTCTTCTAAGATTTATTTTTAAAGATTTATCACCCTATTATGGAAGACAACTCAACTATGGTATAGTTGTCAATCTTAGAATTGGTATTATCGATCACAAATAGCTAGTTGACTGTCAAAGCATAACCAGTTGTCATTTAGCAGACAACTAACAAAATGGCCGACTTTTCAGTTGTCTCTTTGAGTGAGTTGAGTTGTGTTTGGGTTGAAATAAGTGTTATAATCAGACAACTGGTTCGAAGCAGTTGTGTAGAACATTTATATGAAATAATCTGCATTCAGATAACAAATAATGGATAAAAAGCAGTAAGTTAAACAACAGTTTTAATAAAAATAGAATAAAATGAGTGTATTTTAGTTTGAAAATTACACGTGAATCACAATTTGAACAACTTGTGGCTCTACTTGTTAGCTGCGTATTAATCCATTTTCCACAAATGCGTTCCTCAATCACATCTACCACTTCTTTTCATACATACAACTGACACTATTCATTGAGCCAGTCCTAAATTAAAATAATTGCCATTACACTTTTGGTAACTTCCTTAGCTCGTGAAACGAAGAGCAATAGCAAGTTTAACAATTATTGGTGGAATCGCTGAGGAACATTGTGGTTGTTTTTAGCAAACCCTTTATTTCGTTCAAGATATACACGAATGCTTCTTTGTTAACACTGACTTGGATCAAAAAAATACATAGGTACTTTAAGAACACAAGTGTACATACGTTTATTTAATACTAGCCGACCCGTACTCGCGCTGCTTCGCAAATTGTAACTACGAATATTTTCTTAATATTACTATTAGCATATTAAAACATTTCTCAATGGGACTGAGCATATTTGCTACAATAATATTAATTTTAGTTTATATGTATAACATACCGTATCGAATTAGATTCTCTTTCACACTTGAAAAAAAAAGAGCTTGTTCATGTTTGTGCATATTATAAGTATAACAATATAGAAAATAATAAAATTTATTTCAAATAAACGGTTTGACTACTTTCTGAGATCATTCAACCCAAACTTTAAAATGGTTTCGCTTTTATAGAATAGTTCATGTGCACTGCACTGTAGTCAATTGAATGTCCATTTTGTCACCCAAAATGCTATTGAGTGTATTCAAGTAACTTAAAAAATAAAATGCACGACTGGATCGCACAAACTTGCTCCTATGTAAAAGTACTTTGGAATTTAAAATACATTTTATAAATATAAAACATGGATTTAATGAGATAAAAATGTTTAAATGTATGGAATCGCCGTCTGATTAATCTTTTTTATATTTAAGTAATTTTTTATATGACGAATTTCCTTAAAATTTTTCGAGAACAAAATTTGGGATGCCAAATTTTAAGTATTAGGTAGTATAGATTTTAGAAATAGTTTTTTTTTCGAATATTTTTATATACAATATTATTTTAAACTTAAGGGGGCTCCTGTTGTAAATTTTTGGTTAAAATCGTTAGAGCTGTTGATGAGAAATTCGTAAATCAAAAAAACCGTTTTATGACAGGTACCGTTAATAACATTTCCCCCCAAACATATTTTTTACCAAAATGTAGTCCGTGCCCATAATATCACACCTATTTTTTTTTTTATCAAAATCGTTAGAGCCGTTTTCGAGATAAATAAGATTATGCATTACGGGTTTTAGAGCTAAAAAAAATTTCAATTTCTCCTTTAGGGAATCACCGAAGACCCTTAAGTACCGAGTTTGAAGAAAATAGCTCCAGTGGCTTAGGCTCTAGATCGAGGTACAGACATACGGACATACAGCCATACAGACAGACAGACGGAATTGTCGGACCCACTTGATTCGTCTTCGCTATCATCGTAATGTCAACTTTGATCAAAATCTCGAGTTCGATTTTTTTTTTCAAATGCAGAACTTGCCCTATAGTTAGTACCTATTCGCCTATTACCTATATCGCAAGTAAAAAGAGCCCATCCCCACATTGCTCAGCGATGTGACGATAGAATTAGAGAAACAAAAAAAATGTGTGTGTGTCGGTTAGTTAGATAAACTATACAATACAGAAAAATTGAATATGTAGGTAGGTAGGTAAGAGAAAAAACGTAACTATTGAATGGAACAGATATTAAGAGAGACAGAGAATGGGAGCGGGAAGGAAAGAAAATTAAAAATGTTGGAATGATAATGAAATGAAACAAAGCAGCGACCTCGCGATTGTAATGAAATCTAATTCCTGGATAAAATAAATTCAAAAAGTTTATAATTTTATAATTTGTTTTTATTTATTTCTCAGGTTGTATATTTAACTAAGAAGTGATTTTGGGCTTAAAATTTGCGCAACAATATTGACTTTATGAAGCAATGCTAATCTTTGTCGATTATTGTATAGGTTTTAAGATATGAGTGGTTGTATAAGTCAACTAATGAAAAAAAAATGGACAGAAAATGTAAAATTAATAATATTTAAGTTTGAAAAATTATTAATGAAAAAAAATTATAGCCATAAACACTCTTATAACAATATAGAAAATAAAAAAAATTATTTCAAATAAATCGGCTGACTACATTCTGAGATCGTGCGTTACAAACTTTAAAATGTTTCGCTTTTATATAATAAGTATAGATAGATAGCTACTTAGTATTTGGAAGTTCCAATTAATTGGACTGATCCCGGATATTCTTTCTTATTTTGGCTACATTAAGGAATTTCTCAGCTCCCAAATCAACGAAAAACAAATCAAAAGATCTTTCCATCATACAATTTCTTATTCTTGCTTTTTTATTTCATGCTGAGCAGCTGATTATGATATCAAATCGACACCTAAAAGATGGCAGCGTATTTTTTCATCACAACTGAATTTAGTTGGCTTGCATTATACGAACAATTTGTTTGGTTTCCTAAGAGTTGAGTTGTTTTGATGACAACCCAACCAAGTTGAGTTGTAATCCATAAAAGGTGCATTAGAGAAGTGAGACGTTTTCCTCTTACAATTCTTTCCATTTAACTCCGCAATTAGGTATGTGACAAATTTAAAATAAAATAAACTTTTAGGCATTTAAGTTTCAAAGTAAAAATTCTACAAATAACATTTACAACAAAAAATATAGATTTTCGACCACTGCAACCTACAAATATGTACAACAAAATCTTCTAGACCTTCTCCTGTCATAAAAAGTGCTTCTCATATATGTATATGTCGTTCAAAATTAGCAAACCTACATTCCTGCACACAAATATTCGCAAATGAAGGGTTAAAAGTTGTAAGTCACTGGACCCTCGTTCCTTACGAGCTGTTGCTGTGATTTCTTGTTTTTAATTAAATATACCATACAAAAGATCCCAACAACTTGTTTGCACTGTGAGTCGTTTTTAAAATATTGTTTAAACACGTTTTGCAAAATGACACCTGAAGTACAATACTTACATCTGCCCCATTTTTGTTGAGCACTCAGACCCCCAACACATGCCATTTCCAACTTACTTTTGCCTTATTACAAATCTTTTTTGACTCCTCTGATTGTCTTTTATTATATAAAATGCAACAAATAACATCTCTCACTGTGCCGCTTTCAACTTTATCATGTTCGAAAAAAATATATACACTTCAAAGGAGCACCTTTCAAAGCTTAAGTGGAAATACAATATACCTGCGAGTATATCTTTACAAAAAAAAATACAAAAAATATCCTCAGTTAAACAAACTCCGACTACGCTGTGCCTGTCAGTTAATTGAATTTTCGAAACCTACTGCCTCTGCCATTGACAGCCTTATTATATTATTCTACATCTCACTGACAGAGCATTACGCCTACCCAAATATTCGCGTCAACGAACTTTGAACACCAGTCATCGCAGCAGTCTGATGATTTCAATCAAAGAAGTCAATCAATGACGTACTCGTAATTGTTCAGACAAATTTCGACTTCCACAAAGTACGAAGCAGGAGGTGAATGAAATTTACATTTGTATTCAAACAAAAAAAAAACACATTTCAATATACCCAGTGGACAGCCTAGAAAATTCCAATTACCTATACTTTGACTTATTTTTGGTTGACTTCATCGAAGTTCCCCTTCCAGTGAATCGAACTTTCAGAGTCAAAACAAGGTTAGGTCTACATAATTAATTCCAAATCCGATTACACAATCTACATGGGCTTAGGAGGCCTGAACTCCAACCCGTATGATGGCATATGTACTCGTAGTCTGTTGAACTCTTAATTTTTTAACACTCATGAAAGGGCTGTAATACGAAAGCTCAAGATCCTTGGGTTAGATAAAGGTATTTCTCTGGTAGAATTTTCACTGAACTGTAATTTGTTTTACTTTTCCCAATCCGAGACGACTTTGGACGGAAAAGGATATTTTGTTTCCCTTAAAACCAAACCACACGAAAGTTCGAAGGGAGATGTGGTAGAGTTCAATTTCTAAAAGGAACCATTTTCACATGAAGGTGTATAAAGTAAGCGCTTTCAAAGGTCTTCATTTCACATGAACCCACAGAGTTGTGTTTACCTTGAATTCGTATAAAATGATCTTTGAAAATATTCCTGCATATTTATGCTAATTGAATCAATTTCTTTTTGGGGGTTTAATAAAATAACTAAAAGAAAAAAATACACACATACAATTCGAGAATTACCGTCCTTACTTACTTACAGGAAGATGAGCCTTTGAGTTGAGAGCATAATATATACGAGTAGGTACCTCCCTATACTTCCTTTGTTGGCTTAAATCAGCATTGAGTTATTGTAATTGAATGAGAGGTAAGAGAGTTCTTGTGGAACGATACCTAAGCCCTGAAGAAAACCAATAGTTTTGCCTTACTATAAAACCTTCTTATATCTTATATTATATATCTCTGACAATAAAGATGCTACAGGTTACCCACTTTAGGTACCTACTTGGACGGGCAAATGATTGCTGATGGGTGGGGAGGATTGTAAGTAGAAAATTCAATTTAGAAATGACAAAAACGAAGTTAGAGAAGAGGATCACATAGAATTGAGTCCAGATTATAAGTATGGATACTTATTTATTTAGTTTAAGACTCAAGAAAAAGTTGAAAATACATTTTAAAAAATAAGCAACACAATTGTTTTTGAAATGGGTTTTCTCCGGAATAAGTTGACAATTTGAAATGAAATTTTAACAAAGATGTACTTGTCTGACTTATTAACTAAATGACAAAGTACACGAAATGCTCATATTAAAATTCTGAATAACCTTAAAATTTTCACTGTAAGAATTTGACTCTAAACACATTCTGCACACGAAGTGTTTTTTTTTAAGTTACGTTTTAAGTTTTGTTTCAATGTATAACCGTACACGAGGCGTAAAATACACATGTTTGTCATAGCAGACAAGCTGCAAATCCTCGGGCTATATAGCAATATCAGTCACAGCGTTGCAAAAGAATGCAATCTTGTGTGAATTCAATCCTTAAGAATCATTCACTAAATTCAATTGAAAGATTGCAATCATTGACTTCATTTTGGGAATGTGACTGCAAATTTGTAATCACCATTCATTTGGAAATAAAGAAGATTGCAATCACTTTTTTCGCTATTCATTACACAGCATCTTTTGAGAATTCATGCACATTTGATTCACTCATTCTTAACATACTTTTGGATTCATTTACACTCTTTTTTGTTCAATTGCATTCAAAGGAAAGGGTTCAAATGAATGTAAAGAGTGAATGAATTCTCAGAAGATTACAATCAATTGGTTGGTGTACAAATAAATGGTGATTGTAAATTAGAAGTCGGTTTCTTAAAGTAAATTCAATGAATGCAATTTTGTATATAGTTTCTATTCCCAAAAGATTGCACTCACAAAAAATTGAATACTTTTACTACCCTTGGTAGTTGTCAAGCGTTTCAAAACGGTATTAAACATTTTGAGGAAATGTCACAAATGTCTGAAGTTCATTGAAAAGTTTTTTACATGTTCTTAGTTTCGTACTAAAGGCACCTTTGACCTATGACAAGTGATACACAGCTGATTTGCATCGTCCATGGCCCGGACATGGTGCTTCCGGCAATCACTGTGCCATCTGAGTTGGCTTGGTCTCTAAGGTCGACGTTTGGCATTCCTTGTAGCCTCCAGCATGGATGCTGGTGTTCGAAGACTTTATTTGGCGGAATCAAGGCGGATCATCTTCTCCTTTATTCGACTTTCTCGCACGATCAAATATTAGTTGGATTACTTTTCTTTCCAATTCTGCCTATCGCCCAACACTCGTCGTCGTAAAGTAGTACTGGCTTCATACTGACATAATGGGTAGTACGTTGGACTGTCATGCAGAAGTACTTGGGCTCGATTATCTCTTGCGAGAAATTGACATATCCTTTAAGAGTATCTCTTGTCATGTAAAGTGATGCTCATTATAGACGTTCGGAATCGGATGAAAATTGTAGGTCCCCTCGACTTCTCCAAACACGAACACAGAAATGGTAGGGAGTAGTAAGTCACTAGGCTTAGGCTCTCTTTGAGGCGTCATGACCTTTTATTTATTTATTTATGTTTTCATCATCATCATGCCAAGTTTGATTTAAATCATGCTTTTGAATTTTTCAAAACTTGCCCCATTACACCTACAATGCAAAGTAAATGTTCGAGCATAGCTTTTTAAATTGTACCCATTTACCTCACTTGTGAGCTCCATTTCAAACAGGTCCCTATTAGCTTTTCAGACAACTCCCAAATTTTGTATGTCTACTCACATTTTATCTAGCCCGATTTTTTGTTTTAAACTGCGATTTTTAGTGGAAACAGTTGCTCATTTATGTGAAATATATGTAGAAATCAGGGTTGCGAATTTTGTAATTAAAAAAACCATAAGTCATAAGTCTGTAGATGATTTTTGACTTGAAAAAAATTAATTCATAAGTTAGTTAGTGGCTTATGATTTAAAACAAAAAATTTATTCATTATTATTTTTTTTCAATTCAAAAGTCTCTAAGAAGCTTGTGATTTAAATTTTTTTAATTCGCAAGTCATCAACTGACTTACGTTTGAATTCAATTTTTTTAATTTATCAGTCAGTAACTAGCTGCTGAATTACATTTTTTCTAATTCATAAGTCAACCACTAGCTTGTGAATTAAAGCCAAGCTTAACCTAAAAAGTGACTTAAGCTTTTGCAATCCTGGTAGAAATATATTTTAAATTCTGCACTGAAATACTCCTTAAGTTTGTCCTTGTCTTTTCGGGTACCTGATTGTGAGAAGCGTGCAGAATACTTGAACCAGATCCAAATCAGAACAGTTAGGCTTTTGTTAAAGTCATTGATTCGGTTTTTTCATCTTCTAAGTTAAACCAGCAATAAGCTGGTGAGTCTCAAAATTAACCTAAATATCTCTCTTATCTAGGTTCCTGATCAAAATTGAAAAGACGGAAATGAACGGCCTAACGTGCGAAGAAGAATTAGCCTTCAAAGCTAATTTGCGAAAAGAATTGACATTCCTTTTGGTCTTATGAAGGTCAAAATCTTCCCAATTTTTCTCACGGAATCTAACCGTAAAAGGAGAAGTTAAACCAACTGCATTATATCTAGAAAAAATTGGCTCACCTATAATAAGTGCCGAACAAATGACCTAATAAGCAGATACAGGCAAGACATAGTTGCAACATTCGCTGGACACTGGTCAATAGTTGGGCATGCAGCGAAGCTAGGTATTCCTCACAATACTGGTAGTTTTTGGGATCAGCAGGTGATGTATAGGTAAGCTCTATCCATTCTAGGGGCTAGTTGATTCTGTAAGGTGAGTTGTTAAACACTCCTTAGCGAATTCCGACTTCCATGGCCACCGTTCAGCTGTTTTAAACAAGCAACGTCTTTAATGGTATCCGCATGAGTTTTTAATTTTGGGCACCTTAATATTACGTTTAGTTCATCCCACAGTGCCAATTTTACGAGCAATTCTAAAAAGAGGTCCACTTCGCCCAATATATTACAACCCTAACCTTCATATCAAGAAACGTTATTTTTGAGAATAGGTAAAGATGGTTTCAACCCCTTAGGCCTCTAATCATTCGCTTTACCAGATAAGATTATTTTATACAATTTCAAATTGCATCTATTCTGAGTAAAATTTTGGAGGGAATCAGCTACTAAACGGTTCGATAAGTCTTTCGCCCCTATACTCAATTCTGACAGTTAATTTGCATGTCAGAACTGTTTTGGTTGTCCATTAGGGTTTCCCATCACTTCAACCTGATCAAGTACATAGTAGGTCATCTAGTCATCTTCCTTTTATTAATAATAGGCTATTTTGAGACTGGCAGCTGTTTTCTGCTCGAAATATTCGCAGAAAGTCAGTATCATACTACTCTTCGGAAATATTAAAAAAATTAGTGTTGGGTATCCCAAACAGTACGTTTTTCGAAAAGAAGTTTTGGCCGAAATGAAGCACCCGCTGTACGCAAATTTGTGCGAAAAGTTCATGAGACTGGTATGCTAGTGGACAACACTCATGGTCCCCGTCATTGTACGGTGCACACAGACGAGAATGTGGCTGCTGTAGCTAAGAGTGTGAAACTCAATTTACGAATACCAGCTCGCCATCGATCTTAACAGCTCAATTTTTCACGCAGTAGCCTGAGGGGAATTCTGCACAAAGATCTCGGAATATTGGCTTACAGGGTCCAATTGACTCGAAATTGCCGCATCTGGGGCTCGGAAAACTGGCACGTTATTGTCCAGAAGTTAATGCATCTACAGAAAGTGACAGTTTGGTGCGGATTGTGCAGTGATGAAATCATTGAACCTTTTTTCTTCGAAAATGAGGCTGGAAACAACGTTTCGGTCAACAATGGGAATTACAGAGCCATGTTAACCGACTTGTTTTTACTGATATTGAAGACATGGATTTGAATGACCTCTGGTTCATGTAGAATGGCGCACCATGCCACATAGCCCATGCCACAATCATTCTTTTGGGCACCAAATTATCAAATCGTGTTATCAGACGTCTTGGCGATGTCAATTGGCTGCCTCGGAGCTGCGATTTGACCTCTTTGGACTTTTGTTTGTGGAGAACCGTGAAGGACCGGTGTTATGCCAACAATCTGAAAACGATTCAATCACTTTAAGCCAATATCATCAAAGCAATCCGTGAGCTACAGCAGCCACTTGAACGACGTTGTGTTCCATAATTAATGGGAATGCTTGCTCTTACTAATAAAGGCACAATACATGGACAAAATTTAATGATTTTCATTTTATTGCATTTTTAAAAATTTTTTTTATTTGGCCCATAGTTCACCATATTTTTTTTTTTTTTTTATAATCAGCGCACACAAGGGGTTTGTATACCCTTAATATGCCAGAGACATAGTGTGAGCATTAAGAAATAAAATGCACGACTGGGTCGCACGAACTTGCTCCTATATAATAGACTAGGAATTTTAACAACGAATGTTATTAGAGAAAACTGTTCATAAGGATCAAATTAATTTTTTAAATTCTTTTAATAGTAAGAGACGAAAACAGAATGCTATGCAAATACGAATTTATGCAAGAACAAAAATTATAAGTCCTTGTAGTGGTTTCTTAAAAAAAGCTTTTATATACAACATTTTTAAAAGATTTTTAAGAAACAATGGTGGTACGCCAATTTAAAGTTTTTATTATTGTTCGAATAAAAATTAAATTTACGAAAAGAAATATTGACCCTTTTCGGAGATATGGAATTTTCAAAAAAAGAAAAAATAAATTTTTTTTTTCAAAAATTCAAAAAATATTTATTTTAAAGTTTTGAAATGCAATGTGTTTTAGACTTTTTAGAAGCTTCTCTTCAAAAATTTTTCATTAAGATCCGTTATGTGGATAATGAGAAATTCAAAATTCGAAAAAATGGCTCTATGGTAGGTACAAGCTGTAATATCTTAATTTCAATTTTTTTTTATTAAATTAAAGATCGTAAAAATTAATTGAAAGAAAAAAAATTTTATCAAAATTCTAGGTGCCGTTTTCGAGAAAAATACGATTTTTGAAAACCATTTTTTTTAATTTTTTAGCATTTGTATGGTAGGTACCTTTATTTTTAGGTAACATACAAATTTTTTTCTCACATCTTGTAGATAATATTGAAAAACTTTTATTTATCAAGTTTAAAAAAAATCTAGCATGGGGTTTTCGAAATATTGAGTTTTGAAAAAAAAAATTGAAGTTTTTTTTAAAAATCCAAAAATTTTTTTTTTGAAAATTTGAATCAACAATTCTATTTAAATTTTTGAAGAGCATTCGCAAAAAAAAAATGATTAAAATCGGTGGTACCGTTTTTGAGAAAATCAAAAACAAAAAAAATGGTTCCATGGGGGGTACCCTCAATAACCATTTTTCGGAAATTTTTTTTCAAGCATTACCTAGACTTAACTAAATGAAATTTTTTTGTGTTTTTAGTTTTTAAATCTGTCCAGCAGTTTTTGATAAAAAAAAAATATTTATAAAATTTCTAAAAAAATTCGTATGGCAGGTGCCGTTATTTTTGGTCTTAAAAAAAAAGAAAAAAACTTGTGGAGGTAAGAAATCAAAACCCATATCTACCAAGTTTAAAGAAAATCGGCCGAGCCGTTTAGGCTGTAGTCGCAGCGACAGACAGACAGACAGACAGACAGACAGAATTGCCAGACCCACTTTTTTAGTCTTCGCTATCATCGTAATGTCAACTTTGATCAAAATCTCGAGTTCAATTTTTTTTACGAATCCATAACTTGCCTTATAGTACCTATAAGTCGCAAGTAAAAAGGGAAGGGTTAGAAAGGAGGTGTCGGTGTACATTGGTTTTGAATTCTTGAACATTGCAATGATTGGGAAAGACAGAGCGTGGCAAAGAATTCCACATTCGCGTAGAACGGCTGAAGAACGAATCTCTGTACTTCACAGTACGGCCGAAGTTGTGCTCAAGGGTAAACTGATGGGCATTCCTAGAAGTGCGAGTATTAGGGTTAAATTGTTTAAGGGGAGGAATGCAGCTGGCTATTTCACTAGAGCATAGTCCGTTAAAATAACGGTAAAAAAGGGTGAGACAAGAAACATTACGACGATGTTGGAGTGACGTAAATGGGTCAATGATTTTATTATCACCAATCATTTTAAAAGCTATTCTTTGAATACTGTCCAAGAGACTTAAATAAGTTACTGGAGCACCAGCCCATAGATGGGAGTTATACTCAAGTTTTGGACGTATATAGGTTTTATAGATTGTAGCCAGATCAGAAGGAGAGACAAATTTCTTGCACCGTCTCAGAAAACCCAAACATCTTGCGGCATTTTTGGAAACATCTCGTATGTGAATGCTCCACAAGAGGTGGTTCGTGATGCACATACCGAGATGATGCACATATCGAGATGTTCAGTTTCATTGATGCAAGTGCCACTCATAGATAGTGGTAAGGGGGGGGGGCTTTAACGATATAAGACAGCATTGGGTTTTCGAAGCATTAAATTCGACACGGTTTCTTATTCCCCATTGCACAATGCTGTTTAGGTCGAAATTTAATGTGCTTATCATATTTTGTCGTTGCAGTTCCATATCCGAAGAGGAGGGATGTGAGTCTGAAAACGAATATGAAAAGCTAAGAGTACTATCGTCAGCGAAACAATTAATTGGATTAGAAGTTACAGACAGGAGATCATTAATAAAAATGAGGAAAAGGGTTGGGGACAAAACGGAGCCCTGGGGCACACCAACATTTATATTGTGGGTTTCAGACTTGAATCCGACTAGTACAACTTGTATTGAACGGTTCGAAAGAAAATTTCTAATCCAAAGAAGTAGGGATTCGTCGATCCCGAAAGCACGCATTTTCGATAAAAGAGCAAGATGCCAGACTTTATCAAATGCCTTTGAAATATCAAGTGCAATAATCTTACTCTCTCCGAAACAATGTAAAGATTTGTTCCACTTTTCGGTTAGATAAACCATCAAATCACCTGTGCACCTATTGCTACGAAAGCCATACTGCCGGTCATTAAAAAGCTTTCGTTCCTCAAGATATTTCTTAAGCTGATAATTAATCAGCGTTTCCATGACCTTAGAAAGAAGGGACGTTAGTGCGATCGGTCGATAATTAGAGGGAAGAAGATTCGCCTTTTTTGGGGATTGGCTGAACAAATGCAGTTTTCCAACCACTCGGAACGAGCCCTGAAGAATAGGACAGATGGAAAAGCTTACGCAGGGGTTTTGCTAGCGTGGAAGAACACCTCTTCAGAATAATAGCGGGGATACCATCCGGACCAGCGGATTTATGAATGTTGAGATCTTTCAGGACTCTTGCCACGGTACGAGTGCGAAAAAAGATTTGTCCCATAGAATCACTAACGCGCTCAAGAATTGGGGGAGTCATGACACTATCCGGCAAGGTGGAATTTGCGGCGAACTGCCTTACAAACAACATATCTCAGGTCAGAGCATTTTTGCTCAAGGTACTCTCTAGTTAGAGGCATAAATAATCATGTCGATTACAGAATTCGCAGAATTTTACTCCCGGCGAATTGACTCGATCCGTTGACCTTTCGCATCCGCTGTAAAACTGAATTATGAAATTCGCCGCATGAACTACATTGTCGATTCCTAAAATTACCTTGGGGGTCATTCCGTAATTTTCTAAACGATAATCGTCAAAACGATAATCGTCGATGATATCGTCCATGATTTGCTTCACGTAACTCGACTACTATCGTCTCGTCAATCGATCACAGTTTTAGAGAAATTACATTTCAGAAATTCTCAAACTGTAGTTAATCTGTCAATTCAATAGAAAACAATACAAAATGTCAATTTACAGTGGAAACTCAATCACTCAACTACAGTCACATACAAAATTCAAAATGAAATCAAGACGATACCTATTTAGCTATCGTCCAAACGCTATCGTTTTGACAATAGCGTTTTGACGATTATCGACTTACGTGAATCAAAAAAGGCAACGCTATCGTTCAAACGATATCGTCTGACCATATTCGAGTTACGGAATGACTCCCCTTATCATTTATGAACTTTCGTATCGACACAGTCAGGTACAGACATATAGTCAACCGGCCTACGCTTCGATAAACCAAGTCAAGCATCGAAGCGCGTGGTTAGTACTTGGATGGAGGACGGTTCAATACCAACCGTGTTTTTTTTTTTTTTTTTTTTTTCTGGCGCTCCGGTTGCGTTGTTAGTTCTCCGTTTTCTATTAAAATTCGTTAAACAAACACTTAAACATTAAGTATAATAACCTTTTGACTAACATTTTTGTGCTTTCCATTGCTTATTTTGGTTTTTTTTTTTTCGTTTAATCAAATTCACTTCAGATTCGTCTCGAAATTGGTGCGAATGTAAAATGATAGAAATTGTATGGAGTACAAATGGACTGCGGATTTAGTAATACCAGATAAGCTGAACAGAATGTCGGTGGTGCAGGGGTTGTTAGCGCGTTCGTTCAACTTTCATTCGTCGGACTCAGTAATACCAAAATTTTGGAAATTAATTGAAACTGTCGTAGCTCATTCGCCGAATTCTGTACAAGAACATAGAAGGTGAGAAACTGACTCCTCTTCTTCATCCATGCAGCTTCTGCAAAAATTATTTGCAGGAACCCCAAGACGAAAAGCATGTCTTCCTATTAGGCAGTGTCCAGTAAGGACACCTACATATAACGGAGCTAATATGCAATCTACCAATAGAAATTAGTTGTTTTGAGCGTTTAGCATCAAACAATGGCCAAATTAGTTTCGTCGACTGGCAAGTTGGGGTGCAGTACCATCTATGGTTCGCTTTCTTAATGGTATAATGCTTAAACATAAGTTTACAAGGAGCTAGAGGTATACCGATGTTGGACTTGCTATCCGACAAAGGTAAGATTGTTCCATTTTTTGCAAGTTCGTCAACTTTACAATTACCTGGAATGTCTCATGCCCCGGCACCCATATAAGGTTAATGTTAAACTATTTTGACATCTCCACCAGAGATGAGCGGCAATTTTGGGCTGTTAGTTAGTTAATGGAGACAGAGTCCAATGACTTTATGGCAGCTTGACTGTCTGAAAAGATAGGTATATCAGTAGTCGATATCACGTTTTCTTTGAGCCAAGAGAGGACTTCTTTTATTGCTAGAAGCTCTGCCTGAAACACGCTACAGTGATTGGGAAGACGAAAAGGTAGACGGATTTAATCTTTCGGATTATATGCCTCCACCGACCCCGTCATCGGTTTTAGATCCAATCTGTGTAGAAATGAATCGCTTCGTCTACCAAAAGTGACACATTTTCCCAGGTAGACATGGAAGGGATGGACACTTGAAAGTCATAATGGACTTTACTAGTCAGAGATCTGAACGAGTTCAGTATAATGGAGTGGCCAATATCATTATTGATAGCCCAACTATTCATTAAGTTTTTCCTCGACGACCATAACGAACTATCTAAAGTTAAGAATATAGACAATCTCTTATCTTAACATGACAAAGTGGCTCTGAGTCGAATCTCCAAGACTTCTGTAATGACTACTCCTCGATCTTAATACAAGAAGCTAGTAACCTTCAGGCAGAGGGGAGTTTAAAAATCCTTCATAATATCTCATTTAATCCATATATGTCAAAAACGTAAATGGTATCAAAACGGCGCACTCCAGTGCTGCTTGTGCCACTGAACAAGACGTCTCGTGGCCACAATTTCTAACTACCTTATCCTTGGATTGTTCAGTTGAAATTCTTTCGACCTTTTTTATCTCCGTTATATTTTGAAAACCAAGTGGATACACCCCGTAGGCATATACACATCGAGAAGTTTTCTAAAACCCTCTTGAAAAATGATTTCCATTCCGTGGTCTCAATAAAAAGCTACAAAAGCACTCGAGGCTACAAAACAAATCTCTTTATTTTGCAAATGAGACCACCAACTCCACAACCGAATGACTTATTTCTTTTGAAACAAATTCCATCTCAATAAATATCCGAGTTTATTTTTTATCGCATCCTTATCGAGTCCTAACACCTAACGCCAATTTTTTTTTTTTTTTTGTACGTGTCGGATAAATCCATTGGTGGCAATGATACTCGTACCAACAGGATTAATAGGTGAGTAATTTATTACAATTCTACTGCAAGGTGGCACACTCAAAAACCGAAACCAAAATATCTCCAAAATTAGCATCCTTCGGATTTGGCTTTAACACACTTACAGGTCTTATAAACAAGGAAGATTAAAAGTTATAAAATGTTTTTTTTTTTTTTCTAAATAGAATACTTTGGATAAATTACTTTATTTTTTGGCCATTTACTGATTTTACATAGAATATGTTTGCTTGCGCAACAAAACTATGTCGCATTGTCCTTTTAAGTACGTAGCACATTTTTTTTCTAAATTTTATAATAAAATACAATAACAATACTGATTAAACAATAATAAAAAATAAAGACTATTATGACTATGAATGAATTGTTTTGATCATTTTTCGCTGTTTAAATTTTATCGTCTAGACTGTCATAGCAACACTCGTCCTGATTGGAGGATTTGGGGTCGTATGAAGACGATGCAGACACCGCACGTGCTATGTCGTCGGCCAAACCGTCGACTAGTTGTTCGGCTTTGGCAGTTGCATCCTTGAGAGGATCGTACACCTCGAATTCCTCGAATTCGATGTCGTCGTACTTGGGTTTCGAAAACAATCGTTTGTCATTTGTCACATAGTGTCGCACCAAAGTTTTGTCCACAATCAATTCAGAGGACGAGGAGGAGGATGGTTTTGCCGTTGTCGTCGATGGTGCTGTCAGTTCTTCCTTTGGCATCACCAGGTGACCATCGAAGTGTTCGGTTATGTTGAAATTTTTCCCAAAATCTCTCGAATCCTTTGCAGTGTTGCGATAGTTTCTATCGTTCTTCTCTGCAGTGGGAATGGTGTTGGTCGTGGTGGTTTCCACTTTTCGAGGTTTTTCCATGCAGGATGAGGAGGAAACATTTTTTAGAGTTCCATTGGGCCCTTTCATGGTGAATGCCAAGTCAACGTTTTTATTGCGGCGAATTTTGCCGTTTGTCAGCTTAGCCTGGTCGATACCCCCCGCCTTCTCGACCAGACGGATGTCCATGGCAGAGGATGTAAAACTCGGAGTCGACGTGGACTCTAGAACATTGATATGGTTATTGACGGTTACTTGTTTGGGAAGCTGTGCATGAGACTGCTGCTCTGGGATTTTGCCAACCATTTGGTTGTTAATTGTGAATCCTTCAGAAAAACGTTTGTGGGCGGCGGATGATTCCTCGAATTTGTGTCGTTCCACCACTAGACTGGTGGGCCGACGAACTGGCATCTTCTCGATGCACTGTGATTCTATGATTCGCGGTGCTGTGTATTTGTTTATCTTGCCAGTTGTTTCCAAACGATGAACAAGTCGTCGAACTAAAGGTTCTCCATCGTCATATTCATCGCCATCATCATCGTTTGTTGGTTCTGTGTTGCCATTAATGGATTCGTCTTCTCCAATGGTGTCCGGGTAGCCGTGATGGCCAACGAGTTTCTGAGTGCCAATCAACTCGAGGCGACTGCTGCAACTGTTCGATTTGACAAGTTTGAATTTGATACCTGCAAACGATTTGGAGGACATGAAAAAAAAAATGGATTAAATTGAAGACAACACTGACAAACACACACACACTTACCAGTGTAGCTTTGCTGGGCGAGTAACTGGTCGTGCAATTGATCCTTATGCGGGCATTCGTTCGGCTGACATGAATTGCATGTGAGAAATTCTATTTTCGAACGAGGGATACGCAATGTTGCACCCGTAGCCGGTGGACTGTGCATCATAACACGACCACCATAGTACGTTACAGTGGAACCACATTCTCGTATCTTCTCAAGAACATCCTGCAAATGTGTAAAAAAAGGAAAATGGTTAGAATATCTAAAATGGATTAAAATGTGATAGTATCTGTAGGGTAGGTAGGTATATGTAGGTGGCTAAAAGGATTGTGAAGGACTTTGTTTTTTAGCTTGAATTATAAATGTGTGTGTGTCCCTTTAGGGTTAGGATGGTTTTACGCTGTTTGCAAAGCTAAAAGGTTTTTTTTTGTAACCACACCACGCTGCATGAGTGCTTAGAGTTTGAAAAAATAGCACACTGGCAGGTCACTGGTGAAAAAAGTATTGACAGCATGCTTAAATTGATACTGTAAGCGATATAACTAGATAAAGGAGGATCAATGATTCTGTATTTTTTTTTTTTTTCAGTAAAGTCCTTGCTATTTGAAAGTTTTTTTTTTTTTGTGGAAAGTGTTTAGAAATTCAATTGGATCAGCAGAGTTATGGACAAATTGCATGGAACTTGGCGTGTCTTTTGACAGGAGTTAAAGTGCTTGTTTACGTTTTTGTATCTATATTTTTGTCAGCTAATCGATTTTGACGTAATCGTTTTCTTCGTCTTGTATGTGTTATTTCTACACTCGTTTTGATGGAAGGAGATTTTTGTACATCTATATACCGAATTTTATGGATTAAAGACGGTAGTATTTTTGTACCAAAAAAATCCTTATTCCTTCAGATTTGATTAAATCGAGTGTCAGAAAGCGATGAGAATTAGACAAAAAAAACACCAAGATGTAGAAATTTCGGTGCACAATTTGGTTAACTGATATAAAACTGAATTGATGGAGTATAATGGTGTAACACAGTGCAAGTGTTTAGATAAAGTGGGAAGGGGTTTGACAGGAGATGTCGTAAAACCTTCTACATCATAATGGGGGAAAATTTCATATGGGCAAAATATTACACATTCTTGTAGTGCGGTTAAAAAAAGAACCTCTAGGTTCACGGGTTAACCGATGAGCAACATAGACGAGAAAAATTAAAGTTCCGATATGTAAAAAACCCATATAGAGCCTTCACGGATTTCAATCGACATAAAAGGAAATTTGTTAAAAGACAAAAAGTACTTCTATATGTTTCAAGAAGTCGATATATTTTGAACAAAAATATAATCTGAAAAAGTTATTATAATCAGACCTAAAGCTATTATAAAAAATCAAAATTTAAAAAAATTTCTTAATTTCCACAAAGCGGGTTATTGACAATAAAATTGAAAATATGATCGTTAAATTAAATGAAACTCAAAAGATTACAAGAAAATGCAAAAGAATACTGCGCCTATTATGGTTTACAACTCAACTTAGTTGAGTTGTCATCAACACAACTCAACTCTTAGACAACCAAACAAATTTTTCGTATTATGCAAGTCAACTAAAATCAGTTGTAATGAAAAAATACGTTGCCGTCTTTTAGGAGTCGATTTGCTGTCAAAACCAGCTGCTCAACATGAAATACAAAAGCAAAAATAAGAAATTGTATGATAGAAAGTTCTTTGGATTTGTTTTTCGATGATTTGGAGGATGAGAATTCCTTAATGTAGCAAAGTAAAAAAGAACGTATATTTAATAAACTTATGTATCTACACTTCTATTTCTAAAGTATGCATTTTTTTGGTTCGAAATAAAGTTTTCCTAAAACAACCAACGTTCCTCAGCGATTCCACCAATTGTTAAACTTGCTACTGCTTTTCGTTTCATGAGCGAAGGAAGTTGCCAAAAGTGTAGTGGCAATGACTTTAATTTAGGACTGACTCAATCGATAGTGTCAATTGTATTAAAAAAGTGGTAGATGTGATTGAGGAACTCATTTGTGGAAAATGGATAAAAGCTCAGCTAACATAATGCAAAGTCGTTCAAATTGTGATGGCCATGTATAGTTTTCAAACTAAAATACACTCATTTAATTCTATTTTTATTAAAATTGTTGTTTAACTTACTGTTTTGTGTCCATATTTTTTATCCGAATGCAGATTCTTTCATTAAAATGTTCTACACAACTGCTTCGAACCAGTTGTTTGATTTTGACGCTTATTACAACCGAAACACAACTCAACTCACTCAAAGAGACAACTGAAAAGTCGGCCATTTTGTTAGTTGTCTGCTAATCGACAACTGGTTGTGCTTTGACAGTCAACCAGTTGTGATCGATAATACCAATTCTAAGAATTACAACTAAACTATAGTTGAGTTGTCTTCCATAATAGAGGGGTACATTCGTACATTAGTTCTCAAAAGATTGCATTCGATTGTTTTCTGTAAACTGAATGGAAAGCAGATGATTGCAATCTTTTTAATTTCTAAGGAATAATACCTTTATAATTCGAAGCCAAAACCTCAAAAAGAAGTCAATTGAATTCATTAAATGATTTTTAAAAATTGCATTCTTTCACAACCGTGGTACATAATGTGGCACAAGATGAGCATATAACTGCACAATTCGATGTACGGAAAGTTCACACCGCCATTTTTGATTTAATAAAAAAAAAAAATGACGAGTTGTGCTGTTTTGGCCTGACTTGTATTAAATGTTCAACGAAACTTAGTAAATTTGCAAATTTTTGCGAACAAAAACAAAAAGTTTTGATATACCTTAACTTTTGGTGCAATGTGCCGAAGAGAAACAAACAAAACTCCAAAATTGCATTACGACCGAAAATAAGTTTTGCGCAGAGTAAATTATTCTTTGTATTGCCTTAGAGATTATAAATATAAAAGAATCTGGGATTTTTTTTTAAGAATTTTGCGAGCGTAAATTAGTGTAATTTTCGAGTTTCTTGAGAAAAACAAAATCAAGTTCTGTAGTTTTGTGAACAATTTCACCTTAAGAGTTACGTAATTACGTAAAAATGTAATTAAAATCAAGAAAATTTATGTTCGCATTATGCATGTCAATACGTGGCCGCAACGTATAGTTCAGAAATCAAGTAGTTCGCAGAATTTGCGAAATTTTTGTGTAATGTCTGAAGCGCTTGTACTTTTTTTCTAGAAAATTGAAACTAAAGGTACTGACTTTAAGCTTAGCTAAATTTGTTTTTGCCCTTAAACGTTGTAAATTTGAGAAATTTTTCGAAAGCACATGAGGGCATAAAATGTCACAACTTATATTTTTATAAAAATCGATATGAATAGAAAGGGTTCGTTTCGCAAAATTTTCAAATCAGTGAATTTTTGTTTTCTTTAATTTTCACCGTACAAGGCAGCCCAAATGGGGCACATAACATCAGAATTTGATCTTTCTTTTGCAAAATCGTGAATGTTGTCACGTTAAAAAATGGCATCCTTATTGTCAGCAAAAAAGCATATCTGTTACTTTTCAAATCGCACCTGATTTAAAATGCGCGCGCATTGTAGCACAATCTTCTTTTGAAAGAATATCGAAAATGGAAGTCCTAATTTGATGCTCATTTCAAGAACTTATAAACTCAAAATTGACACCACTAACAAAAACTACCATGAACATTTATGGCCAATGTAAAAACATTATCTACAGACGAAAATCTAAGGGAATTGAATTGATTTTAGTAATTTCCATTAAAAGTTACAACTAAATATCTTCATTTCCTCAATATTTCTTCAACTCTCACCCAAACAAATTTCATTGCATTGCTCCGGAAAATGTAATTTCAGTATTGACATTTAAGAAATCCGAAATTTTTTTATTCTGTTCCGGAAAATCATTTTAAGGGTAATCGATTGACATTTGCAACGAAATATTCTTGATAAATTTTTCCTTATCTGTCAAACCACATAATGCCAAATTTCGAAAAAAAAAATTACTCTTATGCATCAAAATATAGAACGTTCTCCTTCTGTCAAGTCAGGAACTGGATAATAACTACGATACCAGTGGAATGAAAATTTTAATTTTTTTCTGCTTATATTTCATTACAACATGGGAATGATGTCAATCGGTTTCTTAATCTCTGAAAAAGGGAATGAGATAAAATACAGACACGTCAAAAAAATTGAAGGATTAAGTTCAGTGTGAACACGCCGTGCTTGTCAAACAAATTTGAAAATGTGAACGCCTCTAATGGCGCACGAAAATTTTCTACTTCAGTTTGACTCTTGTACGAGTAATCTGATTATATCATTCTTTTCCTCTTCTTAAACAAATATGAGAATGTGAACAATGCTCCGAGCAAAAATAGTTGTAGTATTTCGTATCAGATAACATCTCTGTTTGAATATAGGTAGACAAATTTAATGTTGTATCAAATAACATCCCTTTTTTAAATAACATGAGTCTAACAAACTTTACGTTACGTAGTAGAGTCCATTGGTGTGTTCTATTTCTAACAATATTTTACTTTGAAACTCTGTTATTTTCTGTACATTTCTGTGAATTTCAGTCCAAAGTTCTGTCAAAATTCATTAAAAATAAAATGCACGACTGGGTCGCACGAACTTGCTCCTATGTAATCGACTGGGAATTTTAAAAACGAATGTTATTAGAGAAAACTGTTCATAAGGATAAAATTAATTTTTAAATTCTTTTAGTAGTAACAGAATGCTATGCAAGTATGAATTTATGCAAGAACAAAAATTATAAGTACTTGTAGTGTTTTCTTTAAAAGAAGCTTTTATATACAAACTTTTTAAAAGCTTTTTAAGAAAAAATTTTGGAACGCTTATTTAAAGTTTTTATTATTGTTCGAATAAAAATTAAATTTACGGAAAGAAATATTGACCCGTTTCGAAGATATCAAATTTTCAAAAAAAAAAAAGAAAAAAAAATAGATTTTTTTTTTCAAAAATTCAAAAAATATTTATTTTAAAGTTTTGAAATACAATGTGTTTAAGACTTTTTAGAAGCTTCTCTATAAAAATTTTCATTAAGATCCGTTATGTGAATAATGAGAAATTCAAAATTCGAAAAAATGGTTCTATGGTAGGTACAAGCTGTAATATCTTAATTTCAATTTTTTTTTATTAAATTAAAGATCGTAAAAATTAATTGAAAGAAAAAAAATTTTATCAAAATTCTAGGTGCCGTTTTCGAGAAAAATACGATTTTTGAAAACCATTTTTTTTAATTTTTTAGCATTTGTATGGTAGGTACCTTAATTTTTAGGTAAAATAAAAAAAAAAATCACATTTTGTAGATTATATTGAGAAACTTTTATTTATCAAGTTTAAAATAAATCTAGCATGGGGTTTTCGAAATATTGAGTTTTGAAAAAAAATTTTTGAATTTTTTTTTTTAAAATCCAAAAAATTTTTTTTTGAAAATTTGAGTACACAATTCTATTTATGTTTTTGGGGAGCTTTAGCAAAAAAAAAATGATCAAAATCGGTTGAACCGTTTTTGAGAAAATCAAAAACAAAAAAATGGTTCCATGGGGGGTGCCCTCAATAACCATTTTTCGGAAAATTTTTTTCAACCAATACCTAGATTTAATTAAATGAAATTTTTCTGTATCTTTATTTTTAAAATCTGTTGAACAGTTTTTGAGAAAAAAAAATGTTTATAAAATTTCGAAAAAAATTCGTATAGGGGGTACCGTTATTTTTGGTCTTAAAAAAAAAAAGAAAAAAACGTGTGGGGGGGAAAAATTAAAAATGATATCTACCAAGTTTAAAGAAAATCGGCCGAGTCGTTTAGCCTGTAGTCGAACAGACAGACAGACAGAATTGCGAGACCCACTTTTTTAGTCTTCGCTATCATCGTAATGTCAACTGTGATCAAAATCTCGAGTTCGATTTTTTTTACGAATGTATGTATAACTTGCTTTATAGTACCTATAAGTCGCAAGTAAAATATCCTACTAAAATGCACTCGGACGAACGTTGATGTTTACATATCTTAACCGTGAGTTTTGGGGCCTATTGAACCATCTTACAAAATTGTGATTAGAAGCATTTTTTAAACAAATTTGTAAAAAATCGAGATTTTTTCATTTGTAATTTATTTGTTAAACACAAATTTGTACTTGTGAATTACAAGTCACAAATTTGTGGACAAATAGAATTTTTCGTTGCACAAAAAAAAGTTGTAATTGTTAAATTACAAGCTAAAATTTGTGAAAATCGTTCTTTTTTTTTGTAAGTTTCTGTTGCACCATAATAAAGCGATCACAAATTTGTTTCAGTTTGTGAAAAAATTCTACAGATTATAGACCGTGTGTAATATTTCTACAAATTTGTTAACACACTCATTTGAACATGGTGCAACAAAAAATCGTATACAGGATTTGTATTTGTAGATTACAATAACAAATTTGTGGTTACAAATTGTAAACTGGTGCAATAGGCCCCTGGCACTCAAACTTTTTATTTTTCAATAAATCACAATTTGGGGTTATGAATACGTTATATGTTAGGGAACACAGTGCGAACATTAAGGAAAGTGGGGAGGATTAAAAAGGAGGTACCGTTCCAGATTGGTTTTGAATTTCTGAATATCACAATGAGAGCCAAAAATAGAATTGTGAAATATTGGGTACCAATCAGCGTAGCCACAAAGTGCCCCATCGGACCATTTGGCCCCCTATTTTACATTTTGGCCCTTTGCCCGGGCCAATTTAACATCAGATCAATGCATAAGTGCGCAGAATATGGAATAATAAATAATATACCAAAAAAGTTTGCGCCTTTCTTCAGGAAATCTACAATTTTTTGAAGCACAGTCCGAGAAGGCAGGACAAGTTAAAAGTTTTTCAAGAATATTTTGATCTAAAAAAAAATAAAATAAAAAAAGTAGTCGCAACTCGATGGTTGTCTTTTTATGAAGTTGTAAATTATTTCATACAAAACTTGGAAGCTCTTAAACTTTATTTTGTATCAGTGTCTTTTAATGGTAAAAACCCAAAGGGAAATATCCATTTAAATAATTTGAACAACCTATTGTACGAAATGTATTTTTACTTTCTTAATTATGTTTTAAAAATAACAACCATTTATTGATTAGCGAAGTCACTAAAAAATATAAAATTATTTTAAAAAACTTTTTGAAAGCCGATTACTTGAAAACTTAAAGTAACATCTATTAGTGAAGTCGAATTCAAACCGTTCGTTCTGTTTAAAACCTCTTGATGAGATATATTACGGGTTTGGATTTGATGAACTATTTGAAATTTTAAATGAAAACGAAACAGAAAGCTTTTTAAAGTCAGTTCAAAACTTTTATGCAGAACTTTGTAAGCAATTGAAAAGTAGATTAAATGTGTGTGACAATTTGATAACAGCTTTTCAAATTTTAGATGTTAATTATTTGAACCAAAAAAGTGATAATTTTAGATTGATTTCTGATCATTTGACAATTCTGTTAATAAAATTTCCAAACTTATTCAGTTGCCCTGAAAATATAATGGCTGAAGAGTTACAAAACTGTTTATAAGAAATAAATAAAGATTATGATATTGACGCTGTTAAATGGTGGGTTCCGTTGAACGAAATAAAAAATTTTGCTGGTGATCATTTATTTAAAAATATTTCTTCTTTGCGATTAATTTTTTGAGTCTTCCACATAGCAGTGTATCTGTTGAGCGTGTTTTTTCGTCTCTGAACAGTATAAAAACGGATTATCGAAATAGGTTATGGTATGAAATTACTCACTCGTTAATGAGCCTTAAAGATTTTATGCAGGGCAACTTGAGTAACTGTGGAAATTTTATTACGAAATCAGATCTTGTAAAACGAATTTAAGATACAAAATGTGATAACCTTAAAATATTATTAAACTTTAAGTTATTTTTATTTATTTTTAATAAGTGGCTCATAGCGAAAAGATGTCTGTGAATTAAAAATGTAAAAGGTACATCTGTGATTACCCCCAACTTTTGTCAAATGGCCCTCAAAAAATTTGGAAATAGGCCTCTCTGCTTTTTCCTTCGCGGCAACGCTGGTACGAATACCCATTAGACTATTAAGAAAATGAACAAATTCAAAAAACTTGCAAATTCAAAATGTTTGAATCCTCGCATGTGGCAATCTCGAATTATTAAGATCTCGTTATTCCAAATCTCAAAATCTCTGTAGGTACCTTTATAGCTGTTCCAAATTCCAATATCAAAAATATTATGACTTAATAATACGAACATTTAAAAAAGAAGAGAAAATTGTTTGCATGTACGAGATTTTTAAGATTGTGAAATATTAATAAATCGGGATTTGGATAATACGAGATTAATGTGAAATTTTTTATTAGATTTTTAAGAATAACGGCCCGGTGAGACATAAAAACCCAATGAACCTTAAGGTGTGTCCACCAAAGAAACATTTCAGGAAATATTGTTTAAAAAACGTTTCCGAAATGTTTCTCATTTGTTTTTTTTTTTTGGTGTAGACGCTTTGAGAAACATTTCTGAAATGTTTCTCTGTTTCTGAAATGTTTTTTAAATGGTTCTGAAATGTTTCTTAAATGTTTCTGAAATGAAAGAAGAAGAAGTTAAAACAAAAAATATTTGGACTAGAGGTCACAATAAGCTTTCAATTGAATTGTTTCTGAAATGTTTCAAAAATGTTTCTTTAGTCTGGACACACCTTTATATTGAAAAAAACAAAAATTAAATCAGCATTATCTCCGAGCTATATATTATTTTTTCGGAGTACTTGTTGTTTCATCTTGATGTTAAACTCAGTTTTGTTAACTATGCTATATTTTTCGTGCCCTTAAAATAAGAAAAAGCCCTATTAATCCGAGGCAAGGGGCGTGAAAAAGATATCTAACACAAATGAAAAATGAAAGAATAAGTACTCCGAAAAATTATGATAAAACTGTTTTGTTTTGTTTTAAAATTTAGAAAAAATAGTTGTTCCCGAAAGAAATCGATATTTGGTAAAATTTTAAAAATGGGGCGTCAATTACCCTTCATATCAGTCATTTAAATAAATTAATGTTATCATGTGCAGAGAACAGACTAACAAATATAAAATTTGGTTTCCACAAAAAAAAAAAAACACCGAAACTAACCTAATCATTTTAACCCCTGAAAAGGAATTTGAAATTTCATAAAAATATTTTGTAGTTATGAAATGTTACAAAAAACACCTCCAACACAGTACTAGTCACTGTTGCAAATAACCGGTACCACCTGTCCCATCGTCATATCCCTCAAAAAACTTCTAAGAGTTTCCGAAGGAAATTCATTGGCCTTAGAGTCTTTTTGAAAATCTTCAATTCTAAGAAACTATTTCAAAAAATATAAACAAAAATTTTTACTCAATAATCCATACAAGAAAAAAACCCAAAAACAGTCGCACAAAGTCAAGAGAATTTCAGGAAAAACTCAATTTAATCCTCCATGACCGGAGCCAGCTGCACAATGTTCCTTCCTGTTTCAAAAACAAAAAAATTTCTAAACCTAAACTCCACTCTGAGTAATTTTCTATAAGAAACTTTATGAGCCAAACGTAACAACAACAAAAAAATCCTGCCAAAGAATCCTTTATTCCTTTCAATTTCATGCATAGCTCCACACAAAAGTAGACAAACCAACAAAGTCGAATAGAAACCACCATGCAAATCGTATGAAGAAAAAAAGAAACTCGTGGAATATTTTCAAAAAATCGACTGCTGCGGTCAAAGTTTTCCTCTGAAAAATACGAAAAAAAAGCTCCCCTAACTTACCCACATTCTCAAAGGGAAACTTTCGGAAACAGTTGAGTGGGGCAGAGAAAAAGAACCCCTAGACCTGCACTCCACCATCACCGTTTTCAAAAAATAAAACAGTTTGCTCTTGTGGGTTTTTTTTTGTATGAAATTCACTTACCTCACTGACATAATACGATTCACATAGTTCATCATCCAGCATGTCGACCTCGTCTTCATCGTTCTCGGGATCATCTGGCTCTGCTTCTCTTCGTACGCCTTCTACATCCACACCATCACCATCCATATAATAGCCACATAATCCGTTTGAGTCCTGAGAACCACAAGCATTATGCCTCCTTATGAAATCCCGAACATGCATTCCACCTCGTATCTCGGCCTCGTTGCCGTCATCTTTCATCTGGAGGTGTTGTGACGGTGATCTCCCGTCGACAGTAGATGCCCCATTACTGCATTCACATGGTGATGATAAATCACCGCTTGATATCCCACTCGACAGACTCACCGAGTCCCATTTTCTCAATGTTCCAGCAGTAGTGGGAGTTGTGAGGCTGCCATTGCCATTGGCACTATTGTTGTTGTTATTTACTTGTCCATTTCCATACGATGTATCAATGGTTAGGTATCGTAGACGTTGAGTCCTCCCTCGGCCGTCATTGTTATTCTGTTGTCTGTCGTTGGCTGGCACCTCGGGCGACAGCAACGACCCTGACTCGTCGCTCCGCTTACTGCCGGGTAGGACATTCGTTTCGAAGAACTTTCGAACATTCCGTACTGTGTCCGGTGTGGGCAGCTCCTCCTCCAGCAGTTCCCGATTGACCCGCACTGGCTGGTAGAAGAAGTGCCTTTTGCTCAGTTTAGCATGAGTGTCGGGCGATGGTTGCTGTTTGGGATTTGTGGTGGCACTTGTGTTGCAGGAATTATTCCCAGTCCCGGCTCCACCAGTAATTTTACAATTTTGTCCACCCTTCGTAATGTGTTGTTGGTGTCCTTCCGATTGTGAATCCTTGGAGGGTCTTTCAATCTTCGTTCGTACCGGTTCGACGATAACTACATTATTGTTGGTAAGTAACTCTTGGAAGCTGTATTCCTGCAAGTACTGAATCAGGCCGTCGAATTGTGCTTCCTTTTTGCTGCGATTCAGGATGTTGCTGCGGAAGAGGTTCGGCTTCATGACCTTGTAGCGGATGTGATCAAACTCTGGGACGGGCTCATCCGCGTTTGCCTTCACTATGGTGGCATGTTTTTCGCCATCCAGCTCCACGATTTCTATCGAAGGCATCAAGCTTTGGAAATCCTCGTCGAACACTGGCGGAGTTGGTTTCACGCATTTGACTTCTTCTCCTATAATGAAGTCCTTCTTTTGTTGCTCCTGCGTTGCTGCCGATGCCTTCTCAATGCTATCCTGATTGCGATGACTTGCTTCGTTCATTTTGGACCAATAGCACCGGATGGCATCGACTTTCTGAAGGAATTCGTCTTCTGCTTGTTTTCCCGCCAGGGGGTGTTGTGGTTCCATTGGTGCTGGTTTCTTGGAATCCACAACTTGAATAACTTGCGGTCGTGACATCTTTCCGACTCGCCTCAGGGAATCATTCGGTTTCACTTTAATTGGTCTGGCCCGATATGTTCCATACAATCGTCGGTCCTTCGCCTTGCACACTTCCGAGTGGGCTATGGTTCCGGTTGATCGCTTTGACTTTGAGGGAGTTCGGCTGAGCGTCGTCCTCTTTGCTTGCGGGGGTGTAGTTGCTGCTGCAACTAATTTATCTTCTTGCTGCCGCTGTTGCTTCTGATTAGAGGTTAGGTTTCCATTAGCACTTTCCACTTCGGTATTAAGGCTCGTCAGTAGGGAGGGGACGCTGGTGCCATCAATGGAATCCTCTTCTATAACGTTATTCTGGGCATCGGTTACAATTATTCGAAATTGGGTTAATTCAATTGGAGTGCCGCTCGGGTCTGCTGCAACGGAGGCGGCGGCGGTGGTGGTTTCCCCTTCTGTTGCAATTATTTCTTTGGCGTCTGTTTCGACTTGAATGGATGGTGCTTCTCTTGGTTTTTCGTCTTCTCCTTCGTTCTTTTCTGCCTCGGAGCGATAGTTATCCTGATGGCTTTCGTTTTCGCGTTGGCGGACTTTCTTATGGGCACGACCGAAACGCTTTATAGAATCGTGGATTGCAGTGGATTCGTTGTTTTTGACGGCTGCAGTTTCTTCCTTTAAGTTGTAGGATGACCGCAATTTGGCATCGATACGTTCTGAAACCTTGAGGCTCTTGCCGATGTTAACGTCGGGGAGACTAAAGTATTGGTTATCGATTGGCTGATGATTGTTGTGTGTCGAAATATAGGTCAAATGTTCGTTGACTGCTTTGGATTCGTGTTTGGGAACAACAGCGTAGTCCGCAAATCGCTTAAGCTTCTTTTTCTTCTCGACTAGGGCTAGGATTTTCGGCTTTGTGTCGACTGAACTCACCGCCGGAACTCGAAGAACCTGTGAATAGACGGGATTCTCAATGGGCTTCTCTTCGTTAGCTTCGGGTCTCTCCGGTGGATCGTAGATGTCCTCAATGGAAATATGTAGAAGAGATGCGGTGTTCTGTTTGACCTCAACTAGAGTGCCTTCCGAGCTCTCCTCTGACGAAAGGTAAACCGAATCGTAGGCAATGAGAGCGCCTTGTTCGTCGGGGTTCTCAGAGCGCTTCTGATTCTGCTCTTCGGTCAAGCTGATAACTTCAAACTTTTCGTTGTAAACTTTGGAGAGGATTTCCTCAACCCTCTCAATGTCGTATTCCTGTTCCGAAACGGTCAAACTATCCGATTGATCGTCGGAATTGCTAGTAGTTGTTGTCTCGGGGAAAACACTGCTCTGACTCAACTCAGGGCACGACTCTTCGCCACAGAATTGCGATGAATACTTTCGATGAGAGGTCGACTTGTGGCTGCGGCTCTGATACAATCGCTGCTTCTCTATACCTCCGTTTCCGCCACCGCCTCCACCGCAATTCGAATCACTTTGATGTAATGAGTTCCTGAAGTATTCTGAGTTCAAGCTCTCCAAGTCGCTTTTCTCGTTTTGCCAGATTGATTGCTGATGAGCGTCTAATCGTTTGAGATTCTCGTAATATTCGTCAGACTCACGTGTTATTGTAGTTGTCTCGGGGGGTTGTGCAACTAGAATTGGAGGTGTGTGGGGCGATGATTCTCCGGAAACCGCAAGTGCCCGGTCAAGTGTTGACGGTTGATGGTGGTGATGCTGATGATGGTGGTGGTGGTAGTAGGTTGGTTGCTTTGAGCTCGTGAATCTGAAAACAAAAAAAATATTATTAAATTGAAATCGTTTTGGCGTTGCAGCACTATTCTTATTATGACCTTCAAGTTCAAGTTGAATCAAAAGCACCAAACACGCAAGGTGTGTTAGGTTTTTTTTTATCTGAAAACTTGCTCATTGTTGCATGACGTTATGGGAGTCTTGAAATGATTTTCGTTTAACCGCAAACTTATGCGTGTGGTGAATTGTTTCCCTCTTAAACTGACATGGATGATTTGTGTCAGCACAAGGGGTAGTCAGGGGTAAGGCTACTATTATGTGCTGTGCGTTTCCATCTGACATTGATGGTAATTTGTAGTGATGGAAATTGTGATTCGAACTAAGTGCTATGATTATAATCTATCTATCAGTGATTTTGACCAATCTATGGGTGGAAATTATCTGTCAACTGTGCGTTTAAGAGATATAGAAATCAACTGATGAACGTTGGAGGTCTTAACTCTATTCAATGGGGATACTTATTCTCATGGAAACGAAGTTGAATCTTTGTGACAAGATTTGATGTTTCTATTGATTGATGATGATGATTATGATGGTGATAATTGCTTTCCTTTGATGGGAAAATAGCAGCTGTTTTTTGTCTTAATTTTCAAATAATGAGTTGGGACAATTAGTTTAAATTGCTGGGTGGGGTAGGAAAATGGATTTAAAATCTTAAAAGACTATGAATATTGATGCTCAGAAGCAAGATGGAAACTAATTTGAAGGTTTTCGAGTACTTTACTTTGGATTAATAAAGCAATTGTGAACTAAATTGATGAGAAAACTTTCTTCTACTTGATATTTATTCCTTTCGAAATTGTTAGATTTACCTCCACTTCCCTTTTAATTTATTTTAATATTATCATTTCTACACTCGGAAATTAAGAAATCAGATGCGTTGTGTATTTCAACTTAAATGCATTAGAAAATACTGAATTTTTCAACAACAAAAAATTGACAACTTAGAAAAGGAACCACACTGGAATTTGCTTGCAGCTAAGGTTTTGGTAGAATTTTACTGGAATTCTGTGAAAATGTATTTTTCTTAGAGAATTTTATTGTTTAAAATTGTGTTTAAGAATAAAAATAAAAAGATAAGGATATTTCTTACATTCTCCATATTAGAAAAAAGAAATTAAAATTTTCTTGTAGAATTACGCTAAGCATGCAGACCTACCAAATTTTCTTTAAACTTGGTAGATAGTGTTTTTAATTTTTCCCCCCCATATGTTTTTTTTTCTTCTTTTTTTAAGACAGAAAATAACGGTACCTGCCATACGATTTTTTTTTCGAAATTTTATAGATATTTCTTTTTTCGAAAATCGTATTATTCTCAAAAATGGTTCCGAAAATTTTGCTTAAATTTTTTTTCTTTTGATTAATTTTTACGATTTATAATTTAATGAAAAAAATTGAAATCAAGATATTACTGACTGTACCTACCATAAAACCATTTTTTCAAATTTATAATTTCTCACTATCGACATAACGGATTTTAATGAAATTTTTTTATAGAGAAGCTTCTAAAAAGTTTGAAAAACATTTCATTTCAAAACTTAAAAAAAAAAATATTTTTTGAACTTTTGAAAAAAAAATTGGATATTTCAGAAACGGCTCGATATTTTTTTCTTGTAAATTTAATTTTTATTCGAGAAATAATAAATTAAATTGACGTACTAAAATTTTTTCTTAAAAATATTTTAAAAATTTTGTGTATAAAAGCTTATTTAAAAAAAAAAAACAGTACAGACTCATAATTTTTGTTCTTGCATAAGCTAATATTTGCTTGAATCACTTGGCATCCTGTTTTTAGTTCCAACTACTACTGTTTTATTCTATTAAAAAATTAATTTTATGCTTATGAACAGTTTTTCTCTAATAACATTCATTTTTGAAATTCTTAGTCGTTTACTAAGAGCAAGTTCGTGCGACCCAGTCGTGCATTTTATTTTTATTTGTATTTTAATTCGTGATTGAACAATATCTAGTGAGATAGTTATAAGCTGATTTTACAAATAAAATTGAAGCTAGTAATAAAAGATAATAATTAACAAGTAAAAATTATAATTTTACTCACTGAAAATGATTTTTAAAGAGTTTTTAAAACTTGTAACTGTAATATAACGTCGTAACGAATTCCAAAGGCGAACTGAATTTACAAAAAAATTACGCTCGAATGTCAAAAACGAATAGCGAGGATGAGTGAGTTGACGTGTTCAATGCGAGGTGGCAAGACTATTTTTTTTTCAAACCAATTATTGTGTATGCAAAATATCAGAGAGCAAGATTAAGCAATATTGCGAACTACAGGGGAATTTGTAAGCTATCTGCGATCCCTAAACTTTTTTAAAGCTTAATTAAAAATAAGCTTGATTTTCTAGTCAAGGAACACGTTAGTATTCACCAACATGGATTTACTTCAGGTAGGTCAACTGTTACAAATTTTGTGGTTGAATCTATCGAGAACCAAAGCCAAGTTGATACTATCTATACGGACTTTAGTAAGACTTTCGATTCAGTTTGTCACACAATATTGCTTCGTAAACTTGAAATTTTCGGTATTCACTCAATCCTACTTCAATGGACCGGTTCATTTTTAATGGGTAGAATCCAAGAAGTAAAAATTAATGAATATACTTCACGACCTATTAGTTGTTCTTCTGGGGTTCCACAGGGCAGCCACCTCGGTCCATTGCTGTTTATCATATTTATTGAAGACATTGTCAACCATATCATTTTTAGCCAATGTCTTGTATATGCTGATGACCTCAAATTATTTTTGAAAGTAACAAGCAATAGTGACTGCCTTAAACTTCAAATGTACTTGGATAACTTTTCCTGCTGGTGTAAACTAAACTACCTGAGCCTCAACATTAAAAAATGTTTCGTTATTTCTATCTCCAGGAAACACTTTGTGTACGAATATCCATATTCTCTAGATTGCAATCTTTTTCAGAGAACTACAAAAGTGAAAGACTTGGGAGTAACTTTCGATTCCAAGTTTTCATTTGCTCCTCACGTTGATGCTATTGTTGCTAAAGCTAATTCAATGTTAGGATTCATAAAAAGAAATTCTATAGACTTTTCTGATCCATACACCCATGTTGCGCTTTATATTACTTAGTTAGATCTATTTTAAATACGCGGATGTTATCTGGAACCCTCACCAACATCTTTTCTCCGATTGAATTCAAAAGGTCCAGAATCGCTTTACAAGGTTCGTTTTTCATAAAATGCATTAGAATTTCTGTCCAAACTCTATAGCCAGGCAAAATCTTTTGGGCTTGCAGATGCTCAAATCTAGAAGAACTATTCATTATATAGTCTTTGTGCGTGATATTTTGTGCAACAACATTAAGTGTCCTAACTTACTCTCCATAATTTTTATCTATGCTCCATCAGACACAGAACTAACTACGGTATGAACGAGCCAATTGCAAGGTCAGTTAGAGAGTTTAACGAAATTGATGCTAATATTGATTTGACATTGTCGAGAAATAAGTTCAAAAAAGACATATATTATTTATTTTTAAGAAGCCTAAAACTCGTAGATAACAAATAAATAAATAAGCAATTAGAAAAACCAGATAATCTGTCGTATCTTCGTAAGCAAAAGACATTACTTACAGTAGTATTAGAGCAACATTAGGTTTAAATAATTACAGATGCAATAAATTTCAAAGCCATATATCAAAATCAGATTTATTAAAGTCTTATAAGTTAACGTGTTTTTACTGGAGTAAAAGACTAAGTTACCCATAATTCAAGTAATACGCTATATCTTTGTTATATATTTATATGGTTGTCTCAAGTCAAGAAGCGATTAAAAGTCAGTCCGAGATTCTTAGGTCATCTGCATAAATATGAGATGAGTAGATGTCAATTATAGTTGACGTAAATAGAAAACAAAATAGGACTAAGTATGGAACCCTGAGGAACATTCTGCAGGAATTAACGAAAAAAGCCCGATGATGGATGCAAATCCGAAACGCGTCGCTTAATAAGTAAAAATAAAAAGAAATATATGTTGTGAATAAAAGTTTAAATTGAAATAAATAAAATAAAAAAAAATTTTAAATTTATATTTTAATTCTTTAAAATCAAAGTTATAAAAACAACATGGAGACTGAACCACAAAGAAATTCTACAGGAAATTAGACTAACTTTCCCCAACTTCCACGGTGTTCTTTCAGTCAAATAATAATAAATAAGAAGGTTTTTATAATACAAATTCTATATACGTCGACTCCGCTTATCTGCACTCCGCTTAACTGAAAATATCGGATATCTGAAACAATACATCTATCACCGATTTATTTTGTACTCTTTTCCAAATAAATAGGTTCGCTTAATTGGAACTCCGTTTAAGTGAACAATCCCTTTATTTGAAACAATTTTTTCCCCCAAATAAACAGTTTGTATTAAAATAACTCCGCTTAAGTGCAACTTAGAACGTGTCCAAAAATTTTCAAACGAACACACATAAAATTTTACATTTGAAGTTACAATATGAAGTTACATTATCACCCTTCCATCAGTCATTCCAATCGTCACAGTCGTATTTTTACCTGAAATTTGAATTAAATGCAAATCGTCGGCTGGATGCTATCTTGTTCAAAAGGCCATTTTTTACGAAATCGAGTTAGGTATGCAGTCCTCGTAATTTTGGGACGCTCTTTCATTTGGAGCAAACCATTTTGTTCTATCTCTTTTAGTTTTCAATTTACAGAGAACTGTTTTGTTCAATAAGACACTTTTTTAACGATTTTTCAATTCATTTTTGTTCAATAAACTGCTTTTCATCTTTTTTTTGTATTATATTGAACAATTGTTAGTATATTATAAAAAAATGCATAATTTCTATCTTGTACAATATTCATACATATAAATGACTTCCTCGTTGATTTTAATTTATAACTAATTCAAAATAAAATAAAAACAATTTCTGTAGCTTAATTTATAAACAAAATTGTCAAGGCTTTCAGAAAAAAAATAATACCAATCAAATATTTTCTTACATACACACAAACTTTCAATTTGAACTTTAAAAATCGATTTCCCAACATTTTGAAAAATGGACATTGAACAAGATAGCATCCAGCCGACGAAATAATGCATAAAAGTAAATATAATTTGAAAACAACTCCGCTTAAATGAAAAAGAGTTGCATTTATCCGAAGTTCGCTTAAGTGCAACAAGGTTGCAGTTATCCGAAGTTCGCTTAAGTGAAAAATCCGCTTAATTGCAACGATTCTTTTGCATTTTGGGGTTGCAGTTAAGCGGACGCGACTGTACTACTACTACTACTGAAATAAATCAGCCAAGTAGAAGGCCAGTTTTTTTAATTTGAATCAATAATAAATAAGGTTGGTAGCACTTGATGAAAAATAAAACCTATGCGTAAGCTTTTTACATTATTGTACGTGATTCAATGTATTAAATGTCTTAGAGAAATTAAGAAATCAAATGTTGGTAACAAGTAAATGTATTTTCGATATTTTACCAAATCTGCTGTCACACTTTTTGTTTGAGATTTTACAATCTAAATATTGCATTTTTCAATTTTTTTTTTTCATTTAAGAGTAAAAAAAAAACTGTATTTCTAAGAGAATATCTTTAAAGTGATCGTCTTATACAAAAAAAAAAATAAAACCAGTGTTATTTTTCATACACCTTGGTATAATCTCAAAAAATTTCAAATCTTGTGGTCTAAAAACCTACAATTTAAAACATTTTTCGATGTTTACAATTTTTGAAGCCTCAATATCTTTTAACTTGATCGTTTTGGAAGAGAATTTTACAATTTACAAATTGAGGGAAGATATCTTAAACTATTTTCGAAATTCTTCGCCATTTTAGAATTAAAATAAAAAACGTTTATTTTTGACTTTGACATTTGTTGTTAAATAATTATTTCTGTAAATAGGAAAGTTAAGTAAGAAGATTTTCACAAATTCCAAAAGACTTCATAACATAACTTTTCTTAACATTCATCTTGCAAGAAGAAGTTATTCCTAAAAATCAACGTTTTCGTGGTTTATGGTTCCTCATTTTACAATGCTGTAGAGATCAGAATTTAATGAGCTAATCATACGCTGCCTATCTAAATCCACATCCAAAGAAAAAGGACATGCATCTGGAAAAGAATATGAGAAGCTGAGAATACTATCATCAACAAAACAATTTAATGGATCAGAAGTTTCAGACAAAAGATCATTCATTGATGAATATGAGAAAGAAGTTCGGAGACAAAGCGGAGCCCTGTGGCATATCACACAAATTTTGTATTAAATCATCATCAAATAACCGAAAGCATTACACATTCGTGTTGCACGGTTAAAGAAAGAAATTTTTTTTCTTTATTTTAACCAATAACTTCGGCCTAAGTAGAGTTCCCAATAGGCCTGAAATTAAGCAATTTGGACTAGGACAGTTTTCAAATTTTTACATAAAGGGATGTCGTCTGGTTGCTTTACAAGCAGTTGGATCATAATTATTGACTTCATTGCAAGAACTTACTTATCTTTCGTGTGATCAATATTTAAAATAGTTAATTTACACTATTCAAATCAAAAATAAAAATTTGAATACCAACATAAAATAATCTTCAAACGTAAAACAAAAACTAACAGCAAATATTTTCTCATATTAGCTTAGTCAGCTCTGTTTGTTTACTTTATCAGAAAATAGTTATTAACTGGAATACAACACAATTACGCAAGACATTTCATTCAAATTGAAGTAGAATTTTGTAAATTTATGGGAACTTGTGTAATTTCAAAAATTGATTTCGTAAAATATTCCAAAATTGAACAATTTCGTCATGTGACAACATAGTAGCTATTAGACTTACAAATCTGCTAGAATAATCAATGAGTTCCTTGAACCTCTTGAGTAAATATACCCCAACAAATGAATAAACCATAAATAAGTTATTAGTTAGGCTTAGCTATAATTGCTTAAATTTCCTGAAATATTACGAATTGAAATAAAGAACTCACTAATAATGATCTATGTATCTTTCTGCTACTGCTTGTATCTCATAAATATTTAAATCAAACCAATACTTTTTCATTTCTAGATTTTTCATTGATTCGTTGCAGCATAAAATTCAAATTGAGAACCGAAAAGTCTCTTAAATTAATTGAGAGAAAGGCGATCTGCAATGGTGATTATTTGTAGGTGTGTTTGTCGTGACCAGTGTTGCCGCGATCTGAGTTAAAAATTCATTCGACCAACCTAGATTTGTTTAACTTTTTATATTGAAAAAGTCCATTAAAGTCGCCAGAAAAAAATAATGGAAGACAAAAGATAACAAAAAAAAAAATGTTTTGTCTTTGAACAGAAAACTAAGCAAAACATTTAATCTTTACAAAGCTTTTAGACGAAACCTTTGATTCGTAAAGCTAAGCTAAAAAGGGCAACACACTGTGAAAAATTTATATTTGCTCATTGCTTTTCAAAAACTTGTTCAACGATTTATTTATGGAAACCTAAGCTTTAAGCTAGTTGAATAATAATAGATGTTAATTTTGCAGATTTTAATGAAAATCTAACCTAAAATACTCTTTCATATCCCCAAGTGCTTGGTAACTTTTAATGCTGTTAATATTTGTTGTCACTGACTGTGTAGAAATCCCCACAAAACCAACTTGCTAAAACGGCAACTCTCGTGACCCAAAATAAATTTTGGTTTTCATGAATATTAATCGTGAACGAGAAACGGGGGAGTTGAAATCCATATTCATTATGACACATCGAAAGAAAAAAAAAATGACAATGTCCTTTCAGGTCTCCTTTTTTCTGTTATTATTTTTTTTTGTCGAAATTCCTTTTTCCCCCTTTTTTGTTTTATACCTTCTCAACAGATAAAATATTTTCAGATCAGGATGTTAATAAAATCAGAAAATCGAAATGTCCTTCCAACTGCTTTATATGCCCGACAAACGATGCTATGTTTTCAATATCAAAATTCAATGTGAGAAATCAAAATGTCTGAGAAGTACATAGAATAGTAGTGTTTCAATTTTAATTTAATTTTTCCACTCAAGTTGCTTTTGAATAAATTATGAATGAATTGGGGGGAGGGAGAGTGAATGGCCTTGGGCTGTTGGATTGGGTTGATATGCAGTGTGTATAGTCGAATGCATTTGTATTATTAATTAAAATGTTTGAACTTTGAATAAATCGATTAATGCCTCTGAGAATGTTGATGATTTTATTTTTATTTATTTGTGGCTGAGATTATATTAATTTTAATCTGTCTCACTCAATGGAACAGATTGCAAATGATGGAAATTCAATAAATATACAAATAGTGTATGTCTAAGCACCTAAATATGGTTAGAACCATGTCTAGCAGTTTCTATGATTTGTGTACCAAAAATAAATCTTTTAAGGCCCTTCGAGCTATGAATTGTGACTTTAAATTTTTGGAAATAAGAAATGTTGCTTGAAAAAACTATCCTGCAAAATAAATACCTGATAAGATAAGTCCTGCTTTCTGTTTAAATGAACAGACGCCACAACGCTTAGTTAAATTCAACTTATAGATCAAGTTAAATGCATCAAGTAAATAAATAATAATTTGGATATGTAGAAACATTTAAATTTACAAAAAAATCATGTTAAAATAACAAAAACTTGGTAAAAAAAATTAACACTACTAAATGTCAAAATACCCCGACTCAACGGCCAAACAATCTTGCTCTTTTCCAGTGCAAAATATCAAGGTGTTATTCTAGACCCTTAGTTGAACTGGAAACTAAATATTGAAGAAAGGGTTAAGAAAGCCTGCATAGCTTGTTACGCCTGTAGTAAAACTTTTGAAAAAAAAGTGGGATCTTCAATCTAAGATGATTTTGTTGACATATAAAGCCCTAGTGCGACAGATCGTCACGTATGGTTCGTTTGAATGGTGTCCCGCGCTTACCAAAGCATATAACATCGATAAATCGAAGAAGTCACAAAAACTGCTAGCGTTTCGACCAGAGGGGCTCTGAGATCTTGCCCCACTAATGCGTTACACGTTTTCTGTACATTTTATCACTTTATTTACATATTAAGTATCTAGCGTCTTTTAGTGCAATAAATCTAAATGAATCGAACTGTCGGATTCGTCACAGGATTGGTCACAGGAATATTAAGGAGATGATTCCAGTAGAGATTTTTTCGATTTGAACTGACTAATGCACCCCTTAAATGGGCATCAGTAAAGATTTTAAGATAATTGATGAATGACTTCGACACAACTGTCTTTACTGATGGCTCAAAGATGGAGTGAGTTGTTGGTTCAAGAATCTTCTGTGACACTTTGAATATAAATATCTGGGTCGTTCAGGATACCTCACTTTGCTAGTGTTTTTCAAGCTAATTTACTGGCTATCAGGATAACATGCGAGGTACTCACAAAAGATCCAAACCAGAACCGGAATACGGCTATTATCACAGACAGTGAGCAGGCTCTTAATGTCATTAATTCCAGAACATCATACTCCAAATTGGTCCAGTAATGCCGGGATGAACTTTCAAGCCTCAATTTTAACCTCATTGTCATTCTTATCTAGGTTACGGCCATTGTGGCATTGATGGGAATGAACGGGTGGACGAGCTGGTCAGGCAAGGATCAGACCTTCATAGCTGCAACTTGCGGAAAGAGCCGCTCTGAATCGTGATGAGCAATATTCTCTCAATCTTTCTTACCGAATCAAACCGTAGGTGGAGCTTAGCTAGGATTGTAGCTACATATAGCGGACACTGGCCAATAAGAGAGCATGCAACGAAGTTAGACATTCCTCAAAACACTCACAGTCTTAGCTGTAGGGACCAGCGGGAAAACGTCTGCATTTCCATTTCGTCTGCAAATGTCCTGCTCTGGACAAATTTAGAGCACAATCATTAGGAAGGCCATTTTTTGACAACATTGACGAACTTTCAGAAATGAAGATTAAAAATTTGGTCTACTTTCTCAACGCGACAAAATGATTCTCGAACGAACTTCGGTTACTTTTGTGCCATGACCTGTGGGGGTCAGGTTGAGTGAATGATCCAATTTCCGGATGATTGTGCAAAAGCAAGCACACAATAAGAGACATCAAAACTTTCTAGATCCTTTCATATTTTTGAACTTAATCAAAACTGGATGACTCCGTGAGAATGTCCACAATTTCAGATATCAATTCTATACACAGATTCATACGAGTTATGGTCTCAAAATGGCGCAGTTGGTTGCTAGTTAGGTCACAGGGCTAGACTGCATGTGGTCGCCATTTCTACCTACTTGCGTACATGTCAAAATCTTCCCATTTTTTTTTTATTTATTAACAAGAATTTTATTTTGAAATAACACGACTTTAACTACTATTTTATAACTACAATGTTAATTTTACCGTATATAAAATAATCTTTATGAATTCGTGGAAGTTTCTTGCGACGATGTTCAGGAAACTGCACCTTGTTAATTTGACAATACGCACACGTGGAATTTTACCTGATAGGTTATTATGAACTGCAGATATATGAATTTCTTAGTACAAACACAGTTATGTAATTGTAAATCAAAGCTTTTAAACACTTTGTTACACTGTCTTCTCACTTAACAAAAAATCCGTATCTGAACTTATTGATAAATTTGCAGAATTTATTAACTCACTCAACAACACAATTGTTTTGAATAAAAATAACAAATAAAATCAAGTTATCCAAAAAGCAACTTATTCAAAATCAGTAAACAAATCAACTGATGTCCATAAAACCCCCAGAATCTAATGGAACCCTCAAAATAAGTTACTTGTTATTGAATAAATAAAAAGTAATTCCTAAAAATATCCACAATTGCACTCTCTGTTTTTTTTTTTTTTAACCCCCAACAAGCTTCCCATTAGCAGCTAAATATAATAGCTAAAGCCAACAACTTGTCTGGTTGGTTGGGCGGGGTTGGTACACAAAACATAAAAACTCTTACCGATCGTCAAAAAAGCCTCGATTCACTAACCTAGCACGGGGTATTAGCTGCGATCGCCTGTGACTGTTTGCCGATGAAATTTTTAAATCACTAAATGTCTCCTCACGAATTACTGCCAAACTTCTCGAACGACGTAGGCTACATGACTCGTTTCCAATGTCAAATGGTTGATTGTATAGATTTGTTGAGTGATGATGATAACCACTTTCATCGACTGTTTGTGAGGGAGAAAAATAAAATAGAATTAACTTCAAAACAAAAATAGTAATTTATTATGCAAATGTCAAAAATAAAAATGATAAAAAAAAAAATATTAACAATGACTGATGATGATATTTGACATTTTGCCGGGGGATGTACAGCAAAATGTTTGTTCATAATATATTCTATGAAGAGCTTACCGTAGTTGTTGTGTTGTAAATTGTCGTAATCTTTCTCGGGATCAATTCGCCAGTAGAATTCAGCTATGTCGAGAGTGTCTTCTTTGTGTGTGGTGTGTTTGTAGTCCAGGGAACGACTTGGACGTAATCGTCTATCGTCTTCGATGTAATGATTCGAAGAATGACGATTTGTTGAGAGGTCTAAATTTGAAATTGATTTTTGGCGCCAACCAGACCCACATGGGGGACGATATTGTTTTTGTAGCGAACTTTGACCCAAACGTACACGATCCACGTAATTAATTGTGTGCTCTTTGTTTCTGCTGAAAAACAGAAAAAAAAAAATCTACATTAAAAATAAGCTTTTAATAAATAATTATTATATTTAAATAAAAAAAAAAATAATATTGCATACACTTAAGTGTTTACAAAAAAAAGGAATATTTTAATCCCTTTTGAATTTTGTGTTCTAGTTTCAGCAACCAATAAAAATATTATCCTTGTGAAGATTGTTAAAAAAAGGAAAATATATGTATTTGATCCTCGAGGTTATGCAATACTTAATTAAAATGTGTAATTTGCATACTTTATTCGGAGTTTAAAAATGAAAAATTTACAAGTTGACTAAAACAGTAGTCAATATTTGTTTTTTTTTTTTGCTCACAAAATTAAATGTAATATTTCTCTAGTTTAAAATGTTGAAATTTCCCGCCTAATAGCATGCAGCATAATTCATAGAATCCATACAATTCTATACTAAATCATTAGTAACTAAGCAGAATTATTCATGTAGAGTTTTTCAATAAGGGTGCGTAGATGATGAAATGGAATAAAACAGCCTGTATGTGGGGTATTAACAAAATTGTTTCTTTATTTGAAAGGCACATGTTTGTATAGAAAATCACATCGTTTAAATGCCTGTCAAGTGGTATGTATCCGAGTCGTCCAATTTTCAATGACTTTCGCACAGATCCGACTAAATTTAAGCAGCGATGATCCGCTTTATGTTCACCTTAAGGGCATTGGTCGATTGTAGTGTATCCGCATAGAACTGTGACTTCAGAAAACTCCACAAGAAAAAGTCTAGAAGGGTCACATTAGATGACTTTAGTGGCCAGTTCATGTCAACTCTGCGAGAGATTACCTTGTCCTCAAATGGCTTATGCAGAATGTCAATCGTGCCGTCTTCTGTGTGAAACGTAGCGCTGTCTTGCTAAAACCACATGTCGTCCAAGTTTAACTTGTCACTGACCATGACCGCCTCTCCAACGCTGTATAGACTAATGATACCGCCCGCCCGCCGCACAGTGCGTAGATTGTATGGTGGTAGTGGACAAAAATCTGTTTTTCAAAATTAAGGTAACTGTGCACAAAAATTGATTAGCAAATTCAATGAATAAGGGATTTTACTGAATTTGAGGAATTTTAACGCCCCTAGCCACGCCCACTGCTGACAAAAAATTGGTTAAACGGAAACTTCCGTACGATAGTGAATTCAAGTATTAATATTCTCGTTAGTTAAGAAATTATAAATTAAGAAAAGTGTGAAGTACGTCCACTGCCACGCCCATTTTTTCTATAAAATTGTTTTTTTTTACGATATTAAAAAAAATCCAAAATCGATGTGTGATAAAAAAATTTGTTTGAACCGAAATCCACCCATTGCCACGCCCACAATTTTATTATTATTAGTTAGAAGCCAAACATTTCTAAAAATTTATGATTTGTACGTTATACAAAATAATAATAATATTGTAATATTTTAAATGTTAGTAGGAATGTATACATGTTCCCAAAGCACAAAAACCACGGAATATATCGGCATAAAAGATTTTGCAAAACAGAATCAACAGTTTTATTGTTGACAAAAATAGTTATTCGTAAAAAAATTAATAACAAAAGGAAACACTGAAAAATAAACAATTACGAAGAAAGATTTTGATATATGGCCTGACATCGCTTTGGTCAGCTTTTAAAGGTCTTAAATCTGTCTGAAATTCGAAATAAAAGGATTAGACTTTAAAAGTAATGTTGTCAAGAGGTCTTAGTTTGTATTAATCCGGGATGATTTTCTTGTGTGAGAGAGGTGATTTGTCCGTAATTCTTTATGACTTGCCTCTAGTACTTCTTTAGACAGTTGTCTTAAAAGTATTTCAAAAGATGAAATTGGATAGAAAATCCTGAAGCTAAGACTCTTAATGCGATTGAAAATTTATGTATGAGTTCTTCAAGTCTTATTATTGCTGCAGTTATTTTCGAATTCTGAAAAAAAAACTTCTTGCCGTGATTCCATAATTTGTTGACCCAAATCCCAACTTAGGCTTTTCAACAATGAGACTCAATCTACTTTTGAATAATTTATTTACAAGATGATGAATTTTCCAGAAAATTAAGAATAATATTTGGAAAAATAAAAGAAGTTCTCAACCAGACTGCGTGGCGTCTCGCGTAGAAGCCTTCCCTCTACGTTCAAAAGAAAGCATACTTTTTCAACCAAAATCCTTCTTAGTTGTTAGCGTTAATTTTGTTAATTTTTAAATCATTCAATATAAATTCAAAAACACCTTCAACTTTTGTGTTTTAATCAAAAGAAATCCATTTTTTTATTTTTTTTATTTTTTATGGTTTGACCTTGCCCTACAAAAAGTCAAATATTATGAAGGTGAGCAAGAAGTAGCAAGAAAAGTAAACATTTTCTCAAAGCAAAATAACAACAGAACATTATGACATAAAATATTTTGCTACAGCTTGCTAATATTATTTTTTTAAAAGCGTAACTTTATACAATTTGTAAGCCTCAAAAAAGACTATTTTTCAAAAAATCACAAAAATTCAAATTTATAAGAAAAATTCGAAACAACAACTCATACCATGCGGTCAAAGAATCCATTATTAATATTCAAACAAAAAAAGTTATACAGCCAAAATATTTTTCTTACGCGAGTTAAGCTAATTCGCACAAAATTAAAACTTTCAATTACATTGCAGCTTAAAGTACCTAAATTGCTCACAAAAGTCCCGCTAATCCAGGAAGAAGAAAAAAACAAAAACAAAACAAAATAATTTAAGTAGTTCAAGATGTTCTGAAACAGGTTTAGAGCACAAACATATAGTATTTGCATTTTTATTTTTTTTTATTTTTGTCCACTAGTCGACGCACTGTGCGCGCGCCGCCGGTCCAAAATCCATACCCTACCGATGTTCTGGTGAACCTCGTGTGGTTTGGTGTCGTCCCATGTACGACAATTTTGCTTATCAACAAAAACCATTCATTCAAAAATACGCCTCGTCGCTAAAGATAAATTTTAAGCCAAAATTGGGGTCCTCTTGCAAACACTCTGAAGCCTATTAAGCCAACAATATGTCTATAGTCATGAACTTTGAACTCCAGAGTCAGTTGGATCTTAAACGGGTGTAGGCTCAAGTCCTGATGCAAAATTCGCCAAGTTGAACTCTGCAAAAGGCCGAGTTATCGCGCCTATGGTTTTACTGTACACTTTCACGACGGCAGCGATGTTTTCTGCCGATTTTACGTTCCTTTGATGTATAATTATTGGCTGATTGAGAATCCAACCGGATGTCTCTAATTTGGCTAAAAAATGTGTATGTGACAGGCCACCACGTCTTCCGTAAAATGGGGGTAACGCCCGCCATTTTGCACGAGCGAACACTCATTTTAATAATAAAGTTTTATCATTTGGGAGAGCTGTTCAATCATGTGACTTGCCATTGGGATTTGGCATCAGTAATTGAATAAGGAGATTGGACAGATGTCACCAAAACCAGCGTCAATTGTTAAACCCTTTAGCATTGTCGTTGGCTTTTTACTTGAACAACAAAAACATATTCCCTTAACTAACGCAATTCAGAAGTTCAATCTCACATTACGTGATGACATATCAGCAAAGGAAAGAACTTGTTAAAATAGTATAACGACGTGAAAATTCAATCGATAACAACCTTATTTCTGTAGGTGGAACTTCTCGCGAAGATTGACATTTTTCCTACGTGCTTTTCAAACTAGAACCAAGACAAAAAAAAAATAAAACACGATACCCCTGTAGATCAAAGATACAATATATCATGGCAAAAAATGATTAAGTGCGAAAAAGTATATGAACCGACTTTAGGAACTGCCTACAGCAATATTAGAATGTTACACTTTTGTTTGTATTCATATCATATCGTTGGGATTATGCTAATGAAAACATATTTCCCGCTAATTATCCGTATTTTATGTATGTTTGTGTTTTATGGCTTATGCAAATGTAGTTAGAGTTAGACTAATACGAAATTCATTAAAAACGAAAATTGTATTTAGAATGTTTTTTTAGTCATCTCTTAGTTAACTCGTAAGTTGTCAATTTTAGTCAATTTATTTTGGGAAAATAAATATTTTGAAATCAATATATTTTTTGTATTTTATGAACGTAGAACTAATTTTGAATGCAGGTCTCGTCAATTCATACTGATCTGCTAAGTGGTTGTAAAGCTTTTAAGACTTTTAAAGCTAATGGCTCCGATAGTAGTTTTAACAATTAGTTTTCTTTCTCTAATGTGGTTTTCTTCTAAAACAAATTTAATTTATTCGGTTTTACCCCTGTAGATAACTTAATAGAACGAAAAGTGAAATCTGAAAAATATGAAAGTAGCGCATGAGTTATTTTGACATTGAATTTACATACATATTATACCTCCTAATCGTATTTGTACTTGAATTTGTGTTTTTTTTTTCTATTTTCTATATTTAATACATTTTTAAATAATTTAATCAGTTCAATTAAGTTTATTACAATCAAAAGATTTTCTATCGGAAAACAAAATCACCAGTCGAAGTGAAAGTCCATGTTTAGTTAAGTTAAGTGAGAAGCCCAAACTTGAAATTTCTGGAAATGGTATATCAGGTTTGATTTTTCTTTGTTTGTCCAACCTCAGTATAAATAATAATTCAACTCCTTTTTTAGTAGTGCTATCGAAAAATAGTCGTTCAGCACTCTCAAACACATATTACCATATGTGTAATAGGAAAACGGAAGTAATTGGATTCGTTTGTCCACATACTGCCAGTATCCTGCGTTAAAAAAATCAACATTTCGTTATATTGGTGCTAAGTAATCCAAATAGGCCTGGATTGCGCCGCTTTGAAACCTTTTGTTTTTATACTTAGGAAACTGAATTTTATATGAGGATCTTATAAAATTATATATATAAAATTTTGCTGAATATATTTTAACCAGATTTGTATAATTTTAACGATTGTCTATGGTTGCACATGAATAGTCGGTGGAAAAATAGACCCGAATCGGTTCCACTTTCTTAAGTTTTCATTTAGGCGTATTTAACGATATTTTTTTAAATTTTGTTGAAAGCTGTTATAAAAAAGAAATGAACAAGTCGATATCAGCACACTTTTGACAGTATTCGGCCGAGAAAAATTTTTCGTAAAATTCGCATCATAGTACGAGCTGTGTGGGTATACCTCTGTCTTGTTTGAACCACATGTTCTGTAGGCCTTATTAATCCAATTCAGGGTAGAGTAATTTTTATAATAATTCTATGGTATCCTCTAAGAAATATGGCGCAATAAAGCCTCTGGACCAAATGGCGCGCCATATAGTAGTAGTCTTTGGTGCATCAATCGATGGTTTTCATTGCCACAAAAGCGAATATTCTGTTTAAAAATTGAGTACTTTCAATATGCATGCGGTGAATATTATTTATCCCACCCATGTTTTACAATACCTTAGAACTCTTCTCGATATTTTGTTCGTTAGTGACTTGAGCAAAGTATCTCTTTTTGACCAACTTTAATCACGAAGGTTCTCAAAATATAACTTTCTTTTGACTCAGTAGGCCTATAAGAGCACCCACGTATACGTCACATTACTTACTGTTCGTCTTATACGTGCACCGATAGTCATTTGGTATCGGTCATAAATTATGGACAAATGTCAAGGAAATTGTCAACAAACGAGTGAACCTAGAAAGCAAGGATGTTAATTACAATGAAAATAACTTCAATCTTATTTCATCCATTCCACAAATAATGAACTTATGTCAAAATCTTGTACTCGGGAGTCAGTTCTGATAAAGTTGTTGAATGTTTTGCATGTCTAAAATCAAACCCTATTCGATTTGACAATCTACATCCAATATTCCTTTAAGCAATATTGCCTATCATCTTGCCATACATCACGCACATATATTATAATACTATTCTTACAAAAAGCATTATTCCAGCTTCAATGAAAGGCCTCCAAAATTATCCCAATTCCCTAAAATAGTGCAAATACGGAATTTTGCCCCATTTTCATACTATCGTTCTTATCTTAAGTCCATGAAAAACTTATACAAAAGCAACTAAAAGCTTTTCTTCCTCACAATAGTCTATTAGTTTTGAAACAATCGTCTATGTCATAGCAGTATAACGGCTCTTCTCGACGTTATTGAAGGTTTAAGAAATGCAAGTTACATTTTTGGTACTTTTCGACTATTCAAGGGCATTTGACACTATTGACCACAATGTCATGTGTAACAACCTATTTCAAATGTACTACTTTTCTCCAAAATCAATAAAGTTATTTTTTTCCTATCTTTTTGAAAGACACCAAGCTGTTCTCGTTGGAGGTCTGGTTTCTGACTCTCGACCCCCTGTTCTGTGGAGTCCCACAAGGATCAATACTGGGTCCAACTTTTTTCTCTATTTTTGTTAATTCGTCACTGCGATAGGCACTTATTTGCTGACGACATTCAATTAATGAAAAGCTGTTCAGTTGGTATGATTGAAGCCTGTGTGAGTAAGATTAATGATGACTTTTCATCAATAAAACAATGCTCTGCCAAATGTAGACTCACTCTTAATCTACAAAAAACTAAGTGTCTTGTTATATCGAAAAGAGTTATTGATGTTTCTCATTTTCCAGTGATCGAACTTAGCAATACTCGAGTGGAAATCCTCGAGCACTCTAATCTCTTCGACGTTGATAGTAAAAGGAATTTTAAAGTTATTATCCCCCATTTTTTTTTCAATACCATAAATAAGGGACCTACTTTCCACTCTCCAAAAACCTCATTTCCTTAGTAATAGAAGACTTCTTTGATAGTTTTTCACAACCATTTCTTCGACATATGATTCTACTCTTCTTCAACTTTATCTCGACAGTTTCTCTGTCTAGTGTCTGAAAAATTGCTTGGAGCTAAAATATTGCCAAATGCCATTCCACCACTCTTTCACGAAAACGCATCCAATCTCCTCCCAGTCCTTACCTTCTCCAGTAGTAACATTTATTTTATTTTAATTTATTTTACACAAAACTATGTAAACAAACTTATTTAAAAAAAAAAAAAACCGCTACAACGATTTAATATTTTTGCATAAATACATAATTGCTTAAGAAATAACATGGTTTCAACCACCTAAAGAAGTTGTTCTAGATTTCTATAATTCTGAACATTTTTCTCTAATAGTATCTACTTTTTTTTTAATATAACATTTTTAAAATTGTAAGTCTCTTAAGCATTAGGGTAAGTTCGTGGGATCCAATCGTACATTTTAGTTTTTTAATATTAAATGTAAAAAAACATGATTCCTTGCCTCCAATTCAAACTACGCATGACTTTGTTAAAAACAAAAAAATTGATGAGCAATTTAAAAAGTTCCTTGGCACTACCTTACCCTAACAATATATCCGCATCATTTCATTTCAAACGATTTACTAAAAACCAAAAATTCAACTCGAAAATATCATTCGATTTAACTTGCAGCAATCAATCAAATAAACTGTAACCTTGTTTCTAAGAGGCCACAAAGCAATGACTTGCCAACAATAATCACTTTCAAGATGTTACTATAACCAAAAAGCTATTTGTGGTAATTTCCGGAAAATAATGTTCTTGCAATCCATTAGCTCAGCCAATACAAACTTACAAACACGACGAATAGCATTGTCATTAATTAAAAAAACACATTGTTCAATGAAAAATAAATGACCAATTTGCCGCCTTGAAACCTTTACCTAAAAGTTCAATAGCCAATTACTCAACACCAATGGTTTTGTTAATTAACTGCTCCTTGCTTGCACATCATTTGCTTTAATTTCGAATTTCCTTTTATTTTGTACCACAGATGAACGTCGTCGTCGTCGTTGCCGTCCTCGTGTCGGTCGTCCTTAAGAAAGTCCTTTGTGTTCTCTCTGTTTATAGCAGGTGCAACTACACACGTAGTTATAGTAGTTGTTGGTTTTTTTATGGATTTTTCTTAAATGTACCATTTAGAATATAATACTCCTTGAGGTTAGGATTACACACACTTCGTCCTTATTTATGTAGGACAAGCCCTATAACCGCTGCAACAGCAATCAACCAAATATGCAAATATTTTTAATCTTGGTTTGGTTTTAAATGCAAATGCCTTTCATTTGAATATTAAGAACGCACATATGAGAATGCGGGGCAAGGGCTTATCAAATGGACTTTTTAAGTTGAGTTGCAGGATAGGTTAGTTAAGCATTAACTCTATTATTATTTTTGAAATAAAAAGTTTATTTTTTCATAAAGCTCTTTGAAATCCCCACAAAAAAAACCAAATTCTTTGCTTAAATAAATGGACTCTAAGAACTTGAGATGGAATTTATGCATAATTTGTATAAAGAGGTTCGTTGTGGAAATTTTTAAAATTGAGGCTGAAAGAACAAAATGGAAAACTTTTTGCCATTGGGCTTATTAAGAACCAGACCGTAAAATGTGAATTCAATTTATTTTTTATTATCATAAGTTGTTTTGTTTTGAACACACAAAATGGTCTTGATGGGGTTATTCAAATTATATCTTTCAAGTGCCAAAATGCTGCATTTAGAATTTTTGCTTTTACAGTTCTTAAAGTACCTCCTAAAAGTAAATTTATGTAAATACAACTTGGAATAAAAACTAATTTTCGAAGGTGAAGGGCTTTTATCAAGGTAATGAAAAAAAAACTAGACAAAAAAGGGTTGTTTACGAGTAGATATTGATTTTTAGAAAAGTTCATATACTTTCTCGTATTTTGGCAAGAAGAGTAGCATTGCCCTTCGCTTAATATACTTTACTCAATATGTTGAAATTTTAAACGACACGACTGAAGCCGTATACACTCTAAGGAAGAAAATTTAGATTGGTTAAATAGGCTCTAGTCTGTTTGTGTGCACTCCGAGGGGAACCACAAGGTAGTCTCCTTGGGTCGTTGCTTTTTAATTTTTTCAATTATTGTAGTGTTTAAAAATTGCCAAATAGTTTCAAACGATTTATAAAAACTGTCAATTTAGAGTATTGTGAAGTCATTCAAACTGTCTCATCAGTCTTGTGTTATATAAGTCTAATTCGATCGGCTTTTTCGAAAAATCCATTAACCGCTGACATCTTTACTGATAAACTGACATTCGTATTTATTTACTCTGTCTAACTTAAGACATCCATCCAACTTTGAAAAGTTATTTATAAACATTCGTTATAACTGATTAAGGGTTGTGCTATAGTAAACCTTCACCTGTTGATATCCTTGTCTAAAGTTACATATTACTTAATTGAATAAAGTTAAATCCAATAAGTCCAATTTTCCATCCATCATTTTCTGGCGCCTAAGTCAGGCTGAATTTGAGCAACGACATTGATTATGTTGGTTTTCTGGTTTATTGGCATAGACCATGCCTCCGCATAAGATATTCAGCTTCGTAAATCGCCCACTCCAAATAACCATTGTGGCACGATCTATATGGCACGTAGCGCTTTCCTGTTGAAACCACAAGTCGTCGGTGTTTATAGCATTCAATTCAGCACAAAAGAAAATTGTCTTCATCTGCTGATGGCCTAGCCAACGTGCGTGCGTCGTTCTCAAAGAAGTATGGAACAACGATGCCGCCAGCCGAAAATTCACTCCGAACAGTGACCTTATCTGGATGCATTACAATTTGGTGGATCTCGTGGATTGTGATCGTTCCAAATTCGACAATTTTGCTTGTTGACGAACCCATTCATCCAGAAATGGGTGTCGTCGCTGAATATTATTTTTCCACCAGAATCGGGGTCATCGTCCAATTGTTCGAGTGCCACTTTAGCGAACACATGTCGTTGTCTATGGTCGTTGACTCTGAACTTCTGGTTCGGTTAAACTTGTGCGGATATATGTAGGCCCAAGTCATATCACAAAATTCGCCAAGTTGTGGTCTGCGAAAAACCGAGTTCTTGCCTCGGAATCTCCTCTGACGGACAGCGGCGATATTTTCGACAGATATTGCGATGCGTTGACGCACTGATGGTTTTGGTGAATTGTTCCCTGAACCGGTCGCCTCGAATTTATCCACTACATGACGAACAGTCCTCTCGGAAGGACGATTATGGCAACCGTAAAAGGAGCGAAGTGCGCGCCATATTGCCTGAGCAGAAAATCCACTTTCATTAAACAATTTAATCATTTGTAAATGTTGTTGAACTCTTATTACTTTCCATCACGTTTATTTGGGATGCCAGACTAAATGACAGCCAATTTAACAGATGTGACTTCAACAATATGGCCGAAATCAACTGTTTAATTTCAGAAATCCCTATTGGGAAAACCTCTTATTGCTTATTCACTGAAACAGATTGTCTAAACTGTGACTAAGGTTCAAATTATTAAATTTAAGTATTTTACTATAGACTATTTAGGACGCATACTGTCTAACTTAGAAAATTTTATTAATACGATTGAGAGTTTTTATTAATATTTTTATAATAATTTAACTATTATTTATTTAAGTAATGATAATATTTGTTTATCTTTTCAGGTAAGCACACAAGCGCTTTTGTATAAAGTTAATTGGATATCCTCGAAAAGATTCTTGAAACACGAATAATGTAAGTAAGTATTAGAAACACTTCCAAAATATAATTTTAAACGACATCTAGTACTATGTTTCTACCAAAACGAAATTCGAAATTTCAACTGAAAATGTTTCATATTTCAAAATTATGGAACAAGATTTCATGAAGATTTTAACTACAAGTAACTCTGTATTTCAACGAAATCTCAATGAGAACTTGCTACACTACTCAAAATTTTGCAACTGAAAACTCAGACTTCGATGGTGGGGAAATACATACTGTGTTATGCTTTATTTTTTACTTGTGATACTATAGGCTAAGATTTGAATTCTTAAACAAAATCGACCTTGGACTTTGGTCTAGACATTTATGCTGATGAAGAACGCGGAAAAAGTTTATCGATCTAAAGCCTAAACGGCTAAAGCGATTTTCTTATAAATGGTGGACTTAAGCTTATTCGATGTTTGCCTAGATGGGAAACTGAAATCTGTATGTTAAGCTTTAAAAATAAAGGTATCTGTCATTTAACTGTCAATAAAATGGTTTTTCATCTCAAAAACATCCCTAATGGATTTGATGCAAAAATTGTTCGCTATGTATTATTTATTGTGGGCACCGTTAAAAAAAAAAAAATGTCGTTTTTGGACTATGAGAGTCAAGATTTTAATTAAACTTGACATTAGAATGTTATAGACCACGAAAAAATTGAGCTCCACAATTCTGCCTGATGTAGGTTATGTGCTGATCTACATCCAAAATGTCTAAAATAAATTTCTTCAAATCTAAGGCTTTTGTAAGTGTGTCGGCTGCGTCGCTGGCAGCCACTTCAACCTAATTTTACCTAGCCTACGGCTTTAACGTGAACCCTACTGTTTTTACTTGCGATATAATATACATAGGTACTATAGATCAAGTTCTACATTTGGAAAAAAAATCGAACTCGAGATTTTGATCAAAGTTGACAAAGGTCCGGCAATTCCGTCTGTCTATCTGTATGTCTGTACCTCGAACTACAGCCTAAACTACTTGGGGTATTTTCTTCAAACTCGGTACTTAAGGGTCTTCTGTGATTCCCTAGAGGAGAAATTGAACTTTTTTTTTAGCTCTAAAACAAAGGGTACCCCCCACACACCCATAATGCATAATGTTATTTATCTCGAAAACGGCTCTAACGATTTTGATAAAAAAAAAGTTAGTGTGATATAATGGACTACATTTTTATAAAAAAACAAATTTTGGGGCAAAATTTTATTAATGGTACCTGTCATAGAACCGTTTTTTTTGATTTTCGACACTCATTTTAACCAAAAATTTTCACCAAGAGCCCCCTTAAGTTTAAAATAATATTGTATATAAAAATATTCGAAAAATATTTTTTTTTGATTTTTGAAAAAAAAAAAATCCAATTTATTTTTTGAAAAATCAATATCTTGAAAACGTGTGAACGATTATTTTTTGAAATTATTTCCTAAAATCTGTATTACTAAGCACTTAAAATTGGCATCCCAAAAAAAAATTGTTATATAAAAAAATAACTTTAATAAAACGATTTTTAAACTTTATTTGCGTAAATTCATACTTTTTGGATGAAATCGTTTTAATTTCTTTTTAAAGACCAAATTTTTGTTTGAAAAATATTGTAATTCAAAAATTAAATTTTAAGAAAACCGTTATATCGAGTTTTGAGTTTCTTTGAAAAATTGATGTCAAAAATTTGGTATGGTCAAAATATCAAAATAGTTATTAAGTTTTAGCTAAATGCAGAAGCCAGTAATAAATATTTTATTGAAGAAAATCGATCCAACTATTGGAAAATGTTTTAAGTACAAAAATTGAAAGAAAAGCTTTAAAATACATTTCGGACGGGGTTATCAAAAAACTGATTAAATGTCGCTTTTTCGAAATTCCAAAAAAAAAACAACCATCAATAGAAAACGGTTATGTTGGTTACAAACAAGTTGCCAAATTTGAGACGTTCGGTTCGGTGATCCGTGTGTCAAAGGAACGTTAGATCAGCCGAGAACAGCGCCGGGCCCGTGGAAGCATGCAGCTGAAACCGAGGTTGTCCATTCCTCGCCGCAAAAGAACTCGGCTTTTCATTGACTTCAACTAAGCGAATTTTGTACCCGTACAATATCTAACTGACCCAGGAGCTCAAAGTTCATGACCATGGACAAAATCATTTGTTCGCTGACTGAGCTTTGGAGCGTTTGAACGACTACCCCGATTTTGGCCCGAAAATCATTTTAGCGAGGAGTTGCATTTTTTGAGGAATGGCTGTGTTAACAAGCAAGATCGTCCTCACGAGATTGGTTCACTAGGTAAAAATACATTTTCGTAAAATAACCGTTTGGTGTGGATTTTTAGCCGGCGGCGTCATTGGTCCATACTTTTTGGAAAACGAGATTGGTGTGCCAGTCTCCGTCACTGGTGCTACAGAACGATGATAACCAATTTCTTACGGCCCAAATAAACAATATGGACCTAGACGACATGTTGTTCCAGCAGGATGGTGCTACGTGCATGAACGATTTGAGGGTAAGGTTATCTCTGGCTGAAATGATGTGAATTGGCCAAGAAGGTCATGCGATTTTACCCCTCTAGGTTTTTTCTTGTGGGGTTTCCTGGAGTCGCAGGTCTTAGCGAATAAACAGCAATCAGAGGCCATCGCCCAAATTTACCCCGATCTATGCGGAAGATTCCGCCGTAGCAGGCCAATGTGGGCTTTTGAACAATTTTATATTCCATATACGTAATAGCGTACATGGACCTTTCAAATAAAAAAAAAAGAGTTTTGTAAATACCTCACACATAGCTTCTTCTATTTCATTTCAACATCCTTCTGGCATTATTGAAAAACATTTTATAAAATGAATATCGTGAGAACAATTGTGGAATTTATTTAAAGTCCGGGATCTATTCGTCTGCTGTGAACATTCAAGTGAGATCATCCGTATGAAACGCCAATTTTTGTGAACTTAAGAGCGTTAAAAGCTATTATGAAAAAAGTTGCTCTAAGTTAACTGGTTTTGACAGAATTGAAAGTTAGAAGAAAACAACATTTTTCTTTAAAAAGTTTGTTTATCGTATTTTTGCCATTAAAACAGTTGCGACGTATTTTCTAGTAAGACACTAGATTCAGGATTTGTTTGCTCCGAAAAGTTTAAATCATAAAATTCGATATGGGCCTGACGCATCCAATACCCAGCTTAGCCTCGTTTTGACGTTTTAATAAAAAACCTATTTTTGTTTTATTTCAATCATTAAATTGTCAATATCTTTTTCATACACAAATCAAGACTCAAACTTTTCCTATGTTTTCAATTTTTCGGAGATAGCTTTATGTACCTACCTAGTAAGCAATCAATCAACTCTAAGTACTACATAGAATGACTTCTTTAACAAATCCTTTACCTCTCTCAAACTTTATTTTAAATTTAAGATAAAATGTGTTAACATAAATCCTTTCAATGACTTCAACAGCAACAACAAAAAATCCATGAGATTACAAAGTGTGGAACCACACAAAGCTAAAAAAGACATTAATCCCTTTAAAAGATTAGCTATAGAAACTTTTACCAACCACGTCTATTGTGTTAAGCAGATGATGTGCGATGTGGCAAAGTAAGTGAAGTGATACCATCAAAACTTGATCAGCTTTTTAAAGTATCACCGGTTAAGGATTTTCAAGGATTTTGTTGAATAAAAAAAAAACCAAAAAGGATACAAAAAAGAACCGATAGGTATAAAGAGTTTTATTTCTTCATTTTTTTTTTTTTTGAATTGACCTTAGCTTTCAATACAACTTATCATGTTTAGTCTTTCATATAGAAATGCTAACTTGTTTTATTCTAAAAATACAAACTTACGAAACTTAATAAATAACAATGTAAGACTCTGTTTGTTTCGATTGAAAAACAATTTAAAAGAACACGATTTTAATTGAATCAACTTGCACAGCACAAGTTGAATAATATTACCTATACCTGTTCTGTACTTACGTAATAGGACGATAAAATTTCAATTTAAAATAATAGCGTCTTTGTATTGATAATAATTAGATTCTAATATTTTCTATACGAACTTTAAGTCGCATTAAAAGTGGTTCAATTTATAGGAAGCAGATACATCTCGGCTTTGTTCTATGCTAAGATTGAAGTTGTAATTTGATATAATTACATTTTACTATCTCATAAAAACTTATTAACTTATACAACAGATTTATTATGCGAACAGATATTCAATGCTATCTTAAAATTAGATATTCTTTAGAAGCTTACAAGGTGGATTGTGGGCGTGGGAAGGTTAATTTGAAAGGTTATCTTAAACAAAGAAATAGAGAACAAAGTAAGGAAATTAAATAACCCTTCCGGAAATACATTATCCTTGCTGAAAGTCATTATTTCATTCTCAAATATTCGATTAAACTTGTAAGGACTAAAGAATATTCATTAAAAGCTTAAGTTCCTCCTAAATATTTCCTGAAGGCAAGAGACACCCTTTTATTCGTCTTGGCAAGTTTAAAATGTGAATTTTGTATAGCCAGTTCTACAACGTTGATTTATTGTTTTTTTTTTTAAACAGGTTTGATGATTTTTAGAACATTTACTTCTGAAAATGAATTAACATTTTTCTGTAAAATAAAAACGATAGACCTAGAGGGTGGGCCATCTAGTGGTTTCTTTTTAAATCATAGGTTATTTTGACACTGACAGCTGTTTCCGGCTCGAAATCTTGACAGAAAGTCAGTATAATATCTCCGCGGAACGAAATGCCTCGCTTTACGCTGGAACAAAGTTGGAAAAAATTGACAACTTATTTTCAAAGTGAGTTCTGTGTAGCCCAAACGGTGCGGTTTTTGAAAAAAGTTTTGGTCGAAATGAAGCACCTGTTGTACGTAAATTTGTGCGAAAAGTTCATGAGACTGGTATGCTAGTGGACAACACTCATGTTCCCCGTCGTCGTACGCGCACAGACGAGAATATGGCTGCTGTAGCCGAGAGTGTGAGACTCAATTCACGAAAATCAACTCGCCATCGATCTCAACATTTCACGCACGAATGTGAGGAGAATTCCGCTTACAAAGTCTAACGGACTCAGGGATTGAAGTCACACGACCGTCCGCTTCGTTATCGCTTCGCAGTTTGAGTTGGACAACGATTTCATCTCGGCGGCTACGTTAACAAACAAAATTGTAGCATCTGGGGCGCGGAAGCGAAAAACCCGCACGTTATTGTCCAGAGTGATGACATCATTGGATTATATTTCTTCGAAAATAAGGCTGGGAACACCGTGTCGGTCAACGGTGGGTGTTGCAGAGACATATTCACCGATTTTTTTTTTACTTAAATTGAAGACATGGATTTGGATGACCTCTGGTTCATGCAGGATGACGCGCCATGCCACACAGCCCATGCCACAATCGATCTTTTTTTGTGGGGACCCGTGAAGGACCTATGTTATGCCAACAATCTGGAAACGATTCAAGCACTTAAGGCCAATATCATCCAAGCTATCAGAGAGCTACATCCCAAAACCATTAACAAGGTCTTAAAAAAAAAATTGGAGTGACAGAATGACAGCCCTGGCAGCCACTTGAACGAAATTGTGTTCCATATTTAATGGGAATGTTTGCTCTTATTAATAGAGCCTTAATACATGGACAAAAATTTATTTTGTTCATTTTATAGCATTTTCAAAAAGAAACTTGTATTTGGCCCACCCTGTATGTGTTATACATATTTTGTCGATACAAAAATTGAAGATCTTAAAACGACATCACTTATATTATTGTACGCTTAATTAAATATATATTGTATATTTAGTACATATTTAAGGACCAAAATCTCGAGTTCCAAAATCTGGAACTGAAATAAAGTTCCGGATTTCAATACTTTTTTGATATAAGCCGTGAATGAGGAAGTCAAAAATCCTCTAGGAGATGTTCATCTTAACGTTCGAACTGGAGAAAATATTAAAGGTCCCCTCCACTCTCGTAACAAGCATACAGGAATGGTTAAGAGTTGTAAAACTTGGTTTTCTAAGAGCTGTTGCACAGCCAAAATTATTTTATTTAAAGCGAATGGTTCGTATTATATAGCTCATTTCCGCTACTTTGAAATCAAATTATATGCCTTCACTATTCACTTTATTTAAAAACCAGACATTTCATTTAATTCAATGACAGAACAAAATATGAGAATCAACAAGAACGAACAAAATACGAGTAATGTGAGGAAGCATACCAAATAAAACAAAAAAAAAAAGTTTTCTTCTCAAACGACGATTATTTGAGGAAAATAAAAAATGTCTTAATTAAAAAGATGTCATACGAGTAATGACTGATCTTTAATCTCTTCAACGGAACACAAATTTAGAAGGTGTTCGAGAAATAACTCAGCAAGGAAAAGGATGATTATTTTAATTAAAAAGAAATGGAACTAAAAAAGAAAAGGAATTCTCCAATGACGTGTGTTTAGATATTATTTTGATATAAACAAAGTTGCATTTCAGGTTTTTTATTTGTACACGAAAAAAGTTGTTGTGTTTTAAAACTGATAACAATTTCTGAAAAGTTAGTTGAGAGGAATGAGTCTTGTTCAATTTGGAAAAAATCCAACCTTGGTCGAACCAAAATGACTTTAAGGCTGGCATTCTTTTGCTAATTTGGACACTCGCCAACAAATGCTCCTTTATGGAAATGGGTAACTCGTTTAAGGTTTCTTAGGAGCTGGCTTTTAAGTTTTTCATAAATACAACAAAATAGTCAAGTAAAAAAAAAATAATAAATGAAATACCCAAATTTGACCGAAAAACAATAAATAGTAAAATAATCCATTTCCGAATGTGTTAACGTGTAGCTACTTGAATCCAAAGGGTACATTTTCAATTAATATTCAGATTATTCTAGTTTAATTTAGTACTATAACGAGTTCCATTATGATTTATGAATGGAAACTACACTTTCAAAAACAGCTTATGGTAGGTCGTTGTTTGTCTTCTACATCATCTTTATTTTCAAGGAATTCCATTATGTTTATGCTTAAAAATGGTGTGACCTTTTTATTTTTTATTTATTTAGGTTTTTGGAATCTCATCCTGTTCTATGTCACTTTCATCATTTTGTCCAAAACACTTCTACCACAAGCTCACCGTGAACTTCTTGTTGTGATATTAATATTTGTTCGCGATATCTTCTTGTTTATAATTTTGCGCGTTTTAGGAGAGTTAGAGAGGATTTAACAGGAGATACCGATGCCCATGCACATTAAATTGCTTAAGGGGAGGAATGCAGCTTGCTATTTCATTAGAACACTGTTACTAAAGGGATTGTACATATACATACAGCCGATAAATTAATTCTAAGGAAATTCACTTATTTTTGGGGTATTCCCGTATATGTTGTTAATGATTTAATAACCTGCTGACATGACATTGGCTTTGTTCCGAAATGCAATTTTTAAAATTTTATTGATTTTTTCCCTACGAAATTACATCAACATTATTTCCTCTTAATCATTCATGAATAACTAAATTGATGTTTTATGGTACTTAGCTAGTTCCTGGATTTTAATTAGAAATTTTATTACAAATGACACATTTTGTCGATCGTACTTATTTTAATGAAAACTTCGAACAAAGTTCAATGTCAACCAAAATACCGAATTATCTACATAATGTGATTCATTGTCATTTAGTTTTCAGACAGGTCAACAACACATAGAACTACTGATGTAGAAAAAAATCCATATCAAGAATTATATTTGTTTATATTTGTATTCATTGAAATTCAATTAATATTTTCACATTGAAATTGATATTTGATTTTATTAAAATTGAAAAATCTGATACCTTAGTATTAGTTATATTAATTGAGTAAATTATTTTTGTATGTTCTTTGTTCTTGTTTTCATTCAGTCAAACTATTTTTCAACTATACGAGGTAGCAGTTTAATTGTTTAGTGATTAAATGGATAGAAATTGCATTTTAAAAAATCATCTAAGTAACCAACGAATCATACTTTTTAGAAGCTTTTTTTTACAGCGCTGTTATTTGAGTTCTTTTGAAATGTATGTTCACTCCAATGCATTTTAATTTTTAACCGGAAAAACATCCTAAACAGAATGTTGATTTTTTTTAATTGAACTAGAAAGTAAATTGATATTTTTTTCTGAACAAATTGGACGATTTAACATGCATGAAACATAAGAGTAATATTATTTTTCTTCAAAAGTAAGATATAACTCAGGAAAATTAGACAACAACAATGGCTAAGTTCCAAACAAAAAAACACATAAAAAGCTAATTTTGGTGAAAATATCGAACCGAACCATCATCCAAACTGAATGATATCATATTTCATCATATGTGTGCTGCTGTAAATCAAACCCATTTTTACTTGCGACTTATAGGTACTATAAGGCAAGTTATGCATTCGTAAAAAAAACTCGAACGCGAGGTTTTGATCAAAGTTGACATTACGATGATAGCGAAGACTAAGCAAGTGGGTCTCGCAATTCTGTCTGTCGGTTCGACTACAGCCTAAACGGCTCTTAAAGCTAGGTAATGGTTGAAAATAATTTTCCGGAAAATGATTATTGAATGTACCCCCCATGGAACCATTTTTTTTGTTTTTGATTTTCTCAAAAACGGTACAACCGATTTTGATCATTTTTTTGCTAAGGCTGCCCAACAACTTAAATACAATTTAACCATTATACCCCTTGGCATAATGGTTAGTGCGTTATACTGTCATGCGGAAGGTCTCGAGTTCGATTCTCAGCCGCTGCAAAAAAGTTTTTTTCAGGGGTGTACTGCCTCTTGCGAGTAATTGACAAATCCTCCAGGAGTATCTTCTGTCATGGAAAGTGCTGCTCATTAGCCGTTCGGAATCGGCAGAAAATTGTAGCTCCCCTCCGTTCCTGGTAACACACACACAGGGATGGTTGAGAGTTGTAAGTCACTAAGTCCTGGTTCACTCCGAGCTTTTGCTTCACCAAATTTTATTTAAATTTTCGAAATTTTTTTTTTTTGGATTTAAAAAAAAACTTCAAATTTTTTTTTCAAAACTCTATATTTCGAAAACCTCATGCTAGATTTTTTTTTTAAAACTTGATAAATGAAAGTTTCTTAATATAATCTACAAGATGTGAGAAAAAAAATTTTATTTTACCTAAAAATAAAGGTACCAATCATACAAATGGTAAAAAATTTAAAAAAATGGTTTTCGAAAATCGTATTTTTCTCGAAAACGGCCGGACTCTAGAATTTTGATAAATTTTTTTTTTTCAACTCATTTTTATGATCTTTACGAGTAATTTAATAAAAAAAAATTAAATTAAGATATTAAAAAGTCTAAACACATTGCATTTCAAAACTTTAAAATAAATATTTTTTGAATTTTTGAAAAAAAAAATCAATTTTTTTTTTTATTATTTATTTTTATCTATCGATTAATGAGCAAATAGAATTTTTTACCGACGAAGTTAACCACTTTTTTAACTCATGTATCTGACCCTTCGTCTAGCATTTCAATCGAACACGTGAGTTGTGAATCAAACTTTTTAAACATATTCTGTTTGGAAATACATATCACAAAATCATCCCAATTTTAAAGAACTATAGCTCATTAGTTAAAATATATCTCCATTTTGTTTCTAAAGTCTTTGAAATAATTTTGAGTCAAGAGATTTTTTTCCTTTTTGTCAGTTATAAAACATTGCTTACTCACAGTTTTCTTAAAACTTGTAGATGAAATTCGCCAAGAAAACGCTTCCTCGCTGTTATTGGTGTCAATTTTTCAAACGCTTTTGATTCTGTTCCGAATGATATCTTACTCACGAAATTGAAAACTAATTTTCATTTTGAGGGAACTACAGTGAATCTTATTCAAAAATAAGTGTCAGGAAGAACTCAAGCTTTGTGCATAAATTCCCATCTTTCAGATATTCTTCCAACAAATAGTGGTGCCCCTCAGGGATCAATCCTTGGTCCTTTTCTCTTTTTCGTTATTTGTTAACCATACATTTTTTAGACTTGTAACATATTAATATACGCCGATGATGTACAATTATAACCCAGTTTTCCAATAGGAATGATTGATGATGCTACTTATTACACTAACTCTGATTTGACGAGAGTATTTCAGTAAGCAGAATAATCTTCTGCGACCCTTCAAAAAAGCCAAGCAATCGTGATAAGAAAAACAAAATTGACTCATCGAGCTTGGCTGTTCAACACTTCCATACGTTGAAAATGCCAAAAACTTAGGCATAATTATCAACAAAACCTTAACATACGGTGTACTCAGAGTTACCTTACAATAAGAGTCAAAGTCATACTGGTAAAAGCCCGTGTTCTACCCTTCTTTAAATATGATAGCTTAAATATCTGTAATGTTGACAGTTGGAGCCAAAGAAAATTGAGGATTGCATTTAACAACGTTATACGTTTCCTATATTCTCTAATTCGATTTGATTGCGTTTCTAGGCTAGGGCGTGTAGGTTGGACTCAGACAAGAAAAAAATCGTATGGGAGGGGGGGGGTCGATTTCCCCCTGTTTAGGCGGGAGGGGCAATTTAAGAAAAAAATCACTTAAAACAGAAAAAAAAATATTAAAAAATAACGGTGATACCTACAGAGTAATGCTATAGCATTTTGAAAAGCCAGAAATACATTCTTTAATTTTGTTTTTAAATAAAGTTGTTCGAGTGAATAGTTTTTGAAAAATTAATTTTCAAAATTAAAATTTTGAAAAAAAAAATGAAAAAATTTTTTTTAAACAATTTTTTTTCAAAATTTTACGTAATTAAGTATTATTTTTTTATTCAATATTCAATGCTCTTATTAATTTTTGATCAAACACAAAAAGCCGGATGTCAAAATGTTTTGTAGTTTTTGAGAAAATCAAAAATAACAAAAACTACTTCTGTTCTAAGAAAAGCCTTTTATTTTAGTTTTTATACGTTTTTGGATTCTTAGGTGAATTTACGATTGAAAGGATTAACTTTCTTTTTACTATTTTTTTAATTATCGTCTTATAAACATACAATAATGTGACAAAATACTGGATTAACACATTTTTTTATTGAGAACACCTGCGTGAGAGCATTGGATTAATATTAACCTGCGAATGTTTTTTAAATAATTTTTTGTAATAAGCTTTAGTTAAAAAATAGTTAAAAATTTAAATAAACAGTAATTATGTATTTTATCTAAATATGCATGTATTTCTTATTTTAATTGATTTCAAGATTCAGGAACATTCTTGTTCTTATTTCGCAATTGCACTTTTCTGTGACTAGTAAGGGCGTGTAACGTTGCATTATTTAAAAAACATTCGCAGGTCAATATTAATCCAATGCTCTTACGCAGGTGTTTTCAATGAAAAAATGTGTGAAATATGGTTAATCCAGTACTTTGTCACATTATTGTATGCTTATAAGACCGATAATTAAAAAAATAGTAAAAAGAAAGTTAATCCTTTCAATCGTAAATTCACCTAAGAATCCAAAAACGTATAAAAACTAAAATAAAAGGCTTTTCTTAGAACAGAAGTAGTTTTTGTTATTTTTGATTTTCTCAAAAACTACAAAACATTTTGACATCCGGCTTTTTGTGTTTGATCAAAAATTAATAAGAGCATTGAATATTGAATAAAAAAATAATACTTAATTACGTAAAATTTTAAAAAAAAAATTGTTTAAAAAAAATGTTTTCATTTTTTTTTTTTCAAAATTTTGATTTTGAAAATTAATTTTTCAAAAACTATTCACTCGAACAACTTTATTTAAAAACAAAATTAAAGAATGTATTTCTGGCTTTTCAAATGCTATAGCATTACTCTGTAGGTATCACCGTTATTTTTTAATATTTTTTTTTCTGTTTTAAGTGATTTTTTTCTTAAATTGCCCCTCCCGCCTAAACGGGGGGAAATAGACCCCCCCCCCCTCCCATACGATTTTTTTCTTGCCTAAGTCCAACCTACACGCCCTAGGTTTTTGTCACACCTTATGCAAATCACCCTGTATATGCCATAAGTTTGTCATAAAATGTTATTTCAAAACAAAAACCTAAAATGAGTTGAGGCTTCGGAACGACAGCAACCATTTAAAAATGTTCACATTGAAAGACCCTTTAGTAGCATGAGCGTCTTTAGAAACCTCTTTCACTAATCTTATTTGTAAATTCTAACTCGTTAAAGTAGTGAGATAAAATAACAAGTACCACATATCAAGGATTCACTTAATTGATATATACCCAATGTCAAGTTTGATTGATATCTCAAGTTCGATATATTTACGAATGCACATCTTGCCCTCCCATTGAACTTGCTACATCTCATGTTGTGTGTATAAATTCGTCTAAAGACAAGAATTATTATCCTTAGAGTAAAATAACATAAAAGAGATAATGAATAGAGGAAGTGGCACACTTCAATGAACAATAAGTGCTCCATTCGATAATGTGTCTTTGAGATTGTACATAATATACATAAACAAGCAAAGGATAAGAATTCCTTGAATATAAGACGAAACATATTTTCGTTTTGTATGCTCTTGTGATAAAATTCCTAAACATATATCTGCTTGGCGATAAAATAAGAATAGTTGAACAATGCGATAAAAAAAACCCATTTGTTATACGACGAATAAGAGAATTGTGTGCAAGTTCGTAAATAATAAGGACCATCATTTCTAAAGCAAATCCTTCTTCTCTGAACAAAGGAATTAGTTTTGTTTCTTGTTTTTGTGAAAGGATGATGTACTCTTATCATCAGTCATCAGATATTGTTTATCTTTTCAACTCCTCCATGTTGATAACATTATGATCAGACCAAAAACATAAATGTTAAGAAACGAGCCAAGTTCTTCTCTTCAAAAACCTTTGTGTAACAAGCCAGCCGTGAAAATTACTGAGATCTAAAAGTACGCCAAGTTCTTACTTCATGAAGGTTTACTACCGAATATTTAAAGTAGAATAATATTGAAACAGCTACAATGTAATAGAGAAATTTTATTATTTAATGATTAATGACTAAAATTTGATGGCTTCACTGGTCAAGTTTTTAGAACCTTTCGAATTGGGCATAAAAAAAAACTTGTCCATCAAATTTTAGTCAGTAATCATTTTTTCATTCATGTTATAATAACTTGTACTCTACCAAATCGAACACTCTAGTTCTCATGAATTTTCAAGATGCATGTAAAGTTTCAAAATGACAATAAAAAGACACTTCGAATGAAAAATTTTCTATTTTTCGCTTTGAATGTATGTACATCGTGCTATACCGTTCTACCAAATTTCATTGTTCTACTGCAATCGCAAGTGTGCCATATAATTTACATCAGTTCTGAATAAGTGGGCGGATACCACGTCTCTGAATGGGAAACCTCAAATTTTTTATATTCACTTGCGACTTATAGGTACTATAAGGCAAGTTATGCATTCGGAAAAAAAATCGAACTCGAGATTTTGATCAAAGTTGACATTACGATGATAGCGAAGACCAAAAAAGTGGGTCTCGCAATTCTGTCTGTCTGTCTGTCGTTTCGACTACAGCCTAAACGACTCGGCCGATTTTCTTCAAACTTGGTAGATATGGGTTTTGATTTTTCCCCCCAGAGGTTTTTTTCTTTTTTTTAAGGCCAAAAATAACGGTACCTACCATACGGTTTTTTTCTCGAAATTTTATAAATATTTTTTTTTCTCAAAAACTGTCCCACAGAATTTTTTAAACAAAAATTTGAAAAATTTCGTTTAGTAAAAACTAGGTAATGCTTGAAAAAAATTGTTATTTTTGGTAGCCCCCCTGGGTCCATTTTTTTTTTGTTTTTGATTTGCTCGAAAACGGTACAGCCGATTTACACCATTTTTTTTATGCTAAAGGTACTCCAAAGTTTAAATAATTCTACATATTCAAATTTTCAATTTTTTATTTTTTGGATTAAAAAAAAAAAAAATAAAATTTTTTTTTGGAAACCCAATATTTCGAAAACCCCAAAATCAATTTTTTTTCAAACTTGACATATAAAAAGTTTCTTAACATAATCTACAAGATTTCAAAAAATAAAATTGTTTTATCTAAAACTAACGGTACCTTCCATACAAATGTTAAAAAATGGTTTTCGAACATCGTATTTTTCTCGAAAACGGTTCCGAGAATTTTGCTAAAATTTTTTTCTTTTGATTAATTCTTAATTTATTTAATTTAATAAAAAAAAATGAAATCTAGATATTACTGACTGTAACTACCATAGAACGATTTTTTCAAATTTTGAATTTCTCATTATCGGCATAACGGATTTTAATGAAATTTTTAATAAAGAAGCTCCTAAAAAGTTTAAGAAACATTGCATTTCAAAACTTTAAAAAAAATATTTTTTTCAATTTTTAGAAAAAAAAAGTCGTTTTTTTTGGGAAATTCGATATCTCAAGAACGGCTTAGTATTTTTCTTGGAAATTCAACTCGTATTCGCACAATAATAAAAACTTAAAGTTCGGGTACTAAAATTTTTACTTAAAAATGTTTTAAAAATTTTATCCTTATGAACAGTTTTCTTTAATAACTTTCGTTTTTAAAATTCCTGGGCTATTACATAGGAGCAAGTTCGTGCGACCCAGTCGTGGATTTTATTTTCTTTGTATGCAATTTAAGCCCTACCACTCAAATTTCATCGTTTTACAGCAGTCGGAAGTGCTCCATTTAACCAACACCAATTCGGAGAAAGTGGGCGGACACCACGCCCCCTGAATAGAAAACCTCAAATTTTCGATTTTTTCCTCTATTTGCATGACAGGACCTACCGTTGTGTAAAATTACAAGATTCTACGTTGTCGGGAAGTGCTCCATAATTTTGATGATTTGTCAGTCAGTCAGTTACGGTTTTTGTGATTTTTGAGGCCTTATATCTCAGGAACCGCTTATGCTAGAAAATTGAAATTTGGTGAGGCGCCTCGCCTGTGCCCGACGAGCTTAGCAAATATTTGAAATTTTAAGTTTCATTAGTACTGAAGATAGAGAGGGGTCGAAAATCGCCTGAGTTTGTTCCTGTAAAAAGAGTGTAGTGCCAGAACTTGGCTCGGCACTACCGTGTGCTTTGATAAGGTCATTTCTCATTGAAGAAACTATTGGAAAAGGATATCTGTTTCTGAAGTAAGGAAATAAAGTAAAAATTAAGTGGTTAGAATAAGAAGGGGTGGAATACGTTTAACTCTTTAAGCTGCCTTTTAAATCGTTCTTTCTTCTTCAACTTCCAAACATCGCCTGCTTTTCACTTCATACATAGGTTCGAATGAAATTGGAGCTTCATTGAAAATTAAAAATAGAGAGCCCGATCCCCGTCCTATGTGTGTCTACTACTCTTTATTTTCTACAAACAAATTACATACTTTTCGCTTACCCAGTAGATTTAAAAATCACATTTCAAATATCAATAAAGATCCCCACGACTAGATTAGCTACTTTGCAATGGCTTTACAAATTAAAAAAAAAGTGGTTTCAACAAAGCCTTAACACATGTCATAAAATTAAAATTCATTTTTTTAAACGCCGCCACCGCGCAGCTATAAATTTGCGGGTGTAAAATAATGACTTGACTCATTAAAAAGTTACAAAGTTTTTTTTATAGTTTTATCCAAAGGCAACATTTATTTTTTTGTCTATTCGCATTGCATTAAAAGTGTTTACGATTGTTGAAATAGAGGAATATATGAGTAGTTATAAACTTATTACACAAATGTTTTTTGTTTGTTTACCTTCAAAAGAGTTTGTAATCCAATTTTTTTTTTGTTGTCAGGAAATTGCTGATGGAAATCTATTTTGCATATTCCTTGTTAATCACACAAAGAACCCTTATTTTTAAAAGCACCGACAATAAACACTTATTTGAAACAGCAAGCATTAAACCGTCATCAACTAGCTATCAAACAGAACTTAAGAACTCGCAATAAAAGAATCGTTAAAAAGTAATTTCAAATTCGAATGAAAGATTTTAAAGTTAGCACTATTGCTTCGCGTCACTCAAATTTAAAAAAAAAAAACAATCTAACATCAATGATCTCACGGAAGCATTAGTGACTCTGTTGTTAAACTTAGCGGCCTTCAATTGTGATTTAAAAAAAAAATTATCACTGATCCATCCATCAACCATCAATATAATCTTGGTCTGATTCTTTTTTACTCCTCGTGGAAGTGAGACCTAATGCATCATCGCGTCGTCAGATGTTTCTTTTTTTTTTTAAATTAAAATCCAATTAATATTATCCAACTTTAACCGAGAGTATCTAACTAGAAGGGAGGTCACAGCTGTTAAAGTATCCAACACCTATATCACCATTGTATAGATGTGCCGTGTTTACTATGAGTGTTTTCGCGGTCGAGTTCGGATGTAAACTAAAGACCATGCGCGACAAGCTAATGCCGCCAGGCCAGTATTTTCCTGCTGATTCAACTCCAGCGTTGTTTTGTGCAGTTGACGCGTAGCATGGTGGCTTGTCGTCCGCCGCCGTTGTTGATAATAAAATAAAACAAAACAAAATTGAAAACAATATTCAAAGTTGGGGGCATCTGGTTCTAGTACAATAAATTAAAACAAAACAAAAAAAAAATTAAGCACTCAACTTGGTCGCACGAATTTGATATGTAAATTAGGAGAGACGCGGTAGTTACGAGTATCTCGAATTATGACGAGAGGACAATTAAAAAATTATTCACAAGAATATTTGAAATGCTTTTCTGGTTAATTTTTAAAGTTTGTTTTCGAATTGGGAACTTTCATGATGATAAATTTCAATGAAATAAAATGCACGACTGGGTCGCACGAACTTGCTCCTATGTAATAGACTAGGAATTTTAAAAACGAATGTTATTAAAGAAAACTGTTCATAAGGATTAAATGAATTTTTTAAATTCTTTTAGTAGTACATAAGAGATATGCAAATATGAATTTATGCAAGAACAAAAATTATAAGTCATTGTAGCGGTTCCTTAAAAAAATAAGCTTTTATGCACAAAATTTTTAAAACATTTAAAAAAAAATTGGTACACCAACCCAAAAAAAAAATGACTTTTTTTCCAAAAATTGAAAAAATATTTTTTTTTAAGTTTTCAAATGCAATGTTTTTAAACTTTTTAGGAGCTTCTTTATAAAAATTTTCATTAAAATCCGTTATGTCGATAATGACAAATTCAAAATTCGAAAAAATCGTTGTATGGTAGGTACAGTCAGTAATATCTAGATTTCAATTTTTTTTATTAAATTATAGATCGTAAAAATTAATCAAAAGAAAAAAAATTTTAGCAAAATTCTCTGAACCGTTTTCGAGAAAAATACGATTTTCGAAAACCATTTTTTAACTTTTGTATGGAAGGTACCGTTAGTTTTAGATAAAACAAAATGTTTTTTCTTAAATCTTGTAGATTATTTTAAGAATCTTTTATTTGGCAAGTTTAAAAAAAATCGAGCATGGGGTTTTCCAAAAAAAAATTTGGAAATTTTTTTTTTAAAATCCAAAAAATAAAAAATTTAAAATTTGAGTATGTAAAAATATTCAAACTTTGGAGGAGCCTTAGCATAAAAAAAATGATTTAAATCGGCTGTACCGTTTTTGAGAAAATCAGAAACAAAAAAAATGGAAATAAGAATTTTTTTCAACCATTTAATTAGGTTAACTAAATGAAATTTTATGAATTTTTTTTTTTAAATTCTGTGGGACAGTTTTTGAAAAAAAAAAAAATATTTATAAAATTTCGAAAAAAAATCGTATGGCAGGTACCGTTATTTTTGGTCTTAAGAAAAAAAAAAGAAAAAAACGTGTGGGGCGAAAAATCAAAACCCATATCTACCAAGTTTGAAGAAAATCGGCCGAGCCGTTTAGGCTGTAGTCGAACCGACAGACAGACAGACAGACAGAATTGCCAGACCCATTTTGTTCGTCTTCGCTATCATCGTAATGTCAACTTTGATCAAAATCTCAAGTTCGATTTTTTTTTCGAATGCATAACTTGCCTTATAGTACCTATAAGTCGCAAGTAAAAAATATTAATTTAGTTGGGAAATGGAAAAGTGTCATTAGAAAGTGTCAAACAATTTAAGCTACTTAAAACTACATTAGTCACTTCAAATACAGGGTGCCTTTAATGTTCTAGGTCGATGTTTTTTCTCAATCATTTTGAAATGAAATACAATTTTTTTAACATTATAAAGGTATAGAATATGATGTCAGTCAAGCGGGCACTTCTAGCCGTTGTTGTATAACAATTCCGCAGACTTCTGTCTTATTTCTGCAATTTCGTTTCTAACGTTGTCCTTAAGTGAGATTGGCTCTGAGGCGTCAAAGAGAGGCATTGTGGGAGTTGATAGGACCACTTTTTGTCGTTATTCGACCGGGAAATATGTCTCGTAGTACGAGCTGTAAGTGGCACGTTCTTGTTGGAATCACATAATCAATAGGCGTATTTAATCCAATTCGGGCATACAAAAGTTTTCCTAATTGTCACGATAGCGGTCATCAGTAACTATTATATAATTGCCTATGGCATCCTCAAAGAAATATGGTCTAATGACGCCGCTGGCCCAAATGGCGCACTATGCAGTAACTCCAGGAGAATGAATAAATTGGGGTATAAAAACACTGCGACCGAAAGATCTATTGTGCCCCATCAAGAACTGGATGAGGTTAGCTTGTTGTTCACTAGGCCAAGGATGTTGAGGTGTCTTCTCAATTTAAAGTGGCCTGTGAGAAGTCCTGTGATTTTCCTGCGGTTGTTCCTGCTTTAGTTAGAAAACGCTAAGCTTCTCTCTGCTTAGAGAGTTCTTTCCAGATCTTCTTGTTTTGATTTTATTTTTAGTTACGTTTTCTCCTATTCGGCAGTAGGGCTCTGACCCTGTAAGGGGTTTCGATGCACCTATTTTTGCTAAGGAGTCTGCCTCTTCGTTGCCCTGGACACCAACGTCGCCTGGTACAGTGTGTGACAGTGTTATTCTTGCCCAGTTCATTAAGCTTTATCACTCCCTCCCAAATAAGTTTGGAACTAATGGCGTAGGAGCTTAGTGCTTTTATTTCCAGCCTGACTGCCTTATATTTTTTTTATATTATCTATCGAGGTTTCTTTCAGCACATATACCTATATGGGATTTACTTCTGCCTGGAATATGCTACTGGACTGTCCAACGGTAAGGAGAGTTTAGTTTTAGGCCCAAAAACTCCAGCACCAGTCCCTTCAGCTGTTCTCGATCCATCAGTGTACCATTTGATGGTATTTTCTTTAAGGCTGCAGCTTACTGTTTCGCCTAGCCAGTCTTTTTTGCAACTTAACTCCGTTTTGAAATGTTTTTCGAAGTTAGATCTTTTGATTGTACCATCTCTTAGGATGTCAAGAAGGTTTGTTACTGCGGACCAGAGTATCGAGTCTTTTTCTCTGTTTCCAATAATTTTACCCATCCCAGTACCCTCCTTGACAAACCTCATTATCGCTTCCTTAGCAGCATTTTCAATGGCTACGTGTAGTGGCGTTAAATAAAGGATAGTTTCCATCGCTGCTGTAAGGCAAGTTCTCATTGCTCTAGTTATGGCAGGTGGGGGTGTAGAGTCGGTAGTAGGTTAAGGCATGTCCGGAGCTCTGAGAGACTTGAGCAATGGACTTGTGTTGCTACTAAACCATACATCGGACCATGGCAGCGAACGTAAGTCCATGATTATGCATTGGCGTGGTGGCATGCCAGTCCGAGTACAGCATGCGTAATTCCACGATCATAATGGGTGGCGGTTAGCATAAGGCCATGGTTGTTGGATGGTAGTGAGGTGGTAAATGCATGGTTCATGGTCTTGACTCCGACGAGCTCGTCCACTTCGGTGGGCCGGTATTGCTACTATTCGACAGTAAGTGTGTAACAACTCACCAGAGGGTTGTACATTCTTGGTTGATGGTTTCTACCTCGATCATAGCTGGGTGTGTGTATATCTTGGGCTGACAGGCCCTGAAGTTTTGCAGGAACTTCATCTGTAAGTGACCTTATGGTGGCGAAGCTCGACCGGAAGCGAGATGGCTTCGGCTATGTCGGGGTTAATGGTCAGGACCCAATCTGGCTCTGATGTAGGTAGGCCTCCCGTGGGATTGAGCCATAATCGGCACGTGCTCACGATGAACCAAAAGACGATTCTGCTCCTGTTATGCATATACATGCAAACCTTTGCAATTTGTCTAGTGATTTCCTAGTTATGTTTAGTTCGATTCTTTTATGGCATGTAATCGCCCCATAGGTAATGATGGGTCTTACCATCATGGTGTACATCCATCTTATAATGTCTGGTTTGCAGCCCCATGATTTCGCTGCAAGTCTCTTGCATATCATAAGGACCTTTGCTTTGTGGCTTTCCCGACAGTTATTTCGACATGCTTGTTCCAGAGGAATGTTAATTAACAAAGCCAGCCAAGTCGAAATGTGCTTCTTGGTTAATAATAATTTATTGTCAAAAATGGCAGTCGTTTATAAATAAATTTGGTGGTGCAACAGCTGGAAGAAAACCAGGATCTAATGACTAACAATTTTCAACCATTCCTGGGTGTGTATTGCCAGAAATGAAGAGGGCCTACAATTTTCTGCCGATTCCGGAATGAGCATCTCTTTTCATGACTGGAGATACGCAGGATTTGTCAATTCCTCGCAAGACGAAATATACCCATCCAGCGGCTGAAAATCAAACCCAAGACCTGCTGCATGATTGTTGAACGCACTAACCATTATGCCAAGGGGTCATATATAGAAAGATGTAAAACTCGAACACTGCACTGTCGCCGACGTTGATGGTGATATCCATGCTTTCTAATAAATTGTTATCGACTAATTTCTACAACCAACAAATGCTAACTCTGACTCTGCGTCCCTTCTTAACAAAGTCATAGAATCAATAAATAAATCATTAGCTTAAAAAATATCTTCAAGGACGAAAGCTTCTTAATGACCGGCAGTAGGGCTTTTGTAGCAATATATCTGCTAGCTTTTGATGGTATATCTCACCGAGAAGTGGAACCAGTCCTTACATAATTTTAGAGAAAGTAAGATTATTGCACCTGATATTTCAAAAGCCTTTGATAGAGTTTAGCATCAAGCACTCTTATCGAAAATGCGTGTTTTTGGTATTGATGAACCTCTTCTTCGTTGGATTCGAAACTATTTTTCGAACCGCTCGATGCAAGTTGTATTGGCCAGTTTCAAGTCTATTATTCGAAAAATAAATACTAGTGTACCACAGGGCTCTATTTTGTCTCCGATCCTCTTTCTGATATTCATCATTGACCTTTGGTCTGAATCTGACGATTGCTCTCTCAGCTTCTCATATTCATTTCTAGTTTCCAAATTCACGTTCTTGTCCTTCGGATTCAGATTCATTCCTCCCTTTAAACAATTCAAACGTAATATTCGCAGAGCACAAAATGCCAATCAGTTTACTCACGATAACAACTTCGGACGTCCTGGTAAATTCCGAGTTTCTTTCTTGAGCCGGACTACATGAATGTGAAATGTCTTACCCAGCTCAATATTGCTTTCCCATCAATGTCTCTTTTTAAATGTTCTCCAACTTTCCTACACGTTCTTACTGTGCTCAAATATTTCAAGGGTATTGATAATCGCTTCGCGCGCGCAAAATCATAAAAAAATCGCGAAGTAAACTACCTCAAATTTGGGGCTTGCATCAGTGCTTCAAACAATATCCGAACCTTCAAACTATTCGAATATACGGATAGATATGAATGAAACAATTGAGATCCGAACTATCCGGATAGTGTAGGATATCCGGATATTTAACTGCGACAGTTGAGTACCGACTCTTTCCGAATAATTCTGTAAATCGGGGTAAATCTATTCCGTGTGAGATTAAAGATTGCAGACAAATTTTCCGGCTTAGTCAAATTTCCCTTGAGATTGCTGGTAGGACCCATTATGTGTCAAAATTGAATTTCTTGCGAATCCAAAAAATACCCTTAATCAAGCAGAGAGAAAAATACTCGTACACAATGATTTACCTCCGCCTGCACTTGCTACAAACACATGTAAATCCCATTCATACATGTGTACAGAGTGACTATGGAGATGGAGATTCTTTCTTTACATTCTCGTACAACAACAGCACCACCACCGGGCGGCGGCGCGGATGGCCGGTGGTGGCGAACCTGGCGCTGCCTATAGTGTGGCTCTTGGCTGAGATAATTGTGTCACTTTTGAGTGAACTTCTGATCGGGCTGGCAGGTATGTAGGTACTTGTACTTGTACACTTGTGGTTGCCCAACTTTGTTTATGGCTTTGTGCCTGCTGTCAAAATGACATTAACCATTATATCATTGTTTATGTTTAGGCTTTGCTTTCAAACAAGAGATTGCTTTGTTTATTCGTGACCTTTGCAATTTTTATACATAACCAACATTTTTTTTTTTGTCTTATGCGAATTTCAACATTTGATGAATTTCAATATCTCTCTGGCCGATTTCGACATTCAATATTCATGTGACATTGATTTTGAAATTTCAAGCAGCACTTTCCATTTTGATGTTTGGACTTCGTTAAAAACTAATTTCCCTGTTTTGTTTTGTGTAAGCTGGGACACAGAGAGAGCGTCGAAACATATGGTGCTATATCTTAATTAATTGAGAAATAAATTGAGTTGTTGTTCCTTGACTACGACGATGACGATATATTTCATAAATTCATCTTTCAATCACATGAATGTCAATGAGTTAACACTGAAAGGCTGTTCTTCGTTCTATTGATTGCGTTATGGCAGCCATGAAATAGGTCAAAGGTTAATTTAATTGTGAGTTTTTAAATGATGGACGTGCTTCTGTCGAAAATTGATGCTGTTAAAGTATACTCTGTGAAGATCTACCGACCGATGATGACGCGACTCAATAATAAATCACTCAATTTTTAGCATCTCATTAATTATTGGTTTTGGGATTGGGTTAGCAAAATTTAATAACTTTTAAGGGGGAGCTGTCCATTATTTTGCGTTAGGAAGAGTTTGTAATTATATACCGAAATAGGTTTCAAGGTTCGAAACTTTTGGGGTTTTGTGTGAGAATTCAATGATATTAATTGCATGTCATTTTGAGTTAATTTTGAATTAGGAAGTGTTTTGTGGTTTTAATGTCGAAATTCCACTTGAACGTCATTAATTCTTAAAAATGCAATTTACCGGAACAACAAGATGTACGAAGGTTTAACTGGAAATAAGTTTAACAATGATTGATTCTTATATATCTTCATATGTATGTATGTAGGTAGGTAGTACCAACTGTCAATTTTTGTTTAACGTCAATTTATTACTCAAACTTTTATTATCTTTAATGTTGATATATGAAGGTACAATCAAATTTAGAACTTGTTACTTTGCGTATCTTTAGTATTGGACTAGTAAAAGTGGGTATGATCTTGGCATCGAAGATTTTAAATACGTACATAGTAAACTTAAGAAAATCGAATGGTCTTTTGAGAATATTGACTTTTTGTGGTGATTTATTAAATATTTTTTGCAGAAATTCGAACTGGCGGACTCAAATATTTTATATATGTACATATATACTGAGTTAAATCGGGAAATAAATTGGCCGAAAAACATGTTTCAGGAGTAAAATCTAAATTGAACCCGAACAAGGATTATATCACATAAGAAAACTGGTCACTCATCTTATTTAAAAAAAAAAAAAATGTATGCATTTTTTGACACACGTGTTAGCTGGCACATTGATAAAGAACTTATCCGTTTGATAATTTTTCTTATTAATAAACATATTCTTGCTTTATGATATACTCGTATTTCCAGTCTTCCTCGCTAGAAGCACTGCGAATTCTAATTCTTATGCGTCACATCATATCTACGTCACATATTAAACGGTTCTACCAAATGTATGTCTGTCTGTGTTAAGAAGTTACATATTTGTTTATTGGGAGCAGAGTTTTAGCGATTAAAAGTATCCGGTCCATATCATAATCATATCACATGCTATTACAAATAATATTTATAATAATTAAAAGTGTTCAGATGGAGAATTGCCTACTTGTTATTAGTCGTTATCTTAACTTGAAGTTAAGCACTCATTTCTTACCGTCTTAAAGTTCGAAATAATATACGAAGTTCCTAAAGGAGATCAGAGGTAATTTTATTCTTTAACAAGAGAGACTTGAAATTGCTTAAATTTATTCCCAAAAATGTTTTTGAATAAGCAAAAGTTTCTTATTAGATTAATCCTTAGCAATCGAAATTCTTTATTATTCTTTCTCCAAGAGTCTCCCATGAAACCAGACTACTGACAGACTACTGTTTTTGTTAGCAGCAGGCCAACCTAAGCTTCACGTGTGCTTCCTGGAGCTTTTCTGGAGTAGAGCAAAACAGTGATACGCGATGGTTACGCAGTAGAACTTGATGGCATTCCTGCAGAGCTTCTACAAGCGGGGAAAACGACATCGAGCGAACTCCTGCATCCACTCATAAAGAAACAAAAGAATCTCCGAATGAGTGGAAAAAGGGAATGATAGTCAAGCTTCCTAAAAAAGGAGACCTAACGCAGTGCGACAACTAGAGGGGGTTTTGCGTCCTGCCTGCCGTTGCCAAAATTTCAGCGAAAATAGTACTGGAACGCATCAGGGAACATCTAGAAGCCACACTCGATGCCGAACAAGCAGGTTTCGCACTGGATCCTGGATCCAGGAGTGATATCCCGGATAAACTAATAGCTATTATTAAGGCAATTAATGATGCATCCAAATGTCACGTTTTGCACGAAGGGAGGCTGTCAGAAGTTTGAAGTCCAAAGTGAAGTCAGACAGGGCTGCATTCTGTCACCCAATATTGTTTCTGTTGGTGATGAGCGATGTCCTGCGAGCGGCCTTGGCAGGAAACGGAAGGATTCGATGGACTCTGACATCTCACCTGAAACATCTTGCTCTCTCATAGGATCATGGTTCTTCTTCAAATGACAACAGGGGTCGAGAGAGAAGCAGATATCGTGGAGCTGAAACTCAACTCCGGCAAAACAAAGATGATCAGCCTCGGAAACCAGTCATCTTCCCTCATAAATATTTCTTAACAACCGGTAGAGAAAGTACAGAGCTTCCAACACCTTGGAAGTATCATCTCTAACGAGGGTGGGATCGAACAGGACATCAGCAGTCGAATCTGGCAGACAAAGGCTGCTTTCGGTATGCCTAGAAATATATGGAGGAATAACTCTTTAAGCTTAAGAACCAAGCTACGGCTGTTTCAATGCAACGTCGAATCCGTTTTACTTTACGGTTGCAGCAATTTGAATGTAACAGTAGGTGTCACTAAGAAGCCCAATTGTATATCAAACAAAGAGCTCCTCTGGAAAACGGGTCAGGAACCTATATTGACTCTATTATACGACGTCGAAAGTGGCAGTGGATCGGACACACGCTTCGAAAAGGCGACAACTGTATTGCGGCGCATGCAATGCAGTGGAATCCGCACACTCAAGAAGGCAAAAGAGCTGGACGACCGAGAAGCTCATGAAGAAGGACAGTCGAGGAGGAGTCAGCCCAACTAGGCAAGAGTTGGAGGGAGTTGCGACTCATATCCAGGAACCGAACACGATGGCGAGCTGGCGTTGTAGATGCCCTATGCGCCACTAGGGGTCCCCCACGGACATAAAAGGTCTGAGGACCTAAGTAAGTAAGTAAGTAAGTAATCGAGATTCTTCTTCGCCACTTTGTAACATCTTTCCAAAATTGTTCAAGAAAAGTTTCATAGTTTTTTAATTTTTTGTATTCTCATATGTGGGGCTGTATTTCAGGATTCAGGTACTGTAACTTGAAAGGGACAAAATACCTGTATTTTTCGATCACTTAGTAGCTATTATTGTGTACTCAAGTACCAAAGTACTTTCAAGTAATTGGGCAGTTCTTCGATTCAAGAAGCAAACATTACTCAATAGGCTATAAAGTACTTTAAACTACCGACCAAGTACTTGAAGTAATGGTCAAGTTCTTCGGTACTTAAGAACTTGATACTTGGTTTGGAACTTGTACCCAAATACCTGTGTTTGCATTTTTTTAAAGAATCAGTTCCATGATATTGGAGAACAATTAGGTACCAGTACCTGAGGACTGATGTCCTGAAATACTTAAGTACCTTACAGGTATCGTAATACGTTCAAAAATTCATTGTGAACTTATAACCCACTCTTGTGATGTTCACATTAAATCCTGTAGATTTTAGTCTATGGATTGTAGAGTTTTGATCCACTAAGCTAAGTCAATAGTGCATAAAAGTGTAGAATTTGAATATTTGTTAAAACGTATTCCTAAATTCGTCAGACAATATGAACTTAGAAAACTGATCAGATTTTTTCCTTAACGTAATCAGTTTCAATCACGTTCCTCCGGTTAGAGTATTTCATTTTTCTTTTCTTAGCTTTTCTTAGAAAACAGTACCGCCGAAGGTGCCAGCAAATATATATGAAAGAACTCAAAATATATTCGCATCTAGCCATTGCAGAGTCTCGAAAAGCAGCATTTACCAAAATTGTTTTGACTTTTCAAATGTCTTTATTGACGATTGTCTTCGAATGCGTTGAGATGCAAAAATTTTAAAATATTCAATTGGTCACAATTTTGATTTCTTTTTTGTTTTCACTTTGTTTCTCAATTTGTCTACACAATATATTACATATATGATGCTCTCATACCAAAAGAAATCAATGCCATTTTTACTGTGACAAAAACCAAAATTCTTCCCAAGAAAATCAGACATAAACATTTTTCTAAGCAAAGCTGTTTTTCTAAATAAAAAAAAACACATAGGTAACTATTATTTACTTCTAAAGCTATATAAACTGACCATTTAATCACCGCATTCATAAAAGTTATCCAAAGATGAAAGTGACCATAAAATTGCAAAGCCATAAATCTTAGAAAATTTATTGATATTTCTAAAATTTATGAGACTTTGGATGCAGACACCTTTATTGACTACACGGGGGAAAAATTTTCTATTGATTTAAATTTAAATGTTTCTTTTTTAATTTGTTTAACAAACAGAACATGCTTTAAAATATATTACATGTAGCCGTTCAATTGAAAGCGAAACATTAAAGTGAATTATTTAACGTAAACTTACGCTATAAAGTATTAAAATATTAATAAGTACATAATACGAGTACTAATATAATGTAATGTAATTCAGCAATACAAAAAATCATAATATATGTATAATATTGAAATTTAAAAAAAAACAAATGTCTAAGGAAATTTCAAAAATTGATGAAAAAGAAAATATTAAAAAAATTGTATTTAAGTTAAAGAAAAAGCAAATTAGTGCTATTAAAACTGGTAGACCAGGAGGGATAAAAAGTACGTCCGTCAATGTCAATTTTTGACAGAGCGAAAAAAATTGCTTTCCAAGTTAATTTTTTACTTGCGACTTATAGGTACTATATACATAGTAAGTTATGCACTCGAGATTTTGATCAAAGTTGACATTACGATGATAGCGAAGACTAAAAAAGTGTGCCTCGAAATTCTGTCTATCTCTCTGTCTGTATTCCTGTTCGACTACAGCCTAAACGGCTTGGCCGATTTTCTTTAAACTTGGTAGATATCATTTTTAATTTCTTCCGCCACACATATTTTTCTTTTTAAGAACAAAAATAACGGTACCTGCCATACGATTTTTTTTCGAAATTTCATAAATATTTTTTTTTCTCAAAAACTGTTCGACAGATTTAAAAAATAAAAACACAAAAAAAAATCATTATTTAAATCTTGGTAATGGTTGAACAAAATTTTACGAAAAATGGTTATTGAGGTACCCATTTTTTTTTATTTTCTCAAAAACGGTACCACCGATTTCGATCATTTTTTTCCTAAAGCTCCCCAAAAATTTGAATAGAATTCTGTATTCAAATTTTCCAAAAAAATTTTTTTTTTGATTTTTAAAACAAATTCAAATTTTTTTTTTCAAAACTCAATATTTCGAAAACCACATGCTGGTTTTTTTTTTTACTTGATAAATACAAGTTTCTCAATATAATCTACAAGATGTGAGAAAAAAAATTATTTTACCTAAAAATAAAGGTACCCACCATACAAATGTTAAAAAATGGTTTTCAAAAATCGTATTTTTCTCGAAAACGACGCCTAGAATTTCGATGATTTTTTTTTCTTTCAATTAATTTTTACGATATTTAATTTAATAAAAAAAAATTGAAATTAAGATATTACAGCTTGTACCTACCATAGAACCATTTTTTCAAATTTTAAATTACTCATTAGTCATTACCTACATAATGGATTTTAATGAAATTTTTTATAGAGATGCTTCTAAAAAGTTTAAAAATCATTGCATTTCAAAATTTAAAAAAAAAAATATTTTTTGAATTTAAAAAAAAAAGTTTTTTTTTTGGAAAATTTGATATCTCAAAAACGGCTCAATATTTTTTTTGGGAAATTTAATTTTCATTCGTACAATGATAAAAACCTTAAATTGATGTAACAACGTTTTTTCTTAATAATGTTTTAAAAATTTTGTTTATAAAAGCTTATTTTATTAAGAAACCACCACAACCACTTATAATTTTTGTTCTTGCATCAATTCATATTTGCATAGCATTCTGTTCTTGTCTTTTACTACTAAAAGAATTTAAAAAAATAATTTTATCCTTATGAATAGTTTTCTCTAATAACATTCGTTTTTAAAATTCCTAGTCTATTACAAGTTCGTGCGACACGGTCGTGCATTTGTTTTTAGCTCCAAAGCTAATGATGACATACAGCCATTTGAAAAACACTACATATTTATTTCGAAAACAGCGTCACCTGTGTGAGAGATAAACTTATCCTCAAACCGTTCATGCAGAATGTAAATCTTGGCGTCTGCTGTATGGCACGTAGCGCCATCTGAAACCATGTGTCGTCTTGGTCCATATGGTGCAATTTGGGCCATAAGAAATTGATTATCATCGTTCTGTAACTATCGCCATTCACCGTGACCGTTTAACCAACGTGTCGTTTTAGAAAAAGTACGAACCAATGACGCCACCACCGGCACAAAATCCACACCAAACGGTAGCCTTTTGGGGATGCATAGGCACCTGGTGAAACTAGTGTGGGTTGGTGTCGTTCCATACGTGACAATTTTGCTTTTTAACACAGCCATTTATCCAAAAATGCGGCTCATCGCTAAAGATGATTTTTCGGCAAAAACGGGGCCCTCTTTTAAAACATTCTGAAGGCCATTCAGCGAACAAACGGCGTTAGCATTAACTGTGGGCTCCTAGTACCCATAAGGGCTCCAAGGCACCTCGCAAAATTCGCGAAGTTGAAATCGACGAAAGGCCGAGTTCTTGTGCACGGTGGGCGAGGAATCGACTACATAGACTTCTGGTATTTACTTTACTTTAATGGACCGTGGTGATGTGCTCGGCCAATATTCTTGTGTCGCTTTGACATAAGAATGTTGGCTGATTGAATACCGAACCGGTCGTCTCAAATCAAACGTTGAAGAGTCAACTTTTACTAAATATTAAACAACAGATTTGACAGATGTCACCGAAACAACATGGCTGCCACAGATTGCCAAAATCTACACATGCCAATTGACAAAACCTTTTTAAAAATTTTCGAACAAATATTTGTTGGGTCCTGAAGGTATCTCGTCCTACAACCGCTGAAGCTATTTCCTTCAAACTGGTGAACATTTGACAACACATCTGGTGGCAAATAGCTCCTATGTAGTTGCATAGTTATATTCTTTATATAATCATCACAGCAACCCTCTTTGTACAGTCGTTAGTCTTGAGCCATTTTAGCAAGTACCTACTTAAAAATAAAATACAGTTAATTTGACCAAAATTGCACCATAACTATTTAAATTACCTGGAGTGAATGTCGGTCATTTCTTTGAGGTCAATTAATTTATGAACATTTTTCTTCTTGACTTTCTTATTTTCCTTACCTTCAACTTTGTTATCCTTTTTAGCAAATAAAGTCCTCAATAATATTAACTACTTAAGATTTCGGTTTTTTTTTTCAATTTAAAAATTGTAAATATTTTTTTTTAATATTCCTGCAGTGGGTTGAAGGATAAGGCCAAGTCTACCGAGTGCACTTGAATGTCATTTCATAATTTTCACTGCAATCAACAATAAATTAAATTTATTTCCTCTTCCACTTTATTTTTATTTCATATCGTGTTTCTGAGAGAGAATAGGAAAAGGTTTTAGTTTAGTTTCCATTTCCGAATTCAAATGAAGATGGATAACATTTTTTCGTTCAAGCAAAGAAAAAAAAACCTATTGCAGTTCTGGCTGTAAACGACCCTTTTCTCAAAAATAAAATATCTAAACTTTCTCATCCCAATAAATGTTCATTAAAAATTGAAAACGTATTTCTGCTTTTTTTTATTTACTATGTTCAAATGCTTAAAAGTGTTCGTTCTTTTTAACGAATTGCCTCACACGTAACAGTTAGTGCTCAAGTTGAAAGAACTTCAGATACAAAAAAGAACAAAATCCACAGCATCAATGCAATACGTGACTCATAATACCAATACTTTTCCGCCTTCAAAAAAATGAAAGAAAAATCTAAATCTCTCAACAACAAAAAAATTATAGCAAAAATACTTGAAGCGTTGCGCCATTTTTTACTTATGTATTTTCCATCCCACTTTTATCTTACTCTCTTCGAATAAGGATCTTGTTCTTCATCATCATTTGGGTAGCGCTTTAATGTCCTTGCAACAATAAGTTGAAAATGAAAAATAGCGGGCATATGTGCCATCGTTGCTGTCGTTGTCATTCCGTTACCATGTAACGCCATCTTTCGTTTTCTCTGCAAAAAGAACTTCGACAGGGTTTGGGAACGCATAAGTGATTTTCTTTCATAAATTATGCATTCAAATTCGCCATTTATGTGTGTTCTTTGTTCACTTATCCTTTTAGGCGCGTTTTGTGAGTTTTTTTTTTTTAAATTGCCATCAAAAATATTCAGTTTATGTATAATTTTTAGCCGAGGTTGAATTAAGTGGAGATGGATTCGGAAGGAATATCATTTTGAATGCGGGAGTTTATTTTGTCATGAGGGAATACATTTTTTTTTACAGCTTTCACGTATTTTTAAGTCGACTTTTAAACAGTAATTTGTCATTTCATAAGACTTTAAATCTTGAAATCTTATCCGCATCATTCAAATTTTATATTGTTGGTAATTTCATAAATCGTTTGGAAGTTCAAGTTGTCGTATTTATTTAATTGAAATTCGAATTTGTAAAAATTGTACTCCATACAAATTTTGTCACAAAAAGATTATATTTTTGTCGACCATGAGGTTTCCTTTTTTATTTATATATTAAGGACTAATTTTTAAAAACAGTAAGAAAAAATCGAAATAATTTAACCTAGAATATTAATAATTGGTAGAAGTCATTTTTTTAATTTTTCCCTTGACACATTTTTTTCTCTTTTTTTAAGATAAAAAAGAACGGTCCCTGCGACAAAAATATTTTCGAAATTTAAGAAAATATTTTAATTTTTCTCAAATATGTTCCACAGATTTTCTGTGAAAACAATCGAAGCTAGTTTGTGTTTGAAAAAAAATTCAGAATAAAACTTCTTAATGGTACCCCTTACAGAACAATTTTTTTTTGATTTTCTTATAAACAATACAACTGATTTTTAACATTTTTGTATGCTGAAGCTTCTACAAAATTCGAATAGTTTTGTGTAGAGGGTAGCGGACTAGAAGTAACAGGGGTAAGAACTTGTAATGTACTTTTTGCTTTTCAGCCGCAGTAAGTTGTAACGTGTTTTGGCGTGAATTATTTTCAAAACCGTAGGACGAACATTGGTTTTAGTGAAAAGTGTTACTCTTCTCCTCAAATTTAAGCACAACAAAATAAATTTTAGAAAAAAAGTCAAAACTTTTCACTATTTCCAAAATCACATGCCAGTTTTTTGAAACTTGCCACATTACAGTTTTTTACTTGGTACTAGGCAAGTTATGCATTTGTTAAACAAATCGAACTCGAGGGGCTATACCAACAATCAAATTAAGAGACGACTTTAATATTTGAGCGAAAAGAAGCATTATTTAATGGACTCTATATAACTGACCATATATCCTTTATTTTATTTTTTAGGTTCCGTACAGCAAATGGTTCATAATTTAGAGTTCACATAAATATTAAGTTCATAACATGTATGGCTAACTTTATAGAGTTCTTTACATAATGGCCCATTTCACTCAAATATTAAAGTCGTCTCTTAATTTGATTGTTAGTAAGAGATTTCGATATAAGTCGACATTACGATCATATCGAAAACGAAAAAATCGAGTCTCGAAATTCGGACTGTCTGTCTGTTCGACCGCAGCCTAAACGGTCCGGCCGATTTTCGTGAAACTTGGTAGGTAGATGTCGTTTTTAAATTTTTCCCACCACAGGTTTTTTTTCTTTTTTTTTCTAAGACCAAAAATAATGGTTCCTGCCATACGATTTTTTTTCCAAATTTTATAAATATTTTTTTTTTCTCAAAAAATCAGACAGATTTTTAAAAACAAAATTCAAAAAATTTCATTAAGTCAGAGCTACGTTTATTTATATTTTCCAAAAAATTGTTATTATTATTTGATTTTCGCAAAAACGGTCCAACCGATTTTGATAATTTTTTTATGGTAAAGCTCCCTAAAAGTTTTAATAATATTCTGTACTCAAATTTTCAAAAAAAAAAATTGTTTGGATTTTTAAAAAAACTTTCAACATTTTTTTTGAAAACTCAATATTTCAAAAACCGCATGCTCGATTTTTTTTTAAACTTGAATAATAAAAGTTTCTTAACATAATGTACAAGATGTGAGAAAAGGAAATTTGTAATTTACCAAAAAATAACGGTACCCACCATAAAAATGTTAAAAAATGGTTCCCGAAAATCGTAGTTTTGTCGAAAGAGGCTCCGAGAATTTTGATAAAATTGTTTTTCTTTTGATTCATTCTTACGATCTAGTTTCATAAAAACAAATTTTTGAAACTAAGATAATACTGACTGCACCTACCATAGAACCATTTTTTCAAATTTTGAATTACTAATTATCGGCATAACGGATTTTAATGAAATGTTTGATAGAGAAGCTTCTAAAAAGTTTGAAAAACATTACATTTCAAAACTTGAGAAAAAAATATTTTTTGAATTAAAAAAAAAAAAAAAAATGTTTGGTAAATTCGATGTCTCAAAAACAGGTCAACATTTATTTTGGAAATTTTATTTTTATTCGTACAGTAATAAAAACTTAAAGCTGGCGTACCAAAAATTGTTCTTATAAATGTTTTAATAAATTTATATATAAAAGCTTATTTTTTTTAAGAAACCTCTACAACGACTTATAATTTTTGTTCTTGCATAAACTAATATTTGCTTGAATAAAAGGGCATCCTGTTTTTAGCTCCAACTACTAAAGGAGTTGTTATAGTCATTTAAAAAATTAATTTTATGCTTACGAACAGTTTTTCCCTAATAACATTCATTTTTGAAATTCTTAGTCTTTTACATAAGAGCAAGATCGTGCCACACATTCGTGCAAGAGTCTCAATTGGAGCACGTCGAAGGAAACCAAATCACTTAGCAGCGTTAGAGTTCATAAATAAATATGAGGAAGAGAGTCGAAGACAAAACAGAGCCCTGTGGTGCACCAGCATTAATTTTATGAATTGCAGACTTCAGAGCATTTTAAATTTTTCAAAAATTCAGCAACATTTTTAAAAAATCTATCTTGTTTTTAATTCAATATTTCAATAATGGGTAAGTGAATATATTTGAAACGAAATTCGTAAATGTACATTATCAAACACTTTTAATTAGAATAACATTTTGTTTTTTTGAAATGTCAAAGATTTTTTAAAATCTTCTTGGAATTTACAACAGTGCTGGAACTATAAATAAATAATTAAGTGTTCGACTTTACATTAAATAGCCAGAGTCAAGTGTAGAATGAGACTCATAACGAGCTTACTACTGGTATGGGCTGGTGAAAAGCTTCTAGCCAACCACAACTTCTTTAGGCATCCATATATTTCAACTATAACATATGTATGTAGTTTGAAGAATTTTTTTGTTATCTACATTTTTGTTAATATCAGGTGCTAATTTTTTTTCTATCTAGATTTTTTTCTGATTGCTGCGAACGCCGTATTGCCGGTCATTAAGAAGCTTTCGATCTTCGAGATATTTCTTGAGCTGATGATTTATCAGCGATTCCATGACCTTGGAAAGAAGGGACGTAAGTGCGATTGGTCGATAGGACGAGGGAGAGGAAGGATCACCTTTTTTAGGAACAGGCTGGACAAATGCTGTTTTCCATCTTCTAGGGAAGATTCCAGAACAGTAGGAGCGATGGAAAAGCTTACGCAATGGTTTTGCCAGCGATGAAGAACACCTCTTCAGAAGAATGGGGGGTATAACATCAGGACCAGCGGATTTGTTTATATCAAGATTTCGAAATCCTCTTGCAACTGTACGAGTGCGGAAATATACCTGTCCCATTGAATGATTTACGTTCTCAAGTACAGGAGGGGCAATGTTGGTAACAGGCAACGTGGAGTTAGCAGCAAAACGAGCTGCAAGTACATTTGCCTTCTCTAAAGAGCTAGTTATCGGTTTTTCTTTGTAGATGAGCGTTGGAACCGAAGATGAAATTGAATTTTTTATGTTCTTGACAAATGCCCAGAAATTTCTACAGCCTTTGGGACATTGTAGGATTTTTTGCCTTAATTTCTGTTTATGTAAGAATTTGGTTCTCTTTATAACAGCGTTGCATTGGTTTCTGACTTGTTTAAACTTTTTCCGATTTTCCTCGGTTGGGTTGGCTTTGTAAGAGCGGAAACTTACTTCTTTCGACCTGATAGCTTCCTTACAGCTTGTATCGAACCAAGACTTTTCTTTCGACTTTATACTCTTAATTCTGTAAGGAATAAAAGTACGCATCCCAAGAAAAATCACTTCTGTGATCATATCAGCACTGGCATCAACGTCACTATCGAGGAAACATAGTGACCAGTTAAAAATTCTAAAAAAGTTATTCAGACCGTCCCAGTTGGCTTTCTCGTATTGCCAAAACGGTCCTAGTGGAATGTTTTTCTTTAACTGGATGTATGGAACACGAGAAATTGGCTGATATTACACAATGGCCCGAAGTGCCGAATGGAGATTTTATCGTTATGGTATACTTATCAGGGTTAGAAGTAAGAAACAAATCAAGAATGTAAGCGTTTTGCCCAGCAACATCTGGTATTCGGGTGGGCTCATCTACCAGCTGAGTAAGGTGGTGCATCTCAGCAAAGATCTCAACATACTCGTATCTTTCTTCGGGTGTTGTCTGTCCTGAATGGCGGAGCCAATTTGAATTGTGTACATTGAAGTCGCCCGCAATAACGACTTCAGTGTGAGGGTACAGGGAAACAATTCGGGAAATGGAATCAGACAGCGCATCGAACTCATTAAGAGTTGAATTGCTGTCCAGATTCGGGCTCCTATAAATGAAGCAATAATGTATGATGTGTGGATATTCAAATCATTTGTAATTCTCTCACATTTTGTAGCTAAAGAGAGTGAGAAAATGTCTTACAAATACAGCTACCTATCGAGTGAGGTGGAAGGGATAAGTTCAGCTGAACATCGCCATCGTCAACATACGGGCTTAATGCGAAATCTTAACAAACACATGATACCTAAATCCTTAATGAAAATACAGAAAATGATAGCACATAAGATTGAACCTTGTGGAACACCATTTTTTACATGTGAAATGGTCAACAAATAATAATTGTTAGTTACAATTCCCAGAAGTTTGTTAAAATATACCTTTCAAGAAGACTTAATGCAGAATTTTCGAAACCATAAAGATGGTTTCAAAAAAGTATTTAGTGGTTTACTTTGTTGGGAAATCAAAAAGACAAAGAAGACTTTCACTAAAAAACGTTCGTTCCTCTCTTGAATCCTCTAATATTTTATCTATCTCCGTTTAGATCTGAATTGGGCAGCACTCAGTTGATTATTCAAACACAAGTGTTTAAAGCCAGTTTGAATATTAATATTTCAAAGACTTTGACATACGCAGTAAAATATTTGCCGTTTTAATTGAGACTTAATCATACTACATGAAGTACTTCTTGGAAGAAGTTGAGCTAGGCATCAGGGTCAGAAATAAAGTGACGATCGTCCCAAGTGGCAGAAGCAAGAGCTGCTAAATTTATTGCCCCGAGCAGTTAAAATACATGATAGAGCCCTGCGTAAAAGGGAGTGAAATTAACATTTTAACTTCAAAATATGAAATCTTGATCAAGGACAGTTTAGAGAAAAACTGTTTGAAATGAAAAAACAGCTGATGGATGATTAGATACAATACAAAAATCAAGAAGGTTGAGGATGCAGCTTTTTCAAAATCTTAAAGTCTTAAAGAAGGAGCATAAATCCCACACTTTTTTTCACATTCTGTCTCTTCGATTCTTAAAAATAGTAATTAAAACTCGAAATATCCAAAATTATGTTTAATACGCATATTTAAGTCACATCCGTTAAGTCAACTGAAAGTGCAAAATCTTGTATAAATTTCATTTGAGAGTGATGGAAGATTCGTCATTTACATTTTCCCCTAAATACCTTATATATATATGTATATATAATCCTTGCATTCCTCATTTGGCTTTTACTTTCCATATTATTGTCCTCCAGACAAATCTCATCTCTTTTTTAAATAACCGAACCACTCAATTACCCACACTTTAGTTTGAGAACAAACATAAAATGAATAATTAGCCTCAGTCTGCAAATTAACTTCTTATTCTTGCGCTCACTCACAATTGGGGAGTTCTCTTGTTAATTAAATAAAGTTTATCTGATTGCGAGTCGACAGCGTTTAATAATTTCCCTTGAATCAATAAACCATGCCCCGTGTGCATTTTTCAAATCGCACGTAGCGTAGGTCTCGAATTCCTTCAGACTTATTCAAATATTTACACACAGACCATCATATAAATTGGTGTGTTCACTCTGGCACCGGATGTACCCTTGAAGCGGTTCTGGGTAAGAAGAGGAAGTATGCTCATTCATACGTGCATTTTATCATTTCGGTCTACGGCACAGAGGGCTTCAAAACAATGGAATCAAATCTCCCGCCCTCCGCGCCCACCGCCCACACATGAGAGTTCTCGAGTTCCTATTGAATATCCTATATGTACTTGGTTGATCACCATCATCATCCATGATGGCATGCAACAAAATATTGTGGTAGCTCACAGACATGTGTAGTACCGGCATAGCTGATGCCACTCTGGCAGACGAAGAAGAACCTTCTGCAATGGTTTGGTTTCGTTTTGATGTTCAGTCATCTGTTGTGTGGGCTCAGTAAAAAAAAAAAAACAATTTGGTAGTCAAGTAAATAAATTCAACCCTTTTTCACGCGATTCGAGTTCAACCGTTAAGGCGGAACCGAATTGTTTGTTAGTTTTTGTGTGAATTTTATTTGTTTTCTAGTTAATATTTTTTTTTGTTGCTTCCTTTTAGAATAAAGCAAAAATGATGTGTTCTTTTATTAACATGAATACAAAAGGGATGCAAAGTGTTTAGTTGTGTGGCAGAATATAGTGCATGTTGTTTCGCAATGAATATTTGGCTTCGTGTCAATCAAAGTGCATCCAGAAAATGTTACAAATAGTAGTTACTGTCGCGATACAGAAAAACTGTTTTTGTCTAAGATCGTCCACCTTGCGTGGCACATAAAAAGCAATTGGATTTTCAGGGTTCTCTTAGTATACAAATTTGGACTAAAAGATATATTCTTAATTGGTTAAATAAAAATTCATCAAGAAAAGAAGATTAGAGCTTAAAACGCTTAAATTTAAAGGTTTAAAAAAAATCCATTTTTTTTTAATCCAATATGTTGAAAAATCGATTTTTTTAAACTTGATAATTAACAGTTTTTTGTCATACCATTTAAAAGGTGTTACAATACAAATGTTAAAAAATTGTGTTCGAATTTTTTTTTTCTGGAAAACTCTACCTAGAATTTTGATAAAAATGTTTCTGTCTGCATATGTGGTCTTGAAAGACCAAGCGAACATTGGTATACAACTATGAAAATAACTTTAATTTTATTAACTTCTAGATAAATCAATAGTGAAAACACAAAATTAACATAATTCTAAATGAAATGCACGACTGGGTCGCACGAACTTGCTCCTATGTAATAGACTAAGAATTTCAAAAATGAATGTTATTAGAGAAAAACTGTTCATAAGCATAAAATTAATTTTTTAAATGACTAAAACAACTTCTTTAGTAGTTGGAGGTAAAAATAGGATGCCATGTGATTCAAGCAAATATAGGTTTATGCCAGAACAAAAATTATAAGACTGTAGTGGTTTCTTAAAAAAATAAGCTTTTATATAAAACATTTTTAAAACATTTTTAAGGAAACATTTTGGAAGGCCAATTTTAAGTTTTTATTACTGTTCGAATAAAAATTAAATTTACAAAAAAAATAATGAGTAATTTTCGAGATATTGAATTTTCCAAAAAAAAAAAATATTTTTTTTTAAATTCCAAAAAAAAAAAAAATATTTTCTTAAAGTTTTGAAATGCAATGAAAATTCTCGGAACCGTTTTCGAGAAAAATGCGATTTTCCAAATCCAATTTTTAACATTTGTATGGAGAGAACCGTTATTTTTAGGTAAAATAACTTTTTTTTTCTCATATCTTGTAGATTATTTTAAGAAGTTTTTATTTATAAAGTTTTAAAAAAATCGAGCATAGGATTTTCGAAATATTGAGTTTTCAAAAAAAAATTTTGAATTTTTTTTTTAAAATCCAATTTTTTTTTTTTTGAAAATTTAAATCCACACTAATATTCAAAATCGGTCGTACTGTTTTTGTGAAAATAAAAAAAAATGGTACCTAGGTACCAAAAATAATAATTTTTTGGATTTTTTTTTCAACCATTACTTAGGTTTAACTAAATGAAATTTTATGATTTTTTTTTTTGGAAAAATCTGTGGGACAGTTTTTGAGAAAAAAATAAACTAAAATTTCGAAAAATTCGTATGGCAGGTACCGTTATTTTTGGTCTTACAAAAAAAAGAAAAAAAACATCCGGGGGGAAAGATTAAAACCCATATCTACCAAGTTTGAAGAAAATCGGCCGAGCCGTTTAGGCTATAGTCGAACCGACAGACACAGACAGACAGAATTGCGAGACCCACTTTTTGCGTCTTCGCTATCATCGTAATGTCAACTTTGATCAAAATCTCGAATTCGATTTTTTTTACGAATGCATAACTTGCCTTATAGTACCTATAAGTCGCAAGTTAAAATAATGGCGTAAACTTTTAAACAGTCTACTATTCGTATGATACTAGTGAACAGTTGATGGCTAACTTTAAAGTAGTTTACTAAATCTTTCTCAATTTCGAACATTTCGTTACTAGTATCGTGTTAAGTCTATTTTTTTTTAATTAATTGCTTCTGAACACGCCTAAAATAATACCAGTTCGAGCAAAAAAAAAAACAAAAAAAAAAGAAGCTTTTTTGACGTTTGTTAATGTCAAAGAGTCATGTTCATGTGAAGTAAACACGATTCTAAAAAAAAAATAAGCCAGGTAGTTCATAATGTCTGTTATTTGTCCCGTCTATGTGGCATATCTTACTTCAGAACACATTCATGTCTATTACAGAATTCGCAGAATTTTACTCCCGGTGAGTTGATTCGATTCGCATCCGCTGTAAAACTCAATTATGAAATTCGTCGGATGACCTGCATTGTCGATTCCTAAAATTACCTTATCATTTATGAACTTTCGTATCGACACTGTCAGCAACAAACATTTATTCAACTGGCCTAGGCTGTGATAATAGTATCGTTTTCGATTAACGAAATCAAGCATCGTTGAGAGTGCTTAGTACGAAGATGGGGGACGGACGGTTCAAAACCAACCGTGTGCTCTTTTTTTTTTTTTTTTTAGATTTCTTGCTCTCTGGTTGTGTTGTTAGTTGTCCGTTTTCTATTAAAATTTGTTAAACAAACACTTTAACATTCAGTATAATAAGCTTTTGACTTATATTTTTGTGCTTTCCATTGTTAATTTTCGTTTAATCAAAAATTCACTTCAGATTCGTCTCGAAATTGGTGCGAATGTAAAATGATAGAAATTGTATGGAGTGCGAATGGATTGCGAGTTCTGTAATACCATATACATAAGTTGAACAAAATGTCAGTGGTGCAGGGATTGTTACCGTCATTCGTTCAACTTTCATTCGTCGGATTGAGTAATAGCAAAAGGTTTTTAATAGAAATAAGTTTTACGTATAGAATTTATCAAACATTTTTAAGAAAAAATTTTGGTACGCCAATTTTAATTTATAAAACTCATTTTTCTATCTAAAACTTTTTTAGAACAAATCCTCAAAAGCCAGTTATGCATGGAAAGAGGAAATATTTATTTTTTAATCTTCAAAAAATCAACTGAAAATCTTTCCTAAAAAATTAATGAAAAATAGTTTGATTTTTTGTTTGTCAAAGTTCCTGAAATTTTTACTTTTGGAAAACAATTTTTACGATTTTTTTGTTTACTCTTAGAGGATGTACATAAGTAGCTGCTAAATATTAGACCTGATTTTTTTAAAAATTATTTCCTATATTTACGAGTAATAAATTAAGTTAGCAGAACATTAATTTTTACCAAAAATACCGGAGCATTAACTAATATTTCTAGGTACTTATTTGCATTTAATGTGCGATTAATTATTTTAGCGAAATCGAAAAGGATTTAAAGTGTGAGAAATTCCAATCGAATGTTTTCTTATTTAACTTTCAACTTATGTCAGGGAAAGTACTATGTACGGTAAATACGCCAACTGCACAAGAGGTTCCAACTTTGAATACCATACATATACTCTTTTTTCAAGACGTGCTCTTAAATTGTTAGTTTTAAATGTTTAAATTATTTAAATACATACACTCAACTAAAAATAACATGTTTGATCTTATTATAAAAATGACAAACTTTCCATAACTTCAAATGCAAAGTAAAAAATTTATTTGATCGACGGAACGAAATCGCAGAATTCTTTGCTATTTGATATTTGAAACGTATTTCGCCGAGATAAAATTTATATTTTTAAATATACATACAAGTTATTTGTGAAAATCAAATTACCTTGTTCTTGTTATCAAGTGGCATGGCCTTTAAATTTGCATATGTTTCATAATTTTTTTATCACTGCCATCAATTATTTAAAATTTTGTTATTCCAGCAAATATTTTAATATATACAAAACAGCTCTGTACTGCTCATAAATTAATTCTAATCACATGCAAAGGTAAGTTCTCATATTCTAGGTATACATAATAACAAAATTAAAAATTCAGCTGCACAACGTTGCAAGTTTGGAAAGCAGTCCTTAATGGCTTCAATAAAAAAAATTGTAGATATTCATTGTTTTAAGTTTTTTTTTCCATTCATTTTACAACAATCAATTTATTGCAATTTTTTGAGAATTCAAGCATTCCTGAAAGAATGCAAAGAATATTCATTCAAAAGATTGCATTCAATTGATAACTGTTTGAATGACAAGTGAAAAGTGATTGCAAACTTAAGAACGCTGTCTCAAAGTAAAGTCAATGAATATAATCTTTTAAGGTACCAGTACGGTCTAGAACGCCAAAAAAACGCATGATTTTTGGGAATTTTTTTCTCGGAAACCTTATTAGGTATCAACATATTTTTTTTTTTTTTTTAAATAATTGAATACATGCTTCAAGAGTACAAAAAAAAAATTTGTTTTTTTTATTTTTGAATTTTGGCCAAATTATAGAGAGCAACAACGTCGACTCATCAAAAAATACATTGTCCTATTGCGAACAGTTAATCTCAGGATTGGCTGCACTGAAACAAAAAAAACAAAGTGGGTTATTTAAAGGAAGGTTTCTTACGAGACAATTTACCACAATTTGTTTAAAAGGTCAAAAACAAAAAAGTCAAGCTTTGAATAGAAAAAAATTTTTTTTTTTGGCAATTTTGTTGGCCATTTTTTTAAAGTTCATAACTTTTTGATCAAGTTGTGGTAAATTGTCTTGGAAAACACAAAAACAATCAAGTTGCAACAAATTTTTTGAAAATCGGTTCAGTAGATCCGGAGATTAACTGTCCGCAATGGGACAATGATGAGTCGACGTTGGCGCCCTCTATAATTCGGCAAAAATTCGAAAATTAAAAAAAACAACTTTTTTTTTGTACTCTTGATGCATCTATTCATTATTTAAAAAAAAAATATATTTATACCTACCTAATAAGGTTTCCGAGAAAATAATTCACAAAAATCGTGCGTTTTTTTGGCATTCTAGACCGTACTATTAGTACCTTAAACGAATTCAACGAATGACTTTAAGATTGCATTCACAAAATATTTGTATTCTTTTTCAACCCTTCATAATTCGTTTAAATAATTTTGGTTCTACTTTCCAACTGACTTCGAAAATTTGTGTTTTTGATTATAACTTTGACCAATCTACGGTAATTTTGTATCATTATAACTCTTGTGTTAATAAACCACAAGTTTCAATACGGATTTTTAAATACGAGTATTCTCCATCAAAATGGAGCAGAATCATTATCTTTTCGGCGTTTAGGTTCGCTGTTTTGAAAATTATAAAAAGATATTTTTGGAAAATTGCTCAATACGCTTTCTTCAAATTCAAAACTGAGGTTTTATCAAATTAAAGAAAATAAAACAGACATATTATTACAATAAACAATTATATTTAAATTTTCATTGCTCGTTTTTTTCAACATTAAACAAAAGATTAAAACAACTAAGTTTAAAATCCATTGGATTAAAATAAAAATAAACAAAAATACGAATACCTTGATCGAACCGATCCTAAAGTCTTAACTAGAATATTATTTTTGTTTTTGGAATCCTTCTTTAAATATTTGAGTTCTCTTTTATTGTTTAAATTAAAGTGCCTTCTTAGAAGGCTCCGATTGCATTTTACACCTTCTACAACAGAGTACACTGTACTCGTACGCATATTTTTTTTCTTAAATTCCCAACGATAGTCCTTGAAAGAATTCTTCGTTAAGCTTTTAAATATTCATCGTCTTAAAGACCGTTTGCAAATGTTACGAATGTAATGAAACTTTGATGAAAAGCTACGCCACCCCATCTTAAAGACTGCTTAACATTTATTATTCAAAAATTATTTATTCAGCAATTCTTCTGGAACTGTTGTTTTCCCAAATGAATATTCGAGGGATGAAGATTACCTTTTTGTGCAATAAAAAAAAAGGCAATCCCACATATATCATAAGACCCGGGACACCACAATCAAAAATTATACGAATAAAGATTTATTTCTTCTGATGACCAGACGATGACTTAAATAATGTGCTTTTGACTGCCCACCAGAGGATTTCACTGTTGAAATCATCATCATGAAAGCTTAATGCTCCTCAAGTTCCAAAAGCGATTCGCCTAGCACACGGAATGATTCCCATGCCCTAGATGTAAAGATAATGGAGGATTCGCTTACGTAATTGAAGAAACCTCATATTCTATTTAAATGTTTGGCACTTAAATTTGTGTTTAAGTTTGATACAAGTTCAACCAAGCTTCGACAGCATGCTAATCTGTATATGTACTTGTATATAATTCAATTATTTCTAATCGTTCAAAGTGTATGGAAGAGAAATGCAGTCACGTATTTGGATTTTCTATTCCCAAAGTGCATAGAAAATGTTAAAACTAAATTCTTGAGCAATGTCATGTCGTTATATCTGGAAGGAGTTGAAATTGTTTTGCCCATCAGAGTTTCCATCTTCAGTTGAAACACTCATAGAAAATGCTGAACATGTTCAGTTCAAAACATGTTTTTTTTTTGTTATTTAGATTTATAAGCATAACGTTGAAGACATTCCTTAAGAGGTTTCCATCGAAACTACGAGCATCAGTTCTATTGAGGAATAAATAAGGCGATGAGTATGTTCAGTTTCTTGAAACTTGTATAAATGTTATTGTTAAAGTTCCAGTAGAAAACAAGTGTTCACGCAAATAAGAATATTTAAGGAACTTGCAAATTTAAATAAACAAGAAGCCATTACGACTCATAGAGAAACTTAACCAATTGACTAACAACTCAACCATTCGTGTGGGCATATCAGCAGGAATGGAGAGGACCTACAATTTTCTTCCGATTAAGAACGGCTAATGAGATACGAGTACTCTTAGATGATTTGTCACTTCCTCGAAAAAGGTAGTACAGCCCTGAACAACTTTTAGGTAGCGGCTGAGAATGGAACTCAAGACCTGAGTCCAACCACTAACCATTATGGCCAAAGGGCACTACTCATGTCATCTTTAGTTCCCGTTATAAAATGACTATGAATTTTGCGCTCACTAAAATGGTTGTAACTAACCTTAACCTTAACATGTTCGAGCATATTGCAAACCTTTAGAAAAATTGGAGAGGATTTAAAAGGAGATACTGATGGACATTGGGTGTACATGGCTAAATAATGGGACGGAAATGTTAGGCTTTAGCATTGCACATTCGTGTAGTGCATCTAAAGAAAGAATCTCTGAACTTAATAGCATGCCTGAAGTAGGTATGAAGGCTTAACTGATGTGTGATACTTTTTAAAGAGGAATGCAACTGGTTATCTCACTAAAACACTGTTCAAAAAGTACTTGGGCCCTTTTCCGAAGAAATAAAGAAACTCTATTTAAGACCATGATCATCCCAGTAAAGACGAAAATTAATCGAAGAACTTTTCGAGTTGTACAACGACATTGCAGGTCAACCGATTATACAAACTCATCGGCTCATATTTTTACTTGCGACTTATAGCATAGGTACTATAAGACAAGTTATGCATTCGGAAAAAATCGAACTCGAGATTTTGATCAAAGTTGACATTACGATGATAGCGAAGACTAAAAAAGTGGGTCTCGCAATTCTGTCTGTCGGTTCGACTACAGCCTAAACGGATCGGCCGATTTTCTTCAAAGTTGATAGATATCATTTTTAATTTTTCCCCCCACACGTTTTTTTCTTTTTTTTTTTTAACCAAAAATAACCGTACCTGCCATACGAATTTTTTTTTCGAAATTTTATAAAGGAATATTTTTTTTCTCAAAACCTGTCTCACAGATTTTTGTTTTTAAATTCAAAAAATTTCATTTAATTAAAGTTAGGTAATGGTCGAAAAAGTTTTTTACAAAAAATGGTTATTTTTGGTACCCCCCTTGAAACCATTTTTTGTTTTTGATTTTCTCAAAAACGGTTCGACGGATTTTGATCATTTTTTTATGTCAAGGCTCCCCAGCACTTTAAATATTATTATGCATTCAAATTTTCAAAAAAAATTTTTTTTGGATTTTTAAAAAAATTTCAAAATTTTTGTTTGAAAACTCAATATTTTGAAAACCCCATGCTCGATTTTTTTAAAACTTGATAAATAAAAGTTTTTCAATATAAATTATAAGATACAAAAAAAAAAAAGTATTTTACCTAAAAATAACGGTTCCCTCCATACAAATGTTAAAAAATGGTTTTCGAAAATCGTATTTTTCCCGAAAACGGTTTCGAGAATTTTGCTAAATTTTGTTTTCTTTTGATTAATTTTTACCATCTATAATAAAATAAAAAATTTGAAATCAAGATATTACTGACTGTAGGTACCTACCATAGAACCATTTTTTCAAATTTAGAATTTTTCATTATCGACATAAAGGATTTTAATGAATTTTTTTTATAGAGAAACTTCTAAAAAGTTTAAAAACTATTGCATTTCAAAACTTAAAAAAAAAAATAATTTTTGAGTTTTGGAAAAATAAATCTATTTTTTTTTTGGAAAAATTGGATATTTCAGAAACGGCTCAATATTTTTGTTTATAAATTTAATTTTTATTTGGAAAATAATAAAAACTTTAAATTGGCTTACCAAAATTTTTTCTTATAAACTTTTAAAAAATAAAAATCATCGTTCGACCGTGCATTTTATTTTAATTGGCCCTATTGTTTTGTCCGTAACTGTATCCGCAATTAAATTACTTTGATTCAAGGATCAATTTAAAGCCAGTTACATTCCTCTCTAGAAACAATTCAACCTTAATACGCGTACATTTAGGAACTCTTCAGTCCAACCTCGGACCTACTGTTAAGTACAGAGATTCTTTTTTAAGTCGCACTTCAAGAATGTGGGATGTGTTACCTACATAGCTCTATTTTTCCTTCCCATTGTAATATTCGGAAATTCAAAACTAAACTGTAAACCTTCTTTCAAAACCTTCATTGTTTTTTTAACGCTCACACTATGATCATGATTTTAAGGGTAATAATACCATATGCGCGCATATTATAAAAAAAGGTTTTAAAGGGTGTTTTTGTGGAGAACTTTAATTTGAAATAAAACACAGACAAATATTTTGAATATTCGGGCATGTACCCGCCGCGCCTTGCGCGTAGGAAGAATTGACACATTTCGATCATCATCAACACTACGCTGCACATCAGAAATTACTTGTATGTACTTATGAGCACCATAAAACGCACGTAACACCGGGTGTGTTTCTCCAATTGAACAATGTTTTTTTTTAAATAAATTTTAACGTTTTTAAAACTTTGCTCCGGCATCAGTCTATGATGAATTGCCAAACCAAACTAGCTCAAGACAGCCGAGAAGTTTCAAATGCGCTGTTATAGAAAACAGTGTTGCCAATTTAAAGTTATCTGCCTTTAAAAAGAAAAACATCCTTTACCTGTGAATTCAGTGTCTCCAAATCATTCGCCAACAATTGACGTTCTAAATGTTTTTTATTGCCAAAAATATACCAAAGAACCACTTTGCGGCGATAAAAACCTCTTACCATATATAAAGCTCGTGAAACGATGGCTCTATTGCGTGGCAAAATTGAAATGACACTTCTTGTTGAAAGACCCTTTACGAGTGTGTCCTATTTTTACTTGCGACTTATAGGTACTATATTTTTTTTAGGACCAAAAATAACGGTACCTGCCATACGATTTTTTTCGAAATTTTAAAAATATTTTTTTTCTCAAAAACTGTTCGACAGATTTAAAAACTAAAAATACCAAAAATTTCATTTAGTTAAAGCTAATCAGTAGTTGAAAAAATATTTGCGAAAAATAGTTATTGAGGGTACCCCCTATGGCACCATTTTTTTCATTTTTGATTTGCTCAAAAACGGTACAACCGATTTTGATAATTTTTTTTTGATAAAGCTCCCCAAAAACCTTAATAGAATTGTGTATTCAAATTTTCAAACAAAAGTTTTTGGATTTTCAAAAAAAACTTTAAAATGTTTTTTTTTTTTTCAAAACTCAATATTTCGAAAACCCCATTATAGATTTTTTTTAAACTTGATAAATAAAAGTTTTTTAATATAATCTACAAGATTTGAGAAAAAAAAATGTAAGTATTTTACCTAAAAATAAAGGTACTCAGCATACAAATGTCAATAAAATTTAAAAAATGGTTTTTAAAAATAGTATTTTTCTCGAAAACGGCGGCGCCTAGAATTTTGATAAAATTTTTTTCTTTCAATTAATTTATATGATCTTTAATTTAATGAAAAAAAAAATTGAAATTAAGATATTACAACTTGTACCTACCATAGAACCATTTTTTCGAATTTTGAATTTCTCATTAATGACATGACGGATCTTAATGAAATTTTTTACAGAGATGCTTCCAAAAAGTTTAAAAAACATTGCATTTCAAAACTTTAAGAAAAATATTTTTTTGAATTTAAAAAAAAAATCTATTTCAAACACGGCCAAGATCGTTTCCCTACGTTGCCTACAGGTGTCGCTGTTACGATTTAAAATCCTTTCGGTTTCCGTGCCGCACCCTGTATATTTGCACCTAGAGTTGTAAAGTGTTATTTTTTTTTTCATATTTTTAATTCAAGTAAAAGCTGACAGGATATAGTTGCCATGCAATAAAATTGTAATATTTCATATTTACATACAATATTCCCAACAGTTAAGAAAATTAAGATTAATTTGCACGAACACCGACAAACGCCAAAGAAACCTTTTACAAGACACACATTATTACACAACACCCTTCTACGGAGTAAAAGTCACATCCATCGAGAGATTTATTGTTATTTTATTTCCACAAAACGTATTTTATTACAATAATAAAAGTCCATAAAGCTTATCTTACATCCTGTCAAGTGTAAGTACTCTCACTTTGCATTTGAATTTGTTAGAAACAAATAATCAACACTATGTATAGAACACTCCATAGCAAGTAGGGTTTTTTTTGTCATAATGGGAGCTTTAAGAGTTCCGCTTAATAACCGCAAAAGCATCATATTATAAAACTGACGTCATTGCAGAGTGCCGCATACAGTGATTGACAATTTTGAATGACTTCCATTCATTATAAATTTTATGACATCTTGAAGCTTTATTCATGAGTTATGAGCTATGCTTTACCTACTTTGCCGACGGCATCATCATCATCGTCTAGTCCTTGTTTGTCGTTTGTAGTCGTCGTCGGTGTTTTGACATTTTTATTTGAAAGCGACACTTTGAATTAATTGATCCTCTTTCAGGAGTAGGTTAGCCGCATAGAAAAAGGGGGTTGTTCTAGGGGTAGAATTAATATTGAATGGGTTTCAGTGGACTTTAATAATATATAATGGATGGTTTGCGGAATAATTAAACTAATTGAATAGAAAAGCTAGGATGGTTGAGGGTTAAGAAAATTTAGGTGAAAAGGTGGAAAATAATAATGTGGTTCAATTGGGATTAAAATTAATAAATTTTTGTCTACTAAACTGAGCAAATAATTGGTGTTATCTCCATATGTTCAAATTTAAGTGATAGCATTTAGTCCGTTCTAGGGACTCGAACTTAAGACCTTATAGTCTCATCGATATTCGCAGTGAGAGGTTTATAGTTTTTTAGTTACAGTTTTGACAAGCAATTTGCGCTTGAGTTGCGTTGTCAAATGTGGTCAAGGCATTAGACTGCCACGATTTTTTGTTTTTGTACAGTTTATCAGTCGAAGTATATATGGTAGGACTTATTCGTAGTACATGTTCATGATGTAAAACAAATATCATGAATAAGAACATTTTTTTTGTCTCTTTAAAATTGTCAGCGAGTACCTCCAATACTAAGACCTTTCCGGATCAGGATGATCATATTAATTTTGGTTTTCGATCGTTGACTAAAAAAGTGGGTCTCACAATTCTGTCTGTCTTCCTGTCTGCCTGTCTGTTCGACTACAGCCTCAATGACTCGGCCGATTTTCTTTAAACTTGTTAGATATCATTTTTAATTTTTTCCCCAAACACGTTTTTTTTTTAAGACCAAAAATAACGGTACCTACCATCCGATTTTTTTCGAAATTTTATAAATATTTTTTTTTTCTCAAAAACTGTTCGACAAATTTAAAAAAATAAAAATACAAAAAAAATGTATTAAGTGAAAACTAGGTAATTGTTAAAACAAATTTCCAAAAATGGTTATTGAGGGTACCCCCCAAAGAAACTTTTTTTTGTTTTCGATTTTCTCAAAAACGTTACAACCGATTTTGATCATTTTTTTTTTTACTAAGGCTCCCCAAAAGCTTGAATAGAATTGTGTATTCAAATTTTCAAACAATTTTTTTATTGGATTTAAAAAAAAATCAAAATTTTTTTTTCAAAACTCAATATTTCGAAAACCCCATGTTAGATTTTTTTTAAACTTGATAAAAAATAGTTTCTCAATATAATCTACAAGATGTGAGAAAAAAACAATTATTTTACGTAAAAATTAAGGTACCCACCCTACAAATGTTAAAAAATGGTTTTCAAAAATCGTATTTTTCTCGAAAACGGCGCCTAGATTTTTGATAGATACAAATTTTTTTTTTTCAATTAATTTTTACGATCTTTAATTTTGAAATTAAGATATCACAGCTTGTACCTACCATAAAACCATTTTTTTTTAATTTTGAATTATTCATTATCGACATAACGGATTTTAATGAAATTTTTAAAAAAAAAGTTTAAAAAACATTGCATTTCAAAACTTATAAAAAAGTATTTTATGAATTTTTGAAAAAAAAAATTATTTTTTTTTTTTGGAAAATTCGATATTTCAAAAACGGCTCAGTATTTTTTTTTTGGAAATTTAATTTTTATTCGAACCATTATAAAAACTTAAGCTTGGCGGACCAAATTATTTTCTTAAAAATCTTTGAAAAATTTAATTTAAAAACGCTTATTTTTTTAAGAAACCACTAAAACGACTTATAATTTTTGTTCTTGCATAAATTCATGTTTACATTGCATTCTGTTTTTGTCTCTTATTTGTAAAAGAATTTAAAAAAATAATTTTATCCTTATGAACAGTTTTCTCTTGTAACATTCGTTTTTAAAATTCCTAGTCTATTACATAGGAGCAAGTTCGTGCGACCCAGTCGTGCATCATTCAAGGCCAATCTTCATCGACACCTCTTTCTCTCGCCCCCTAACTTCACCACCGCCCATGCTATGTTTAACATTATAAGATACTCTTTATAAACCCTCAAGCGAGTGTGAATTATAAAAAAGGGAAAGAAGAAAAGGAAGATTGCAAAAGTGTTGCCTCTACCTAAAAATGCAAAAGAAAATGAATGCAAACCAATTTACTTTGAAACAATCAGGTTTTCGGAAAAAACAAAAAAATACAGCTGCAACACAACCCTATTAAATGAAACTGATGATATTGGACAGACCCTTGATAGGAATAAATTGGATTCTCTAGTGTTACTTGATTTTGCAAAAGAATTGTACACAGTCAAGCACATAAACCTACTCACGAAGCTTATTTAGCAATTTAATTTCTTAACTGCTGGGACAATGTTGATTTATTCTTATTTAGCAATTCGAAAACAAGCTGTCCTAGTAAATTATAACCTATCTGATTTCCTCCCCACGTTTTTGGTGTTCCTCAAGGTTCTATATTGAGTCCTCTTCTGTTTACATTATATGTCAATGATCTCCCATCTATTATTTGCGATTTGAACTGAGGCTAGGGATTCAATCTTATTTTGGTTCACCGTTCAATCAAAGCTAGGGACTTAATCCCAATTTGCGTTTGCCTAAAAGTCAGTCAAGGCTATTGATTTAATCCCACCATCTGCACCTTATATGCAATACCATGTTAATTACTTAGGAATATGAGAAGTTTGTGAATTATATGAAATACTATGTTAGTTTTTTAGGAATATGATAAACTTATAAGTACGAGTATATGAAATAACTTGCTATCTAAGATTAAGTTAAACCGAATAAAAGTTGGATATTATTGGAGTTCTGAACTTTCTATAACCGAGTTTTGTGCTTTCTTCGGATTGACCCTGGACATGCTGACGCTACCTCAGCCTTAAATAAAAAAAAAGCATCACAGTTTCTAACTTGGGGTTTCTTTTATTTTAAAATAATATTTAAAAAGAGGCTGGGTGCGACCCACACTGATAACTTCCCATTTGTGGTCTTGAAAACTTTATATTTAGTTTTTTTCAAATAACCAAATTTTCAGCGAAACAAACTTTAGCTGTGTCTGTACTGTATCTGGTGTGGTAATTGGTATGATATTTTGTACACATACTTCGATCATAGAGCAGTAGATGGAAGATCGAAGTAAATGGTTTCATAGTGTAATTGTTGTTGCGGTTTTTCCGGATTGAAAGGCTGTGATCAGCACTGGATATACAATGACTCCTGTTTTAAAAATCGATGATGCTTGTGGCATACTATGATATTAGGAAATTTGCTTTGTTTTGTTGATGATGAGGATACTTAGTCGCTCATTTTATGTTTTTTTTTTTACAGAAAATGTGTTTAACTAATTTTAAACTTTTCTATTTAAAATGTTAAATTTCTTGTAATAATTACGAAGGTTGGTAGGTACATGTTATATACTGAATTATAGATTTCCGTGTTTTTTAATATATCTGTGTTCCTACACCTAAGAAAACCTTGAGTAGAATTTTACTTCTTTTTCATGGACAAAAAGATAAAAACATATTGTGACGTTTTCTTCAATTTCACCATAGCTATTAATGGAATCTGAATATGTGGGACTTGGGTACAACTGAACAACCTTATTCATATACGTATGTACAGTACATACATTCTTCTAAAAACTAAGTTGATAATAAAATTATAAAATTATGTATTATATTATAGAAATTACTTTATTATTTCGGTTCAAAACATTTTAATTGAAAAAAATTTAAAAACGAAATATTTTTGTTAAAACTGTCAATTCGATACTTGTCAAAATTTAACCATATATTAATAATTGTATTATGTCGATACCTTCCCGTAAGAATGTACTAAGCGACACTTTTTTCGAAAATTACTTTTTGATGAGGAAATATACTATATGTTAAGGGCCACGTTTTGGCCTGGGTTTCGCCAACCTATTATGCATGAAAAGGAAACTAGAGTACAAATAAAAAAATTTATCAACTGCCATGTTTTCTCATTAAAATAATGTTGCCACCTGAAATTTGTATTATCCGCCAAAAAAATTATGCTAAGCGACATTAATAAAGATCTCATTGTCGTGAGCAACAAAAAATTTTGTTAGATGTCTTTGTTTAACCAAAATTGTCTCTTAGACATTCAACTAGAACTTTCTTCGTTTTTTTCGTCTCCTGAACAATTTTAGAAATGTCGCTTAGTATACATTCTTACGGGGAGGTATCGATGTATAAAACAACATACTTTAGAAGGCACAATCGCTGTTCATAACCAAGGAATTCGACTTGAAATACAATTTTAGCTAGTTTTCACTAGAATTTTTAAAAGTTTTTTTATTAAAAAAAAAAACTGTTAATTCAATATTTGTCAATATTTTACCAATTGTACAAAATTATACTATGTATAAAATAAACTAAATTAGAAGTCAATATCACTACTAGTTCTCGAGAAATTTTAATCGAAAAACAATTTTTACCAATTTTCAATAGAATTTTATATAGTTTTTTATTTTTTGTAAAAAAACTGTAAACTGATTTTTTTTGAAATTTTCACCAGTTGTCAAACACATTATTTTTCGTAAAATAAAATTATTTTGAGTTTCAAATTGTTTTCCGTTCTTAGAATATCTGGGTTATGAAATTTTTTTTTTCAGTTTTTTTTATTTAAAAAAATAACGGTATGTTCGTTTTTTTCCAAATTCATACTAAATCTGTATGACCTTATAATGAGTACATTAAATTTTATTTGAAGTGAATAGCATTATTTTTTCGTGAGTTATTTGAATCTAACCAAAATTTTTACTTTTTTTTTAAACCGTTATAGTGAAAAAACTACTCACTGAATTTTAATAAACGCCCTTTCAGCCTCTTTCGAAGTTATTATCTATTAAACAAAATTTATTTGAAGCCGATATCTTTACTCGTTCTTGAGATATCGACGACGAAAAATGGTACAAGAACGTACGGACGTACGAACGTACGAACGTACGTACACACACACACACAGACATCTTTCTAAAAATGATTGATATAGCCTCTAGGGACCTTGAAACGTCGAGAAATGTCAAAAATTCCAATTTGACAAATCGGACCGATTACAATAACTCCCTATGGGAAGTTAATAATGAAAAATATCAGAAAAACGTGAAAACTAGGGCTTAAATGATAAGTTTTTTAAGTAGACCAATTCGGTAGTTTAGCTTAATCGGAGTTGGTAATCGTCAGTCAGCAGCAATTTTGACTTTATTAATGAAATTATATACGAGTACTTAATCCAGAACTTAAAGATATAATATAAACCACCACTAAACCACCTTTATTTATTTGGGTCAATATTTTTAATGTAACAACCAATACGTGTTTATGCTATGGCAGAAAACAAACACACAGATTCTTTAAAAGTTTTCAAGTTTAATAATTAAATGTATATGTGAACCCATAACAGGCTGAGTTTTTGAAACTTTGAAGGACTTTTTTTTCTCCTTGAGAAAAAGGAAATGTGACGTGCCATCAATTATATGAATTTGAACATTATTGGTTTTATTTTTTCGTATTCAATATATCCAATCAATCAATTCCCTTTATATTCATAACTATCGAAAACAATCCATAAAGTGCGTTTGATTTCTTTGTAAGCAGCAGTGGCCTGGCGTTAATATTTCACGATTCATAGCGTTCTCTCTTCTAACTTGAACCATATCACTTTTTTCGAAGCGCGTGTGTTGTACACAATCAAGTAAAAATTTAATTGGGCTTAAGAAATAATAAGGACGACTAAGTCGCTATTTTTAGAGAAAAATGTTCAGGAGCTTAAAGTTTATTTTAGTAGGTTTTAGATTGAGCCAAATATGAAATTCGTGCGATTTCTTGGGTAAATATATATGTACATTATACAACAGCAAATTTTTAAATTATAAATTCAAATAAATGTATGTTTTCAAGTTTAAATTGGCCGATAAGGATGTAGTCATACAGACGGATTTGCAATCCAGTTTTGTCTTCACAATCAAGATGGCGATGTTATATTACATTTTCTCAAAATCTATTCTACAAAAAAAAGTATTACATTCGTTTTTGTGCAGAGTTATGTATGTACATAGTTTTAGAGAAATTTTCAAAAAAAAAACTAAATTTTACCCCCTTTAACTTCCCAAAAAAAAACATAACTCCGATCCAAACTTAGGGTTCTTTTTGAAAATAATAATTCCGACAAAGCTGAATATTTCGAAGTGAAAACCCATTATTAATAAATTTAATTATGTATGTACATACATACTCGTATTTATGATTTGAGCTATTAAAAGAAGGCTGCAACTTTGAATTGCATTTTCTAAGTTAATTTGGAAAGCGGACATACAATGCATGCTTCTATTTCAAGTTAAAAATTGTTGAATCGACTTTTCATTTCAAATTATTTACCCTACGCCACTGCTGGATGTCAGTTTCAATAAATGACCAATTTACATACATGTGTCCCTGTACCTATTACACTTACATATACTTATCCACAGACAACAAATAATAACTTCATAAATCAGTCGAACGCAATTACTTTTTATCATCCTTTGATTATTATCTTTGATATTAGTATTGTTCTTTGAAACATGTGTTGCGTGTGTTTAAATAAATATTATTACAATAATTAACATGTAAATATGAAGAGATAACGCAACTAAGATCAAGAATATTATGTTTGTATGGTAATTGATGATTATGTTATCAATACGCTCCTCACAATCTTCTTTTGAATATGATCCTAATTAGCTATGTATATGTTAAGTTTTAAAATCAATAATAAAACCATTCATCTTCCATCCTTTAAATTCAAACTTAAATAACTAAAACAAATAGCTCTTTGAAGCTTGATTGTAGAGTATTCTCGTTGACTTCAAAACAGGATATGGGATAACCTTTTATTGGTCAAACATATTATAGAGTTTTAATTTCTTAGAGGAAAAATCATGTAAACAGAAAAGAAAGTCGAGTCGAGCGTCAGTTAAGTGTAGAGAATGTAAAAGGATATGTCGATGCATATTGGTTTTGAAAGCCTGTACATCACAATGAGGAAGAAAAACCGAGGGCGGCAAAGTATTCCAAATTCTAGTAGTGCGGCTAAAGAAAGAACCTCAATATTTGACAGTACGTCCGAAGTTTGTAACGAAGCGTTCCATGCTTCTCCACTTCATGTTATTTTGGTATTACAAGTAAAATTGTAATTAACCAATTTCGATTCACAAGCACCATGGCCACATGACGTCACAGGAAAATCAACTACATTAATATTTTTCGTTCACCACTTATATAGTTAACACTCAGTGTTTACTGAAAAGTCATCATGAGGACCTACTTGGGTGGACGGAAATCACCCTTTCGATCATACACACAGTCAGGCGGCCCTGTACAATTGGTTGCATAAATTATTCGAAATACAGTCGTAGACAAGTGGAGATGAATTGCTCACTTTAGCTTTTCTTGCTTTTGCGAGGCGAGTGGTAAGGGGTGGTTTTGTGGAAAGACAAGGTAGGTGAGATTGTCCAGCTTTTTCTTGTTAAGGCTTCCCCCCACCAGCGGTAAGGGGCTTTAGTTCGAAGTTTATTGTCCTAATTGAAACCAGGGGCTTTGGTACCTGCTGATCTGATCTGATCGTTTAGCCTGCTGTTCTAGTGTCACCAGGGGCGTTTAGTACCTGCCGATTAGTGCCACCAGGGGCGATTTGTACTTGGTGATTAGTGCCACCAAGGACAATTTGTACCTGCCGAATAGTGCCACCAGGGACGTTGTACCTTTAGATCCAGTCATAAGCCCGACAGCCGAATAGTAGGGCTAGCTTGAAGCCGAATTATCAGAAACCAGAATGCACGTTACCAAGTACCAGATCCGAATCATCAGCAACCAGTACAACTTTGTATTTTTGGTATTTGTATTTAGTATTAGTAGCAGAATATTGTGTGTTATAGATTTAATAGTTATTTTCAATAAAGATTTTGTAATAAGGTTTGAAGACCTTTTACTCTGAAGTTTCGTGTTTTCTTCAGGACGACCCTGGCGAGACCGGCGGGAAGAACCTCGGCTGGAAAGCAAAAAGCACATCACAAGTTAGGCTCAAAGGTAAAGTGATGAATGTGTCTCCTATAGGTATTAAGGCTCTCTTCGAAATTATGTCCAACAGGTTCAAATAAGTAATACTCAAATTTTTGGGCGGATGTATTCCTTATAACAGCCAGATCAGAAGGGAAAGCGAATTTCTTCCATCTTTTAAGAAAACCCAAGCATTTCGCTGGGTTTTGGTCATTAATGCATTGCAAGTGCTATTCATGGATATAGACATCACGATTGAAAATATTCTCCGAAAACGTGAATCTTATTTTGAACATCACACTGTCACACTGGGTGTTTGTCAACACTTCAAAAATTCTGAGTGCAAAATCTTTTAAGTATTTTTTTACAAAACTGCAAAACAGAAGTCTCAAACTTAATTTCCAAATTCAATTCCAAATCATCTCATTCTAAATTTGCATGACATTCGGTAAGACATCGCGTACAGTATTTACGAACACACCCAGGTGAAATGCATTCCTTGTGTTCAAGAACATATCCTTGAGTTGTTTTTACATCAGCTGTAAAATCATTGAAAATTGTACCTCAGAACGTTTGAATTCAATCATTTATTTATGCATATGATCAATTTCATCGTTCATCGTTTTCAAAGAGCTTACATGTAATTGAATCTGTCTCTCCATCGAAATGCAAACATTTACAAAACTTTTAATCGTTTCCATTCTCTATACACACGACTAGACGAGCACAACACACACACAAGAAACTTTGGTCTTAATTGTCAGCCATATTGCATCCATGATAACCTAAAATGCAATTGTCGGATGTTGGTGCCTGTCAAATCCAGACTATGTAGCTTTTAAAAAGTTTCATCATCATCAAACCATATAAAGTTGCATGAAAACTAAATTTCCATTACTCAAGCCAAGCAGATAGATAGAAGTCTCCGTGTGGCAAAAGTTGCTCAAAATTTAATTCCATAAGTTTTTTCGCTGCTGGCACTTGCCGGCATCAACGCTTGAAACCTGCGTGCACCGTCTGCCCTAGTATTTTAGATTTGTCAAGCCATCACAGTCAGCTGGTGATTACATAAATTAATTAATTTAAAAAACAAGTAGATTGTCCAATTTCATTAATTTTTTTTGACTGGCTACCACCGCCAGTCACACTTAATAAATGCGGTTGCATGAAATGAAGTTTTAATTGTGGATTTTTTTCTATTTTTATTTCCAGGTCAGTGTTTGATAATTCTGTTAATGTGTGCGGTGTCGTGGTCGTGAAGTTATAATACCCAGTTAACGTGGTGGTAAGTTTTAAAGACCATAATTTCCGCTCTTCAATTGCCCAAGATTGGTAATATGGTAGAAATATAAAAATTATTATTAAAGTCAATCAGTTTTTTTTTCTTTAAATTAAGTGAACCTATTATGGAGGTTTTTGACCTCCTTTTTCTCTAACAACAAACTCCATAATTCAATTTGAACTTTAAAAGTCATCTCGTGCAAAAAAAGATTAATGATTTCCTCTTAGACTGAAAGGCTAAAATGTAGGTAACCCTTTAAAACTTACATATATAAAGAGAGATACACAAGAGGGTCAAGTTCCTTGAGTTGAAATTAAAGAGGTAACAAATGGAGCAAACGTACAACGTGTAATAGGTGTTCCTGAAAATATAATATTTTTATTATATGTAACATACGTGAACACACCAGTCAGAGTATATCTGTCTGAAGAAGTGATGAAGTATCTGGCAATTTATCTGAGGAAAAAGATATACATAAATCTTCGGAGAAAGTGGGTAATTTTTGTCAGAATTTTAATCAACTCCTTCGGTTGATGTGAAAGTAAAAACTGTAACAGCAAATAAGAAACGAATATAAAGCATTTTTTTTTTGTTGACAAAAAGGGTTTCTCTTGTAAATGTGTTTGTATCATTTTAAAGGATGTGAGATAACTTCAAGGATATATGCACATGTGTGCCATAAACATAGATACATAAATTGTCAGATTGAATTAAATCAAGTTTTTAATTATATTTATAACTCCCGAATAAGCTTAATTTATTAGAGTTTATAAAAACAAATTAATCAACTTTAAATAGGATAAAACTTAAAGTATTTTTTTCATGTGAGTCCTTAATGATGGGATGTACATATTTCCAAATAGATGCTTCCATTTATAACACAATTTGTCCCTAAATAAAAATATTATACTTTTCATTGACATCAAGGATTTCATTAGGGAAAATTATTCGAAAGTCTGTCATTTTTAAAATCGCCAAGCTGCACTCACAGCACTAGGCACATACGCCATCACGTCTAAGTTGGTGTGGGAATTTGTAGACAGGCTAAACGAATTTGATAAGAATAAAAATGTCTCACTTCAGTGTGTGAGGAGGCAGACTCCCTTGCAAAAATAGGCCCAAGGACTCATTTAATGGCGACAGAGGCGTACTAGGAGAAAACAGAATTAAAAATGAAGGAGACCAGAAGATTAAACAACTGGAAAGAACTCCCAAAACTAAGGCAGGCCAACTACTTCTTTAGAACTATAACCGAGATCGTTTCATAAACTATATCAGCTTAAGTAAGAACAATCTACGAATAGTAACTGGACTCCTCACGGGTCACTGTACATTTAGAAGACACTTGAGTATTCTTGGCCTGGTAAATAGCCCCGCATGCAGATTCGGCAATACACATATCGCCAGAACACATACTAGCGAAGCACTAATGCATCAAAGAAACAAATATCTGGGACGCTATCAGGTAGAATAGAGTGTTTTAGTCTCTCTGAAGGAACTCCAAATAATCAAACTCACCAAAAGGAATAAACTTTAAGAAGAGCTGCAGGGTTAGCAACTTATCTAGCTCTGGATGGGGACACAATAGATCTTTAGGTCGCATTGAAACCCCCCCCCCCCCCTCAATATTAATGCATTCATCGCTAAAACAATTTTCTAAATGAGATGTAATAAAAAACACAAAAAGAAGTGCCATCTGATTTTCTGAAAAAATAAATGAGTATTCAATGGGAAAAATTTTTTAATACCTAATTTTTTACTTCCGTCTATAGGTACTATAAGGCGAACTCGAGATTTTGATCAAAGTTGACATTACGATAATAGCGAAGACCAAAAAAGTGGGTACCGCAATTCTGTCTGTCTGTCTGTCTGTTCGACTACAGATAAACGGCTCGGCCGATTTTCTTTAAACTTGGTAAATATGGGTTTTATTTTTTCCCCCCACACGTTTTTTTCTTTTTTTTTTTTTAAACCAAAAATAACGGTACCTACCATACGGTTTTTTTTTTCAAAATTTTATAATTTTTTTTTTTTTTCAAAAATTGTCCCACAGAATTTTTTTTAAAAAATTTGTAAAATTTCATTTAGTTAAAACTAGGTAATGGTTGGAAAAAAATTTCCATTTTTTTGTTTTTGATTTTCTCGAAAACGGTACAACCGATTTAAATCATTTTTTTTATGCTAAAGCTCCCTCAAAGTTTTAATATTATTACATATTCAAATTTTCAATTTTTTATTTTTTGGATTTTTTTTTTTTTTAAATTCAAATTTTTTTTTGGAAACTTTTATTCGTTAAGTTTTAAAAAAATCGAGCATGGGGTTTTCAAAGAATAATTTTTAAACTTTTTTATAAAAGTCCAAAAAAAATAATTTTTATTTTACTATACAATACTATTCAAATTTTAAGTAAGCCTAAAAAATATGATTACAATCATCTGTACCGTTTATTAGAAAATCAAAAACAAAAAATGGTTCCATGGGGGTTAGTTACTAGATATTAATAACCATTTTTCGGAAACTTTGTTTCAACCATTACTGAATTACTGAATTGAGAATCTGTGGTCAATTGTGAAGCGACAATTGGGTCAATACGAAAATCATCTATTCAACACTGATGAACTTTGGGATCGAATCGTACAAGAATGGAGTCGACTTCCCGAGTAATTAATAGTAATAATTATTGTAGTAATTAAAAACGAATGATAACAACGCTAAGTTTTGATCAAATTTTCAAACGAGTTTAAACATTAGTCAACTTTTCTTCACAGTATGTATTGTCAAGATTAAATTAAAAGTCGTTTGACTGTTCCATTCCGGTTGTCAGTAGTGATTAAAATATATATTTTTTTTTCATATTTTATGTTTGAAAGAACAAGAACATCAAATTTTTGTGGACTTTGTCTGATCTGGCCGTAATCTATAAAGCCTTTATTTGTCCAAAACGTTTACACAAGTAACATTCTCATATTTGAAAGGCTGCTCCAATAACCCATTTTGAGTCTCGTATTTAAATATTACGGAGAGTTTTCAATTTCTCAAACACCACCGCCACAATATTTCACGTCCTTCAGTATTTCATCATTATTTTTATGAGCAGTATTCTTATGAAAAAGCCACTTGAATAACTATTCTGTGAAGAGCATCAAATTTACACTTGAGCGCTATTTCGGACTTACTTTGTATAGAAATTCTTTCTTCTTCTTAACTAGCTCTATGCTTTCCTCCTATTGTGATATTCAGAACTTCAAAATTAACTCACGCACTGTGTTTACCATTTTAAGGGTATACAAAACTCCTTTGAAACCCCTGCGCATAAAAAAAAGCTTGTGTTAAGACGTTATGACGTCAAAAACTTTTTAAAAAAATTTGGTAAAATTTTTCATTAGAATTTCAGAAGATCACCAGTATACAGAAACAGAGTCCCAGGGGCCTAATGTACACAATGCAAAGAATTATGCGTCACCATAATATATTTCCTTGCTGAACACTTTCATTAAATTACAGCTCAGGCCTTTTTAACAAACTTTTAAAACGTGGCCTTTTCGGCTGAGAATATTTGCATCGTTTGTTTGCAGTGTCAATAAACTTAATTAACCTTTTAAGGTTGAAGGAAAAGTCCGCCAATAACTTCGCTCAAAAAATTAACGAAACGGGTACTATTTTCTGGAATTGTGTGGACTACCGGAGGCTTTTCTTTTCAAATCATCAATTTTAATAAGACCGTGTACCTTACAAAATTGTTAAACGGAGATCTTCTAAATTGAGATCCGCAAACATTTAGATACAGAAGAAAGTCTTGAACTTTTCAACAGGACTCAGCAACAATGTCTTCGCAATAATGTTGCATTATTCTTTTCACAGCGAGAGAACCTAAACCTAGTCACTTACAAATCTCATGCATTACTGTGGCCATGTTGTTGATAGGAATAAAAGACCTACTCTAACCGACAAAGATATTGATCTACAAGCAGCTCCTGCGACCAGTGATCAGCTATTCCTTCCCAGTCTGGTTTTCCATCTCGAAGACAGCTATGAAGGATCTTCAACTATTAGAAAGGAAGATACTGAGAATCTGCACTGGACTCTATGACCGTCAACGACAGAAACACTACAGGAACGAGCATCTCTACACAGAAGCGAATTTAATCCCACTGGACAAATATCTAGTTAATTGAACGAAGAAACTAATGCGGAACATTATCGACCACCCGAATCAGCTTATGAGAAGGATGACCACAGAACAACGACATCCTGAACCGAGGTATCTCAGCGTGATGGAAACTCTGGATGACAACGTAATCATGGACAAAGAGGAAATAGTCTCGTTCTACTCTGACATTGGGTCAGCCTACCACCGCCGCCGCTAAACGCCATCCTTGCCCACAACCAGGACAACCAGGAATGAACGTCCTGAAGACGATACAGTCAACCGGCCTTTTAAATTTTCTTTTTTCGTCTTTGTTTTTCGTTTCATAAAAGACCTACAATTTTCTGTCGATACCGAACGGCTGCGATCAGAAGATTAGAGGTACTCTTGGAATTGTCACTTGCTCGCATACGACAGAGTAACTGCTAAAAATCATTAACATTTGAACATTTTTAAGGCATGATTTTAAAAAAAAAGCGTGCAATGCTTTACCACTCGACTTGTTGACTACATTGAACAATATTTTTTTTTAATATGGGTTTTTCTTAATAGTTTGTTAAAAGCTGACAGTTGAAACTCGAGTTCTTACAGAATGATGGTGTACTTTTCTTAGAAACACCCTGTATACATTTCTTAAACTTTTCATGTTTGGAAAAATTGTTTCGCCTTTCCTTATGTTTGCCCCAATAGATTCGTGTCATTTCGGAAAATGTTTGAATTTCGTTTTATGGTCTTTTGAAATGTCGATCTCTTAAGATTTAATAAATTGTAAAATAAGGGTTCGTAGAAGTTCGGTCTTATAAATAAAAACTGATTAAAGCACACATTAGTTATCATCAAAATATCTTTAACATTTTTTAAAAGCCTCCAGTGCTTCGAACTAAAAGTTAAAGAACACGTAACGCCCACTAAACAAAAAATACATCACTTCGTCTATTCCTCTTTTTGGTACATTGAGCACGGAAACGGAAAATAAGAACCGCATCAACTTAAACTTAAACTATGTTATCGATTCTTTTTTTCTCATGGTAAAACGCCTTTTTTGTCACTTAAAAAAAAATAGAACAAAAAATACTATTGACACATCTAAGTATTTCACGATGCAGCCTTTAAATTTCCATCTTATTTGCCAGCTCTATAGGTTCACGTTCCTGGCCTTGTCTTGCATGGGTTCATTTCTGTCTGTATAGTCAGACATTTATGAAGAAAATATGCGCTCCATTGACTCCAATTTCCCCTTTAGCCAAGAGAGACATCTTCATGGGTGTCATCATGTCACCTTGTAAACTACCATGAAATGCTTGCTGCTAGAAATGCACAATTTGTTAACATAATTCTGAGCCACCCTATAAGTGTGAGAGTATATTTGTTGTTCCGCCTGAGCGCATATCGATTGTTCCGGATTTGAAAATGTCGCCTGCATATACATTAGCAGTATGATAGCGGGTGCTAATAACTTCCTTGTGTTTTTTCGTCATCAAAAGCTTACTTTTATCTGCATGCATGCCGTTCCGACACAAATGTTTCCATCAGCAATTTCCAACAACATAATAATTGTTTATGGTACGGATACGACGCAATTTAAGGCTTGGTAAAACCCTATTCAAATTTTATTTATGGAAACACAGTGTCAAGTGCCTATTGTGAGACCAGACTAGGCCACATTATTTTAGTTAATCATGACTTTTAAGGATCTTCTCAGGATTATGTATGAAGCTGTGTGTTTGTTGGAGCAAATGCGCACACAAAGGGACCGCCCTCATAACTGACCTGCTCACACCCCCTTTATGGTTATTATTCTTGAGACAAGTAGAGATTTTATTTTTATTTTGTTTCGGAAAGAATATAGCGGGAGAGGGAACTGACTTTTTTTCTTGCACCACCCCCAGAACGTGAGCTGGATACAAAATTCATTGCTGATTTCCGAAAGGATATTTTTGTTTGTCATTTTTATTCAAGTACAGAAGTTCGGTGGATAATCCAACGACAACGAAGGAACGCATAAACCAAGTTTTTTTTTTTTAACGAAAATGGCGCCCAATTAAAGTGAAAATACCTTTTATCTCGACCTTCATCGAAGGTAATTTCTGATTTTCTTGAACAAGATGGGGTAAAGAGGGATGACAATGAATGAAGTCGTGAACAAAATATGGAATTTTTGGCTGATGGTTTTTTTTTTAAAGGGTGTGGAGAAAAATTGATTATGTTTTTATGAGGCCATAAAAGTTTCATATTTGTCAATTTTCGAACGAAATCAAATTTGCTAACTTTTTATTCTCATTGTTTTTCATTTAACTCCTGAATGAAAGTCATAAAAAAATCTCACATTGGGTTCAAAATGACTTTCGTAAAGCAATTATATTTAACAGGATATAATGTATATTTATAGAGGATTTGTGCAGCGATAATACCATAATCTCAAAATGTTTAGGGTATAAGAGACGAATACAAATATTGGTTATTATTTTAGACCAAAAAATAACCAATAAACAATACGGAGCAGCTTATATTAGAGTTTTTAGCTCTTAGGCCCAGTTTTTTAGTGCTGAGTCAAATCTGAGTTAGTTAATCCTGATCCCGGAGTTAACTCTTGAAGCAGTTTTTCAGTGATAGATTAACCTTGACTTCAAAAGGTCTTAATTATTTCAGTATTTGTCAAAAACTATCGAAATCTGTCAATTTGACAGCTCGGTTTTGTTTTCCTTATTTGTAATTTGTGGCTTGTCTTTGAAAAATTGGAACAAAAATGATCCAAAGAGGCGCAAATATTTCAACTCAAGAAGTTAAATTATTATAAATTAGACTGCATTGATAAGAAAAAAAAATATTATTTAGTGTAACCCAACTAACCGCACAATTCTAGAACAACAAATAAAATGATGTCACGAAATGAAAATAAAATGATACAGTTATATCAGCACCTGTCAAAATTATTCACTTCATTTAAACTCCGGTTTTATTTTCTGAAAATTTTACCTAAAATAGGTAGATACTAAATTTTTGAAAAATAATTTAAAAACTGACAATATTATTTTATACCTTGTTTTTAATCCACAAAATTATTCTTTTATTAGTTCATCAAGTATTTCAATTAATAGTTTTTGATCGTTTCCAAATTCAAAATTTTGAAGAGTTTAAAAGAGTTAAAAATTCATTTTTTTTCCATTTTTTTTTTCTAGTAAGATATGTATAGAATATGTACCTAAAGCCGTTTGTCCAAATACTTTTTTTTAATTTATAGAACAAAAAAGAGACCTACCTTTTTGTCTCGAAAATTGTCATTTAGCGGTATTTTGAGCGTAGCATGTTTTACATAAATATTTTTGAATTTGGCGCCTATATATCCATACCATGGTGTCGACACATGTCGACACTTACAGTTCGCGTACACTAAAACCGAATCATCGGCCGATATCGGGTCGGAGCTATTCGGACGACTGTCTCGGACGTTCATCTGCATACACTCCTTCCGTTCTCGGAAGATGCCGGTCTGGAGTCTGACTGTGAACCTTGGATATGAAAGTAATATTTTTATTTAATGGAAGATTTTTTCTTTATGTCTGCAACAGTCAGTTCCATCCCCGATGAAATGGAATTAAATAATTTTTCAGTATCCATATTTTATTTTTTTTAAATGAATTTCATCGCAAGAATCAACCGGGCAACTGACGAAAAATCCAAACATGTTGGGACTTGGGATATGCCGGTTGATCGCTTATTAGATATCGGGCGTCATCGGACTTTGTCGCTTTCAGTGGTGTACGCGCTCTCTTTCCTTATATACGTTTGGTTCGATCGGCCGAGTTCGGCAGACAACGCCCGGTATACTTCGGCCGATGACGAACTAGGTGTACGCGAGCCGTTAAACACATGAGACATGAACCACCAGGTGTCGACACATGAGTCATGACTCGAAAAAAACTTTAAACGCGTTTTTCTCGAAACCACGTTTTCCCAACTGTTAACAACTATAACTTTAAAACTACTTGATGGATCGTCATAATTTTTTTTTTGGAGTCTGGACCAAAATCAGGCTGAGAAGAGCGAAGAAAATGGAAAAAAAACGAACACTAAAATTCAAGCGTCCGCCATTTTTTTAATTTTTGACTTTGGGCAATTATTTTGGTGCAGACTCCAACTACAATCTTCTATTTTATAAAAAAAAACTTTGATTTTTTAAATTTTCGATCATATTGGCAGGAGCTGGAGTGGCCAACAACGAACATTTTTTTTGGAGGTGGTCTCGTTCCGAGGCGCATTGTTTTTTAACGGCCCGGTATTTTTTGATGAAAAAATTATTTTTTGTACTTAATATGATAATAAACAAGTAAAAAAATTGAATTGATTATATAATTCCTTCAAATTCATGAAAAAGTGTAATTTTTAACACTGAAAAAGAAAGGAACAAAAGAAAACTTAGAAGTCCAATGCATTCAAAAATGTTCTTATATCAAATGACGGTTTGAAGTTAGGGGAGAGTGGGGCTAAAAGTAACACATTTACTTCTGCTATGATTTTGAAAATAATTCAGCCAAACCTATTTTAAATTTGAAACCCATGTTTCAGCTTCAAAATCCACTAGAAACTTCTAAAGTTCAGCAAGATTGACTTAAGATGTCAAGATATAGCATGCAAAAAAAAGTTGTGTTCTTTCAACCTCACCCTGAGAATGGGGTAAGTTGTAACATAACCCATTGTAAATTGTAACAAGAATTATAAAAAAATAAGTAAACTTGTTTCGAGAAAATTATCAATTTATTTTTAACAAGAAACATAATTTTTAGTTCAATATAATAAAAATCAAAAAAAACGTAAGGGAGACAATAGCACAGGCCATCATCGACATCAACGTGCCGAACGGTCCATAATAAGGTTTTTCCATTTAGCTTTTTTTTTCTTTGAATTTGAATAAAACAAATTGTGAGTGAGATATCATTACATTTTTTTGTATACATTTATAATGCTTAAATATGCCATTATGTATGGTATATAACATCATTAAAATGTCCGCCGTGGCTTTACTAGCAGGTGGCGTGCATGCGAAATGTCCAAGTTTCCATAGCTCTATTGCATAAGTTAGGCTGAATTTAAGCAATAACGTGGATTATGGCTTTCCAGGTAGTGGTAGTGTGTGGTTAATTGACACTGACCCGTGGCTTTAGAAAACCCTACAAGAAGAAGTCTAACAGGGTCAAATCGCATGATCTCGGTGGCTAATTCACATCGCCGCCGCGTGATATAAGCATGTTCGAAAATCAATCGCGCAAAATGTCCATTGTGTCACGGACTGTGTGGTTCTAAGCGCCATCCTGTTTAAACCGCATGTCGAACTGAAAACCCACTTTCATAAAACAATTAAATAATTTGCACATGTTGTTCAACGCTCTTTAGAACACAAACTAAATAAATGACATCGAATTTGACAGATGAAATTTTAACAAAATGGCCGCAATCACTTGTCAAAGTTCGGAAATCCCAATTGGAGATTTGTATTGAAATCCTGTTTTTAAGTTGTTACTTCTAGACCCGCTCTCCCCTTCTAAAATTATTTTCTAAAACCATTGTATTTCTCATAATTTTTGATTTTCTCAAAAACTAAAAGACCTAAAACCATCTGATTTTTACCGTAAAACAAAAAATTAATAACATCGTTAGCTACTTAAAAACAAACTAGTACTTAATTACGTAAAGCTTACATATTTTTTTTTAATTTTGTATCCATTTTAAAGGGGGAAAGAGGGAAATAAAACTCCAACCCTTATAATTTTTTGCTATGAAATTGTGTAGAAATTATTTAATAGAGTATTTATCATTAATTTGGAAAAATAAAAAGAAGATACATTTAAATGGGAATCGTGCTCAATTCTACCTGTCTGTCTTTCCGGTTTCAGACTATATGACTGGAGCAATTTTTTTTTTTTATAAAACTGGGACGTAATATTGCCTTACAAACATTAAAACAAATATATTTAAAAAAAAAAAGCTTCAAAATTTCTACTTCCTTTACTCACTATTGGTGTCGAAAAAAAACTGTGGCAACCAGCTAGTCAGATAGTGTAATTTCATTCCTTGAAATTACATAACATACAAACAAATATTAAAAATCAAACAAGAAGTTTCAAAGTGAGGAAGGAAGTCTTCAAGTTATCCAAAGGAAAATTAAGACCGCCGCTACCTGCGTACACTTAAATATAAAGTGGGTACATTTAACTTAAATTTAAAATTATAATAAAAATTGTTGGCAATATTTCAGTGAAAATTATTTTAACTAAAGCTTAAAAAAAAACATCTGCAAATGATGTATGAATATTTCATTCCCAAATTTCTTCTCATACTATTATTTCATGGGTATTGATCAAAGCACCCGACATGTCCTGAGTGCATATATACGAGTATGTAGCACTTGCCTAGCATTAATCTGACGTGCAATGGGGAAATCCGGCTCGAAGGACCAAAATATTTGATGTTAAAACGTTCTTATAAATTGGCCAAAATCGTATTCATCTATATATGTTCAATTTTCTGGTGATAAATTTCCAGTGACAACTTTATTTTACCCTTCATATAACCTTCATTATGATTGTAAGTATCGTAAATATAATAAGTATAAAATCATGGAGGAATGCTTCGAAAGTCAACAGGTAATTGTCATGAGGAGCCTGTACGATTTTGTTGACGTTCCTTAATCTTGAGACCTGTTGGTCGCTTTATTGATCCAAAATTCCAAACTGGTAAAAAATGATTGCCTGAACAGCTATAGAAAACCACAATCAATCACATAAAAGAAGTTAATGTTGTATCAACCGATTTAAGTAAAAACTATCCATTCCTCGGCTTTGAACATACTGTTCGCTTCAGATCTGACTTCTCCCAATTCTTTGCTACCTTCAGTGTCCCGCAAGGCAGTCATTTGAGTCCTCTTCTTTTTATTTTTGCGATAAATATCTATACATCACACATTACACATCGGAAATACATAATTCTGCACTTTTTCAACAGCAGCTAAAAATTTCCAAATGTCAATCAATCACTTTTACCAAGTAAACTCTTCAAAACCAATTCCCCTCCCTATCTTCTTCATAAATAAATTTATGTAAAGTATAAAAACGAAGAATTTAAGTTTGCATGACTCTGAAAATTAAAAAATGAATTAACCTCATTCTTCCTGAACAACGATATAATTCTTAAAACCAGCTCAGCATTCTTAACTTTATGGAACTTTAGCCTAAATAGTTTTCAACGAACAACGTGACTGATCCATCTACCAACAAATTTACACCCTTATATTTGGCTATGCCTGTCAAGTATGATCTTCTTATCCACATATTCAGATATTCAGAATTTAGAGTAGGCAAAGTCGTGTCCGTAATGTAGGGAATCCCCGTCTCTTCTATCTGCCCATCCACCTTACTTCTTATGCATCTAACTAGTATGTTGCAGAGGGATAATTCGAGCCAAGTTATTCTATTTTGTGTACATATGTAGGTGTAAATATTTGAATCGTTGGTATTTATCTTACAATTTAGGTCTGTCCGAGAACTGTTTTCGTAGATGGAAATCTTAAGAGTCATTGGAAACCCCATTTATTTACTGACTGAAACAAGCATTTTCTGGCTAGATATGCCCGGATAAGCCTTTACAACGAGTATTTGTTCAATTTCCTAGGCATTAGCTATCGTTGATTGGTCTCCTCGAGCACAACAGATTTTATTAATTTAATAACTAAATCATATTTTCATATAATAAACATAATTGCATATATTATTTTTTATATCTGATTTACAGTAACTAGCCAAATTGTTGCATTCACATGCCATTCTAGTCCTTGATTTCGAATCAAATGATATTCAGTTTCAGATGCGTGACCAACCAACTGTTGCTTTTTTTTCACAATACACAAATGACAACAACAAAAATAATAATTTTATTGCCTTTAGTGATGCCTAAAGCTCTGCGTGTAGTGTGATTTCTCCTTGTTATCGCGTGTTATTTTCCCACAGTATAAATATACCTCCATAATAGCTTTCTTACCTTTTAATTAAGATAAAAACTTTTAGTTTAAATTGATTCAAAAAGATTTAATTGTTGCGTGCGTAGAAAATTTTTTAAGTTTATATTGAATAAGACTACTGTGAACGAACGAACACTAACTGTAATTGCCTGATAATTTATTGTTATTGCACCAACAGAATTGATTAGATGTCTAGTTACTGGAATAAAATATAATCAAAAAATTATAAGTTTTCCACCTTTCTCTATAAAAAATAAACAAAGACTATAACATATTCCACGGCATAATCGAGTTTTATGAGAAATTTCATTAAAATCCCTCCAGCCGTTCGATGGTAATTGAAAGACAATTTTGATCCACTTTATGCTTTTATGAACGTGTGTACTCGTATACCCTTCAAATAAATTCCAGCATCATTTAATTACAGATAACTCACGTCATTTCAATAGATACTAAATTGATTGTCATTGACTTACCGTTTATCCTTGCGCGTTTGAGATGAACGAGAATATCCATTAACCATTGTGCCGCCGCCATAACAAAGACTGTGACTCTGCCCGGAGCCTATTTTGAATCGCAAATCGATGAGAATATTCGTTTCGAAAAATCTGAAATTAAATTTAAATTCATGATAATAATGAGTTGTGCATTGTGAAATTTGAATAAAATGATAAAGCAGAGATTTAATTTTGAATATATCAATGAACAATTATTTACAGTACAGTCAACACCGATTATTTCAAATATATTTAAGCGTAAAATCATGTACAATACTTGGGCTCTGAGATTTTGGTACCCCATATATGGGATATTCACAAAACATGTATACCGCCTAAAAGGTCTGTAAATCCATATAAAAGGTCACCTAGTTTCAGTAATTGGTCAGCTAAACATTTTTTAATGATTTTTTTAAGTTTCTTTTTTCAAGGTCGCGAACGGTTTTTAACATCTCATTTAAAAAATAAAGGTTTGCCATTTTAAAGGCCACTTAACGGTCATAAAAAGTCAGAATTTTGCTTCTGAACTTTTAAATTTTCTTCAAAAGTATAAGAGAATATAAGCAGCTCATTTTGAATATGAAAGCTATGATATACAAATATCCCACAAATGGTGTGCCAGAAATCCTTATGATATGATCTTGAAAATAATTGAAAAAGATCATTTAAAAAATGTATATCTGACTAATAATGATCTAATGATTTTTCGGATGAAATAAATTTTTTGCGAATATCCCACAAATGAGGTGCCAAAAATCGCTATGACATTAAATTTTGTTTTTTAAATTCATAAAAAACAATCTATTACTGACCAATAAGTGAAACTAACTGAAATTTTCTGACCCTTTTGTGACCTATTAAATTGCATATTTTTCTTTCTTAATTGCCCAAATGGTATGGCCAAAGTTTTGTCCTTGTTTTCGAAAACAGTTGACCTTTCATCAGGATCTAGTGATCTTTCGGATGGTATATACATTTTGCGAATATCCCACAAATGAGGTGCCATAAACCGCGAGTGAACTTAAAAAAGTTTAAGCCTTGATTACAAATTTTCTATGGCTTACCGATTTCAAAAACTAGTTAACCTTTTTTTGACCTATTAGATGGCATACTTTTTTCACGAATATCCCATATATGGAATATCCATGTATATGAATATCCCAAGATCATTCCGCCTAATACTAAAACAAATAAATTGATTTTAAAAAGATTAAGTTTTTCGGAACTTACCGCGCTTACTTTCTTCAGAAATAGTTGTAATTTCTTTCACCCGGTAAGTTCCGAAAAACTTTATCTTTTTAACATGAATAACGTCCGCGAAAAAATAAGCTTAAAATCTCATAAATAAAATTTTATATCCATATCTAAACATTTGTGGTAATTTTACATAACACACCCTTTGAAAGAGAGAGGCCATATAGGTCACATCCAGGAGAAATTATATTCAAAAAGGAGATGTGAAAAACTTAGCAGTGCTTTTGGTAGATAACGTCGAATATTTGGTAATTTTGCAAACGTTTGCAATGTTTCGCTCCCATTATGATATTCAGACATTCAAAACGAATGTGCACCGGTAAATCCTTTTAAATCCTCTCTAACTTTCTTAAACGCTCAGCTCAAAAATTTTAAGGGTAGTCAAAATCCCTTGAATCAGTATTCAACGGAACGGAAAACATTTCATATTTTTCTATGCGAGTACGTAAGGTGTAAAGAGTATTTTCCGTGATCTACTAAAAACTATGGGTTCCTGAGGTATGCCCATCCCACAAAAATAACATGATCCTTCGGCGCTGCATTAAAATAGGAACATTTTTGTAATTCTAACTTAAAGTTTCTGTAGTGTATTAAAAGTATACAAATACAGGGTGCGCAAAATAACTTCATAACTTCGTTTTCTGAAATACCCGCCTTTCAGCCCGGGCGAGATTGGTCTCCTTCATTCACAAGCAAGTTTCCCTTCCATGTCATCCCCCATTATGGAACTGGTGCTGCATGATATTGACCCATCTTTTGGAAAACGTTCCGGAAAACGCAATTGGAGGCAATACTGAAGCCCATTTTTAGTTGAGTGGAATCGTTAAAATAACAGAACATGCGCTACTGAACTGACTAAAATTCCATAGAATAACATCAAATGCATTTGGATTCATCTAAAGTCACAGCTGGAATTGTTTGGTCCTGAATTTTTTTTAGGATAATGAGGTGTGACAGTGACAGCGAAATCAGACTGATATATGAACATGTGCTTTCTACAACTTGATTAAGAGGACATTTGGTCCCAACAGGACGGTCCATTTGCTCACACTTCAACAGCATCGACAGGCATCTGTTTTTAAGGTTCCCAAACCACCTCATCTTAATAAGAAGCGATTTGTAATGGTATGGATCCCCACAATCCACTTCCGGTTGCCTCTTAGCGATTTTTTGTATTGTAAATTTTTCGAACACCCCCGTTTATGCCAACCTTCTTAGTAACCTAAAAGACAGGAGGATCAATATCCGATCATTATTTATCAACATTCCTTCTACTATGCTGATAAGAGTCATGAATTATGAAAGCCAGAAATAAAAAATTTCAACGTATGGGAGTCCTATATCTGATAATATTTTCAAAACTGTGTAAAACAAAATTTTAGATATGTATGCCCCTAAATTGTTTTACTCGAGCTCCCACAGACACCCCCAAATCTGCAACTTTTTTCGCATTTTTAAAACTTTTCAGTAACGACTTTCTTTTTATGAATAATTTATCGCCTTTAAAAAAGAAAACATGTTGAGTGAAAAATAAAAAAAAAAAAACGTTTTAAGGAAATTTAGGCTGCAGTTGAGCTAGCAGACTGACAGACATAGTTTGGAAACCCACTTTTTCGTAATGTCAACTTTGTCAGAATCTGGAGTTGGATTTTTTTTTTCAATTTTTTGTTGAAAGTGAGTTCCCTCTTCCAAATGAATGAGTACTATCTAAGCTCCTATGAACAAGTGAATTTCTTTCCCACTTTGGATAAAAACCAAGCTAAATCATTAAAGTGTTTGTTTCTTACTTATGGAACCAATTGAAAACAATGAGTTCCGCCCTTTGTATTGTTTGTATTGTCAGTATGTCATACAATTTTAACAGGGCGCTTCTTTTGAAGATCAGCACTGACTCAGAATGAAGTGCATTTGTTAGCATCAACCGATATCAATGTCTACATACGAAATGGAATTGAATATAAAATCCGACGAAACTGGTTTTTTCAAAAGAGTTTGGCTACTCCTCATGATCGAAATTCTGTCCATACCCTTGTATAGTCAGCACTGTAGGTTTCATCTCATCTGACTGTAGGAGCATCTATATACAGCGATGATCTGGTTTCAGATGCATATCGTTCAAACAGAATACTCCCAACCTTCCCAAGGACTGCGTTGAACTTTCTTCTTAACACTGTACCGCCTGCTGGTTTGATGTAAATTGAGGCAAAGCTGGCCCAGTTCTCTATTACGAGTACTTTCATGGTGTAATTAAAGTGCATGGCATGGCAAGTGTGTCCCCTAATTATTGGCAATATTTCTGTTTCCAGGAAAACCATATAATTTGGAGCATTCTTTAATCAAAAGATTCTCTTGATAAAACCGAAGAAATTTTTGTACAGGTTCAAAGGAGCACCAAACTTGTGGTCCATAGAGAAGAACGAACACTGCTGTGAAGGGAAACAAATGTTTGCTTGGCATTTTTCTCAAATTGTCTTTTAGCCTTCAAAATTTCTAGGTGCTTTTTCATTTATCATAAGCTGCATACCTTTTACTGTTTCGAACAAAAAAAACCCTGCAGTCAATCCACGCACCACTTCTCCACATCTCAATTCTTCCCTTAGTAAAAATAATAAACAGTAAAGCGCTCAAAATACAGCCTTGCTTGTTCCAACCTTAGTCTCCATCCACACTTTTTTTTTTTCAAACTGCTAGACGGAATTCTACCAAACTTAATTGAAATATTCTTATGTCAATACCAAAAACTATCTGAAAATTTGAGCTCAGTTTTTCGGTAGTAAGGCAACCCCCGATAGTAACCAATTTTTAGGGAGCCTTTATAGACAATGTTTACAAGTTTAAGTGTTAATTAACATAACTTCCTTTTTTACTTGCGATACAGAAAATTGAACTCGAGATTTTGATCAAAGTTGACATTACGATGATAGCGAAGACGAATAAATTGGGCCCGACAATTCCGTCTGTCTGTCTGTATGTTCGTATGTTTGTACCTCGATCTAGAGCCTAAGCCACTGGGGCTATTTTCTTCAAACTCGGTACTTAAGAATCTTCGGTGATTCCCTAGAGGAGAAATTGAAATTTTTTTAGCTCTAAAATTAACGGGCAAAATGTTATTAACGGTACCTGTCATAGAACCGTTTTTTGATTTATTGACTTTCTCATTAAAGGCTCTAACGATTTTAACCAAAATTTTTTAGCAGGAGCTCCCTTAAGTTTAAAATAATATTGTACTTATATAAAAATATTCGAAAATTTTTTCCAAGTTTTTTTTTGAAAAACCAATATCTTTAAAACGTGTGAACGATTATTTTTTTAAACTATTTCTAAAATCTATACTACTAAACACTTAACATTTGGCATCCCAAATTTTGTTCTCGAAAAATGTTAAAGAAATTTTTTATATAAAAAATTACTTTAATATTAAAAGGATTAATCAGACGGCAAGTCCATACATTTGAACATTTTTATTTCATTAAATCCACGTTTTATATTTATAAAATGTATTTTAAATTCCAAAGTACTTTTACATAAGAGCAAGTTTGTGCGATCCAGTCGTGCTATTTTTTTTAAACTCGCACCATACAGATTTGATTTCGCCTACCGAAATCAGTTCAATTGGATTGGCCCTGTTCACACGAAGTCAATATTGTTACATGGTTCACTACCTTCAGACAAATCGTGAGTGTCACAAGACGAAGAACTGGAGTCCCTTGGCCAGTCACAAAATTAACATGCACCTGGGCATTTTGCGCTCTAATATGCGTCTGTCCTTGGACTTCCCGACGTTCAATGAAGTGAATTCTTCACAATAACTTTCATTTCCAATACCATTAAAAGAATATGTGCTACTTGACTGATACCAATTCTCGAGAATTAAATCAAAGGTCTTTGCATTCATCTGAAGACACAGTGTGTTGTGACATTTTCTTAACGGAGCTTATTTGTCCCTGTTTTTTTTTAAGAAAATTAGATCACAGAGTCAGTAAATTGATACCGTAACGTGAATATTATTCCAACAGAGCCTACTACAGTCTGTCAAAGCTCTTCAAATCCAGAAATCTCACCATAACTTCAAAACTGCTGCTGTACAGGACCATGGTCCTGCCAGTACTCACATATGGATCCGAGACTTTAGTGCTTAGCAAAAGGCACTCCGACCTCTTAGCTGCGTTCGAGAGAAAAGTCTTAAGGAGAATTGTTGGCCCCATATGTGAGGAAGGACGATTCCGGAGACGGTACAATCATGAATTGTACGCAATCTACCTAGAAGCAGATATGGTGACAAAAATTTAGCTCGGTAAACTCCGGTGGGCAGGGCACCTAGCTCGCATGAGCGAAGGGGAACCTGCTCGGAAAGTTCTTTGTGGTACATTCTATGGTAGACGACAGCGTGGTAGACCATGCTTGCGCTGGAGAGATGGCGTAGACCAGGACGCCCGAAGCCTTGGGGTGCGCAACTGGATGGCGTCGGCTAGAGACCGGGATAGGTGGAGAGACTTGTTGAAAGAGGCCAGGACCGGAACCCGGTTGTCGAGCTGATGATGATGATGATAACGTGAAAATATTCATGTCGATTACAGAATTCGCAGAATTTTACTCCCGGTGAGTTGACTCGATCCGTTAAGGTTTCGCATCCGCTGTAAAATTGAATTATGAAATTCGCCGGATGAACTACATTGTCGATTCCTAAAATTACCTTATCATTTATGAACTTTCGTATCGACACTGTCATCTACAGACACATAGTCAACCAGCCTGGGCTTTGATAATAGTATCGCTATCGATCAACGAAATCAAGCATCGTTGAGAGTGGTTAGTACGAAGATGGAGGACGGTTCAAAACCAACCGTGTGCTCTTTTTTTTTTTTTTTATTTCTGGCTCTCCGGTTGTGTTGTTAGTTTTCCGTTTTCTATTCATGTTGATTACAGAATTCGCAGAATTTTACTCCCGGTGAGTTGACTTGATTCGCATCCGCTGTAAAACTCAATTATGAAATTCGTCGGATGAACTACATTGTCGATTTCTAAAATTACCTTATCATTTATGAACTTTCGTATCGACACTGTCAGCTACAAACATTTATTCAACTGGCCTAGGCTGTGATAATAGTATCGTTTTCGATCAACGAAATCAAGCATCGTTGAGAGTGGTTAGTACGAAGATGGGGGACGGTTCAAAACCAACCGTGTGCTCTTTTTTTTTTTTTTTTTTTTAGATTTCTTGCTCTCTGGTTGCGTTGCTATTTGTGCGTTTTTTATTAAAATTTGTTAAACAAACACTTTAGCATTCAGTATGATAAGCTTTTGACTTAAATTTTTGTACTCTCCATTGTTTATTTTCGTTTAATCAAAAATTCACTTCAGATTCGTCTCGAAATTGGTGCGAATGTAAAATGATAGAAATTGTATGGAGTGCGAATGGATTGCGAAATCTGTAATACCATATAAGTTGAACAAAATGTCAGTGGTGCAGGGATTGCTACCGACATTCGTTCAACTTTCATTCGTCGGATTCAGTAATAGCAAAAGTTTGGAAATGAATTGAAATTGTCACTTTAGCTCATTCGCCGAATTCTGTAATAGGGGTGATTAAAATTTGTTCAACAAACACTTTAACATTCAGTACATTCAGTATAATAAGCTTTTGACTTACATTTTTGTGCTTTCCATTGTTTATTTTCGTTTTTTTTTTTCATTTAATCAAAAATTCACTTCAGATTCGTCTCAAAATTGGTGCGAATGTAAAATGATAGAAATTGTATGGAGTGCGGATGGATTGCGGATTTAGTAATACCAGATAAGTTGAAATGAATGTCTTTAGTGCAGGGCATGCTACCCACATTCGTTCAACTTTCATTCGTAGACTTCAGTAATAGCAAAAGTTTGGAAATTAATTGAAACTGTCACTTTAGCTCATTCGCCGAATTCTGTAATAGGGCTGATTGTTTTTTTTTTTCTACAACTTGATGAATTGGACTAAGGGGAGATTCGGTTTCAACATGACATAGCACAGCTTCGATGGTTGATTTAAAAAAACGTTTCCCAGATCGCATCAGCTCAATAAGGGACGATTTGGAATGGCCTCCTCCTCCTCCTGGCTGCCCTCCAGCGATTTTCTTTAATTCTACGCTTATGATAACCATCGAAGCACCTTACAAGACCTAAAGGCTAACATCCGACCAGGAAGGGTCATGAATCATAAATCGGCTTATTGAATTTATACGCAAAAGGTTCCTACCTATCTGAAGAGTATCCAAAACTGTATGTAAAAAATACTCTACGCTTTAAAAATAAAACGGGTTTTATCGCTTTCAAAAACAGGAAGTTAAAGTTACGCACCCAAAAGATCCTAAAGTTAGGAACTTATTTCTTCCCATTTGTTGACTTATTGAATGTTTTGTTACGGATTTATTTCACAGGGAAATCATTCTTATGAGTTATGGGATATAGTTTTAGTTTTTGCATGTTGGGAGATATTTGATTTAGGTTGTTTTTATTGGAACCCCGACAAACGACTCCCAATTTATGACTTCTTTCGCATTTGAAAACTTATGAGTAACCAACCGCAATTTCTCAAATAGTGACTTCCTGTGTATGAATATCAATGTGACAGATATTTTGAAGAACTCAAAAACACCGACAGATAACTCCTGTCATATATTTCCCCTAATTTTAATAAATATGAACAAATACTTCTAGTTCAACTGGAAATGGTAACTACCGAAAACATATTTCTCCTCTAAACCAAATACTAACTTCAAGTAATATTTTTAAAAAATGTAACCATTTAAAATTCAATTTGCAGCAAAAGAAGAATTTTTTGCCAACCATTCCAGTCGTGGGTTTTATTATTAATAAATCCTGTAAAGCTTCAATAATAAATGATTTCATTGAAAGTTGTCAATTTGTATTTTTTGTTTTGTAGAAAACGTGTTTTCTTTAGAAATAAATTAATTCACTGGAAAAAACATTTAATGATTTATATTTCTCTTTGAAGGATTCAACGAATAATTTAGTTGTTTGTTATTGATTTTTCTAGCATCTGTTTTTAATGATGATTTCAGTCAGCGAAGTCCCAAGGAATAAATTAATTTTATACCCAAACCCTTAAGTTGACTTCTTTGAATCTCTTCATGACTTCAATATATTTTATATTACACAAAAACCTTAAAACCCCTCAGCTTTTTTACATTTCTTTTACTTAAAACATACATTCTTGTAGGTTCTTTATATACAAGATAGCTAAAACGAAGATAACTTTTTACCTAAAATGAACGTATGCACATAATTTGCGCTTGAATTTTTTAGGGGGTTTAAAAATGTGTCAATTTATGCTAAAAAGTCATCCACAGATGGGACATTTTTATACCCCCATGAACAAACGTGTGCAATCAGTTAAATTCAGGGGATGAGATAAACATACATATAGATAGCAACATAACATTAGACTTTTCCTGTTGGTATTCGTATCTCGTGTGGGAGTTCTACTACGAGTATAACAACAGATGGTAATCACGACATTTGTTTCAGGACACCAGAGAGTTGCTTCATTATTACGGCAAACATTTAAATTCAAGAGGGAAACACCGACTTATGCATAGCGATGCGATAAAATTTTTATTCTCTTATTTAAAACATTTTTAATAGTCTTGGGAGGGGAATTAAACTCGATCAAGTTTTAGCATTTTTGTGCTCTTTGTGGCACAAATGAATACAAAATGGGCTTTAAGTTCATGACACACCTCAGATTATCACCGCACCTGATAGGGCTGTGCCCAAGTTTAGTTTAAAAATTACAGTGGTCAAAAAATTATGTGAACTCGTATTACAACAAAATATGCTGTTGGGAAGGTTTTTTATTTTCTTACTCCGAATCGGATCTCAGATTTGGTCTGTCACGTCAGGTTTTCGGCTTGTTCTCAATTAAAAAAAATTATTTTCTTTAGTATTTTAGAGTTTAAGTTGCGATGCTTTTTTCCCGAGGTTGAAGTCGACGCTCGTCGGTGTCCAGGGTATTCCCGAAGAAAGCAAATAAAACGGGTTATAAAGGAACGAAAACTCTCATCGTTTACCAGTCTTATTTATCTCGAAAACGGCTCTAACGATTTGGATAAGAAAAATTAGATGTGATATTATGGACATAGACTATATTCTGATGAAAAAAATATTTGGGGCAGAATGTTATTAACGGTACCTGTCATAGAACCGTTTTTTTGATTTTCGACTTTCTCATAACGGCTCTAACGATTTTAACCAAAAATTTTCAGCAATAGCCCCCTTAAGTTTAAAATAATATTGTATATAAAAATATTCGAAAATATATTTTTTTTTTGGAAAAATCAATATCTTTAAAACGTGCGAACGATTATTTTTTGAAATTATTTCCTAAAATCTATACTACTAAATACTTAAAATTGTCATCCCAAATTTTGTTCTCGAAAAAATTTAAGAAAATTTGTTATATAAAAAATTACTTAAATAACAAAACGATTTTTAAACTTTGTTTGCGTGAATTTATACTTTTCCGGAAATCAAACGGCAATTTCATTCATTTGAACATTTTTATCTCATTAAATCCATGTTTAATATTTACAAAATGTATTTTAAATTCCAAAGTACTTTTACATAAGAGCAAGTTCGTGCGATCCAGTCGTGCATTTTATTTGTTGAATGAATTAGATATTGGTTCAGTGAGATTAAATTCGCTTCTGTGTAGAGATGCTCGTTCCTGTAATGTTTCTGTCGTTGACGGTCGAAGTAGAGACCAGTGCAGATCCTTAGTAAAGGGTTTTCCAATAGGGACTTAACAACTTTGAATTTAATTTGTAAACGCACCCTTTGACTTATCATCAAACTGTCATTGTCAATTTATTTACGAATAGTAAACTCAACATTTTCATTATGGTAAAGTATACACGAACGAGCAACGTCTGCAATTTATAAAAATTTTCTACCGAGATTCGGAGTCGGTTACCGCAACTTTAAGAGCGTTAACTCCAATTTTCGGTCGTAATTCTCATCCTAGTAGACAGGCAATAACAAGTTGAGTGCAAAAACTTGAGTCTACATATTATTCGTTGTGTGATGTTGCCGTCTCAGTGAGACAACGGGTTGGTCGAAGTGTCGGAAATATCGCTGCCGGCGTAGGGCATCGCTCAGACCACATTATGACGTATTTTGCGTAAAAATCTTGGTTTACACCCTTACAAGATCAAGCTGACTCAAGAATTGAAGCCGATGGACCATTTGAAGCGAAGTACGTTCTCCGATTGGGCTCTGGAGAAGATGTGCCAAGATGATGAATTTCATCGCAAAATCATCTTCAGTGACGAAGCTCATTTTTGGCTTAATGGGTTCGGCAATAAGCAAAATATGCGTTATTGGTCGGGTGAAATCTACATTTGCTTCATGAACCACTTCATCCACAAAAAATAACTGTTTGGTGCCTTAAAAGAGCTCAGAGCCAACAATGAACGCGAAATAGCGGCCGTTTCGGCCGAAATGTGTGACCGAGTCATCGAAAATTGGATCCAACGAATTGACCGTTGCAAACGTTCCCGCGGTGGCCATATGAACGAAGTCGAGTTCCATTCATAAATATTTTGATTTTACTTTAAGCCGATAGTAAAATTGTTGAAATTGTTGGAAAATCCGATATCTTCCTTTCGGATAGTGAAAGTTATTTCATAGCTGTCTTCGAGATTAAAAAACAGACTGGGAAGAAAAAGCTGATCACTGGTAACAACAGCTGCTTGTATATTATAATCTTTGTCAGTTGGCTTAGACCTGATCTTCTTATCAGCAATAGGTGCAAACGGCTGAAGGCCCAATTGTCTAGCTCCCCTTACTTCCTTTTTGTACGTCGCGTCGTTTTGTTTTATTTGCGGTTAAGATGCACTGTAAACTATAAAGGTGATGAAGTGAAAATAAGTATTCGAATGAAGACGTTGAGTTTGTTGATTTGGTTCTCTGTTGTATAGTGGTATCGGCGTGTGGTGCTGGTAGGAGGTTTGCATATGTTGATTTGATTGTAAGGTGCTGATGGCAGTTCAGCCGGCGTTATATGATTTAAATATTGAGGTTTGGGGTTCGAAATTTAACACTTCGTTACAAGGTTACCGTAATATTTGTATCCAAATAATTTAACGTGATCTGAAATTGCTTACATGAACTAATTTTTTTTTTCAAAAAATCGATAGATTTTTTTAATTTACGTGTCTATTCCTTTTGGAGAAATTCTATGTAGATATTGCATGTATGTGTTTTGCGAACAAAATGGCGGATTTGGTAAAAAAGTGTAGTCAAGAGAAGACTTACAACTATAAAAGTAACAATTTCTTGATTGGGAAAGGATGAATATGAATTTTCAATATAAAGGTTAGCACCCTTACCCTCTAATCTTCTGAAACATTGTTCTTCATCGCTGGCAAAACCATTTCGTAAGCTTTTTCATCGCTCCTACTGTTCTGGAAAAAACAGCATTTGTACAGCCTTTTTCATCAACCTCCTCCTTCCGACCGATCGCAGTTACGATCCTTCTTTCCAAGGTCAGAGAATCGCTGATTAATCGTCAGTTCAAGAAATCTCTCGAATATCGAAAGCTTCTGAATGACCGAGAATACGGCTTTGGCAGCAATTGTTGTATTGGTGATCTAATGGCATATCCCACCGAAAAGTGGAATAGATCTCTACATCGTCCATGGTCAAGTTTGAGACGACCGGTTCAGTTATCAATCAGACAACATTCGTACGACAAAGGAACGAAAGATCGGCCGAGAATATTGCACGGTCCGTGAAAGTGTACAGCAGAACCCGAGGCAGTCGATTCCTCGCCGTGCTCCAGAACGTTAATAACCAACTTTGTAAGGCCCTAATTGAACCATATGAACCTAGACGACATGTCGTTTTAACAGAACTGCGCAACGTGACACACAGTAGATTCCACAATAGACATTGTGCATGGGCGATTTGAGGGTAAAGGTACCTGTCGCAGAGGTGACGTGAATTGGCTACCAAGGTCATGCGACCTGACTCTTTCTTGTGGGGTTTTCTATAAAGTCGCAGATCTATGCTAATAAACCACAATCGACCGATGCCCTTAAGGTGAACATAACACAGGCCATCGCTCAAATTCAGTCGGAACTATGCGGAAGAGTCACTGAAAATTCGACCAATCACATCCGTGCCACCATTAGAATCCGAGGCGGGTCCTTTCAAATAAAACAGAAATTTGTTAATACCTCACACGTAGCTTGTTTTTTTCTATTTCAACATCCACCCGACCTTATTGAAAAAACCCGTTATTTAAAAAAAAAACTGATACAATGATTTAAATCTTTGTTCTTGAATAAATTAATTTTTGCTTCGGAAATCATATGGCTTTCTGATTTGTTTACCTTGAACAACTAAAGAAGTTCAGGAATCTGTTTTGAGCCTCAAATATATCTAAGTCCTTTCCAACCCAACTTTGCTAGTGCTTTTCAAGCTGAACTACAATCAGGTAAGCAGGCAAGTAAATCAAACAAGATCCAAACCATATTATGACAGACAGTCAAACGGCTGTTAAAGCCAATAATTCTATTATATCATCCTCTAAGTTGGTTCAGCATTGTCGGAATGAACTTGCAAGCCTGAATATTAACCTTAGTGCCACTCTTACCAGAGTTCCGGGTCATTGTGGCATTGATGGAAAAGAAAATGCAGTCGATCTGGCCAGAAAAAGATCAGCCCTTCATGGCTCACTTCTCTCATTTTTTGTTAACGAATCAAACCGCAGGTGAAACACTTTAACTAACTGCATTATATCAAGGAAGATGTGGCCCACCTAGGCATATGACATAGCCAAGATCCTTGCTACACTGGCCAAAAGGAGAACATGCAGCGAAGCTCAGCAATCATCACAGTAAAGACCAGTAAAAAAAAAGAAATAATAACTTTTTTCCTTTTCAAATGTCCTGCTCGAGGCGAGACCATTTTTGAACGACATTGTCGAACTTTCGGAAATGATTGATCACTTTTCTCAATTCATTGATATTACTCTTGGACGAACTTAAGTAACTTCTGCACCGTGACCTCCATTTGATTTCTTAGGCCGTGAGCTAGCGAACTGAAGGCTTTGATAAAGGACTATGGTGCACAGAAGCTGGATGATCACTCGTGCGGATAAGTTACTCCTTCAACAAGCTGCCTAGTTTGGCACAGTTTGGCAAACACACTTCATACCAGAAACCAATTCAAATTGGATGACTCTGGGAGAATATGTTCACAATTCTCCATGTTCAATTCCATCCAAGTTATGGTATTCAAAGGGCGCAAATTGGTCTACACGGCAAGACTGCCAGTGGTCGCCAATTCTGCCTACCTATAAAGCAAGTTGTTTAACCAATTTAAAAAATTAATGAATAAAGAATTCAAATCCTACCGTCTATGATAGCAAAAGAAGATTGCACTTTCTTAGACTAGCTTAGACGATTTGCATGGCAAGTCGATAACTGATATTAATTAAGTGTCACTTATTGTCAATTTAAAAAGCACTTTATCAACTAAGTAATTTATGCTTCTTCATAGTGCGGAGAACAAATATACCACCGAAAAGACACAATGTCATCGTCTACGGCAACAGGATTGTCTAGCTTCATTTGATGTCCCCCAAAAGCCACTAATTAGAGCCGTTAATGACATTTAGCACAAAAGCAACTTCCGATGCGCCCGCCGTCTCGTGATGTCGAGGCCGTCGCTGACACCATAAATAAATTCATCCACCATTGTCAGGCACTAATTGTGTGCAAATTAAAGTTTTCGTATAACACAGCTTCCCATAAGGGGGAATCCATTATCCATGCATAGTACAAGGATCCACTCCACACCTCAATGCCAATAAAACAGCAACTCCATATAGCTGCAATTTATCGTGAAAATTCTCTTGTCTAGCACCTAGGTAGATGCTGAACCTGAATTGTATGGCATGGAATGGAATATTTATGTCTTTCCTCAATGATGGCGCCTTAATGCTTTCGCAAAAGAAAATTCAATGGCACTATGTTATCTAGACACATTGGCAAAATCCATAGGTTTTCTTATTCCTTTTTCCATATGTTTTAAGGACTATTCTATCCATTTTGAAATGAAAAAGCCTGTGTAGGGTATTATGTGTATCAGCAGCCGCCGCCGCCGCCGCCACCGACGACGGCTCTAAGGCAAAATTTTGGGCTGAAACTATTTTGGAATACGGCCAAAACTCGGATATGACCCAAATTCGCTTGGTGCTTAAGCTACATAGGTACCCATTCTGAGATAATCTCCATTTTTTTTACATTCATAAAAGGTTATAAGGCACAGCAGCTAAAGCAGAAGGCAGAAGGAAGCAGTTTATTTTCAATGGATACGAGTATGTCTGTAACGTGACACTCTTCTTCAGGATATTCGATTTTCTACGTTTAGACAAACTAATAACGGTATATCTGTTTCTGTATCTACTTATATGATAGGCTTTTACGGAAGTTCAAAAGAGAAAGATCTTTAAAGTCTTCATTTATATTTTTCTTTTCTTTTTGTTGAACTCAAACAAACCATGTAGATATACTGTGTGTAATTGCCTAATGTTATTTGTTTGAGGGCCGACCGGCCGTTCCGTTCTCGATTAAGACATCTTTCCCCCCTTTGGAGCCAGAATGGGGAAAACTCTGCCCACTTAAAGCATATGTCACTGAACAAAGCCAAACTTTTCGGAATTATCAATATTCAAGCCAAAACAAAACGAGGAAGAGACAAAGAAAGGGGGTTTTATAGAGGAAGCCCCAAGTTAACCTACCTATAACTGCACACACATAACGTTTTGTCACTGTGTCAAAATTTAGTTTTGCAACTGCAACAGAAGGCTCTGGTTAACCATCAGCTTGTTGAGAACGAAATTCCATTTACTAGATAGAACCTGTCCACAAATTCGATGTTATTTTAAAGTGTGAAGAGAGTTCCCTATTAGGAACTACTACACTCGCATGAAGGATTTAGGAACAAAGGAGCAAACAGAAACAGTATTTTTGTTTACTCATAGACGAAGTGAATTTTCGTATGTTGAACAAAAGCCGATCCAGAAAGGAGATAGAGGAATTTATTTTCTGAAAAAGTTGGGTAATTTTAAATTGGAAAGATTAAATTTTGAATAAATTCTGTAATCCTTGAGGGAATCATTGGGGATTTTGTAGTTTTTATAATTTAAATTTTATCGGTTAATATTTTAAACTGGATTACTTGAAAGTGGATAGATATTGGTCTGACGAAACTTTTCTCTAAATTTCAATTAAAATTAAAGCTTTTGTGTTCATGAACTGGAAACGCTTAGGGAAATTTTTTAAATTCGTTTTTAATCAATTATTAGGGTATAAGTATTATACTACTTAAAAATTGGCTAACTTTAAATTAGTTTACTTACTCATTTTTAATTCTAAACATTTTCTAACTAGTATCATACTAAAGCAATTGCTTCTGAAGAAACTTAAAACAATGACAGTTCGTGCAAAAATAATGAATGAATGAATTATGTATGCACTGCAACCTGGAGATCTATTGTACCCCACTTAAAAACGGATGAGCTTATAGTTCTACCTTCAAATCTATTGATCTTAGGAGTCTTAATATTTGGGGCACCTTCAGACAGGATTTGTAGCTCTCTTTCAGCTGGTACTGTCCCAGATGGTTTTTTCTATGGGGCATGAGTGGAGAATACGCCTTAAGAATATTGTCATTAGTACTGCCAACTCCATCTTAGGCAGCAGTCGTAAAAATCGGAACGACTGGTTTGATGATGAATGCAAGCTAGCGACTGAACGTAAGAATGTTGCCTACCGAGCAATGCAACAATCTCATAGAACGCGGGCACGCGAAAAGCAATGTAAAGAGCTCAGAAGAATAGAAAAACGGCTACACAGACAAAAAGAATCAGCCTGGGAGAAGAACCTAATCTGTGAAATAGAAAATAGCCGAGAGCGAGGTCCGCACCAGGCGCGGAAGTTCTACCAATCTGTCCGAAACATGACGCAGTACACACCACGCTGCACATACTGCAAGGACGGAAAGGGAAATCTGATCACCGATCCTGAAAGCATACTGGGAGCGATGGGAAGTGTACTTTAATGAATTGCTAAATGGTCAGCTCACTACAGAAGTGGAGGCTCCACTACTTCAAGAAGAATACCCTATGTTGCCGCCACCAAGCATAGAAGAGGTTGAGAAGGCTATAGGCCGGCTTAAACAGAACAAATCCCCGGGAGCCGATGGCATACCAGCCGAATTATTTCATCACGGCGGGCCAGCTTTACGTCAAGCAATTCATGATATTATAGTGCACGTATGGGAGCATGAAGAAATGCCTGAAGACTGGCGAAAAGGCATAATATTCCCCATACATAAGAAGGGAGATGTCACAACGTGCAGCAATTATAGAGGTATCACGTTGTTGAGTACCGCCTATAAGATACTCTCCTCTATTCTACAAGACCGGATAACCCCATACGCTAAAACCGTCATCGGACAATATCAGTGTGGTTTCATTCCAGGCAAATCAACAACTGATCAGATCTTTACCCTTAGGCAGGCGATACAAAAATGTCTAGAATTTAACATCCCAACATACCATCTGTTTATAGACTTTAAGGCCGCCTATGATAGCATAGCCAGGGTAGAACTTTACAAAGCCATGAGAGAATTCGGCATCCCAAACAAATTGACACGACTATGTAGGTTGACCATGACCAACGTAACAAGCCAAGTAAAAATAGCCGGATTGCTATCCAGACCAATCAACATCTTTAATGGACTCCGACAAGGGGACGGTTTGGCCTGCCTCCTCTTCAACCTGGCGTTGGAGAAAGCAATCCGTGACTCTGGCACGGCAACAAGAGAGACCATTGTCGACAGGTCCAGCCAGTTATTGGCTTACGCAGACGACATTGACATCATCGGAAGAACCGAACAAGCTGTACACGATTCCTTCATCCAGATCGAGCAGGCGGCACAAAATCTGGGGCTGCACATTAGTGAAGGTAAAACAAAGTACATGGTGGCGTCGAATGCGAGAGGAACAGTTGGTCAAACAATCAAGGTTGCGGAGCACGAATTTGAAGTGGTGCAATCCTTTAAATACCTTGGGTCAATAGTAGCAGCCGATAACAATATAGAAGAAGAAGAAACGCGGGCGGCTTCTTAAATCCAACAGAGCCTACTATAGTCTGTCAAAGCTCTTCAAATCCAGAAATCTCACCATAACTTCAAAACTGCTGCTGTACAGGACCATGGTCCTGCCAGTACTCATATATGGATCCGAGACTTGGGTGCTTATCATAAGGCACTCCGACCTCTTAGCTGCGTTCGAGAGAAAAGTCTTAAGGAGAATTGTTGGCCCCATATGTGAGGAAGGACGATTGCGGAGACGGTACAATCATGAACTGTACGCAATCTACCTTGAAGCAGATATCGTGACAAAAATTAAGCTCGGTAGACTCCGGTGGGCAGGGCACCTAGCTCGCATTAGCGAAGAGGAACCTGCTCGGAAAGTTCTTTGTGGTACATTCTATGGTAGACGGCAGCGTGGTAGACCATGCTTGCGCTGGAGAGATGGCGTAGACCAGGACGCCCGAAGCCTTGGGGTGCGCAACTGGTTGGCGTCGGCCGGGAGACCGGGATAGGTGGAGAGACTTGTTGAAAGAGGCCAGGACCGGAACCCGGTTGTCGAGCCGATGATGATGATGATGAGTGGAGAACATTTTCCTAGTATGTGGTCCGGTGTTTCCTGATGCATTTTGCATTTGGCACTGTTTACCATACCAAGTAAATTAGTTGTCTTCTAAGTTTGCAGTGTCAAGTTAGGATACCTGTTATTATTCTTAGGTTAAGTTAATATTTTCAAAATATTGCTGGTTGTAATTACCCACTAGTAGTTTCTTCTGCCTCAGCTTTGGGATTCTTTCCAATTCTTGGATTTGCCTGCCTCCTCTTTTTGTTTGAATTTATTTTTGATGACATTTTCTCATATTCCGCAGTAGGCCCAAGCCCTGTTAAAGGTGTTGATGCGCCTAATTTTGTTTAGGAGTCTGGCTCTTCGTTTCCATGAACATCCACGTGACCAGATACCCCGTGAAGTGTGAGCCTGTTCTATTTTCCAAGTTTGTTTAGCCTGCTTATACACTCCCACGCCAACTTAGAGCGATGGTTTATGAGCTTAGTGCCTTGATTGCAGCTTGACTATCTGACACGGTGGAAATGTACTTGTTACGATTGTTCTTTTCGAGATTTCGTTCCACCCATATCCCTTTGGCGTTTACCTCCGCTTAGAAGATGCTGGTGAATTACCCCATCGGTATAGAAAGTTTGGTTCTAGGCACAAAGATTTTTGCTTGTTCTCCCCTCGCTTGTTTTCGATCCATCAGTGTACCACTTGATGGTGTTTGTTTCTTCACCTACCAAATTTTCTTTGTAGCTTACCTCTATAAAATAATTTTTCTCGAAATTATATTTTTTGACCATACCATCTCTTGGGATGTCAAGAAATGTGGATGTACTGATTAAGTCTCTATCCCTGAGACAAAAAAAGGGTAGAGAAAATATGATGTTAAATTCGGTTAAAATTTGCAAACTCGTTGTTCTAACCTAGTTGCATACTTAAACAGCTTTAACATTGTACTAATGCAACTAAAATTTTGCGCCATAGTTTTTATTTATAAAATTTTAAAAATAATTTTAAGAAATCATTTTGGAACACCAATTTTAAGTTTTTATTAATGAATTATATTTGTTGATTCGAAAGCAGCATTTGACACGATTGACTGAAGGTTTCTTCTTTATAAACTTGCAGGAATCGGACTTTCTACAAAATTTATCAAATTCTACGAAAGGTTCTATGAAATATGACCGCAGTCGTGAAAACGGTGTCCCACAAGGTTGCGTTTTAAGTCCCTTGATCTTTGCATTATTTACTAATGATGTTGAAAATCATATTCCAGGTTGAATTCTAGATGTAATAATTAAAGTCTTGCTCCATGCAGATGAGATGGTAATTTTATCGGAGAATCTACGAGTACTTACTTTTCGACTTCAAATTAATAAGCTGAAATTTTGCAATTTGTGGAAACTTAGAATAAATACTTCAAAGTCAAACATAATGGTTTTTCGATCTCAAAATCGTTCAATTATTGTTACTATGGTCGTAGCTGGACTATCGATGGTGAGATAATAGAAGTGGTGAAAGAATTTAAGTAACTTGGCTATGCTCTTACCTACAATTTAAATATAAAGGGTAGGCTAAATACAAGTTTCTTTTTAAAAACGCAATAAAATGAGCAAAACTAGTTTTTTTCATCTATTATGGCTTTATTAGTAAAAGCAAACATTCCCATTAATAATGGAACACAACGTCGTTCAAGGGGGTACCTCAACTGAATTCGCATTAGTGCATTTTGCGGAGGGTGCTTCACTTCGGCCAAAACTTCTTTTCAAAAAACGCACTGTTTGATGGGCTACACAGCACTCACTTTGGAAATCAGTTTTCAATATTACCCAACGTTGTTGAAGCGTTAAGCCACTCATTTCGTTCCTCGGAGGTATGATACTAACTTTCTGTCAAGATTTCGAGCGGGAAACAGCTATTAGTATCAAAATAACCTATGATTTAAAAAGAAACCACTAGATGGCTCTCCCCTTAGACGCAAGGTAATAATTTTTTTTAGGATTCTCAGGAGATTGATTCATTAGATTTTTTTCGAGCTTTTACTAGTAGCTTGAGCTAGATAGTTCTACTTAAAGTCCTGCATTATGTGAATAAAAAAACATTACGCTAAATAGTTTCAGCTAGAAAATTTGCTTCAAAACTTTAGCTTTCGTTTACTTAATCACATGTTTCGACTTTGGTAGATTTAGATAAAACTGGTTTTATAAAGACCGAAGTTCAAATGTAACGAGGTATTCGAATTTACTTTATCCTAACTTTTAATCTGCTCTATAGGAAAAGTATTGGTGAACTGACCCTTACCATTGGGCGTCCACGCTTGTGAATTATGGTATGGAGATAGCAATATGGATGCAGTCGGTCGCTCCAATAGCTCCTGGAATTGTATATTTTGTGGACAATTTTGCCTTTTCTGTTTCGATTTCCCTGCGAATCAACGGAAAAAGTAGATGAGGGAAAGTTTAATGTTGACGGTCCTGATGGTTTTAATTATTAATTCCACGATATGCGCAAAGAAGACAGTTTTTTAGCGTTGCATCATAGGCGAGAAGGAAGGAAGGTGTAGGAAGCAACAAACTACTGTGCAACTTTTAAGCTTAACGGCAATAAGTTATAAGAGAATTTTGGAAAGAAATTTTTGAGTCCATAAACTGGCCTTTTCATCACGACAATGCCCCCTCCAGGCCGCGCGAATTGTAAAAAATTGAATACAGGAGCAGAATGTGTGATTTATCCAATGGCCGGTGTTCTCACCCAACTTTATTGAAATTGAGCATGGTTAGTATAAAATGTTTATGGGTCTAGTCGTCAGTTTAAGGACGGAGAATCCCTTTTTTTATTATAATTATGGGCGCACTAAAGGATTATGACTACAATTAAAATTTTTGGAGACAGTTCTACCGGTGTATATTGTTTTGAATGGCTGAGTATCTTAATGGGAAAAGAATATTGAATCGGGTAAAGCATTCCACATTAGTGTTGTAGGGCCAAAAAAAGAATCTCTGAATTTTTCAGTACGTTCATTAAACTAGTCTATAGGGAAATTTCGCATGACTACATAAAGATACTCCGGGATCGAATTTCGGAATTCATTATGTACTAGTAAGTAAGTAAGTAAGTAATGTTGTTTATTTCATTTCACGCAGTACATTCGATTAATTTTTACAATTTTCTAAAATCAAATTTTACATAATTTTATAAATGTATTTTTTTCTTTCAACAAAAAAAGTTTAACAATGACTTTCGTCGTCTGTCGCAATCAAAAAATATTTTAATAATAGTACCCTAGGTTGAATTCTATAAGTAACTTATACGAAAAATTTCAATTATTTTATGTTACAATAATAATTCAGGGATATTTTTAAATATTTGACGATGCATTTCCAATCCTCTACTCCATTTTAAAAATCTGTTATTGTGTTGGTTTTTCAGAACAAAACTACGATATTCCATAAAAATTTCATCCTCTCAAAAATACACAATAGTTTGACTAATTCGGTGGTGAAACTTTTTTCAAGCCCTGCAAATTAATCGATGATCTACCATTCAATACCCATTTCAACGGGAACAAATCACTTGTTCCTCGAATATCAACGCAGCAATCTGTTTAATTTGAAGCTCTTTTGTGTAAACCCTTCTTCCCTGTGTTTTTGGTAATCACTTCAGTTTAAAAATAGTAAAAATTAAAAAAAAAAAAAAGACAAATAAACTCAAACCAATTAAAAAATCGATTAAATTGGACTTATTTTCAACAAACACTCATTTGCCAATCTTAAACGAAGAACACCGCCATCAATATCGGAACAAGAAACCTCAAGCAATAAATTGCACAGACAACATCGCTCCTCGATATAAATCAATATGGCAAAGCAATACAAACGTGTTCATCGGAAAAGCCACCCACCCCCCTCCTTTCCCACCACGCCCACAACTTTGTCGGAACCGAATAAGTTTTAATCCTTCCTTTTTTTTTTATGGCTGGAATTATCTGCAGCACCACCATGTGTGGAAAATCTTCTTGCTTATTCCACTTTCGTTAATTAATTTTCTTTTGCAGGACAGAATTTTTCTTCTTTTTTTCTGTTTTCTGATGTGAAGAGAGGAAATTTTGCAAAATTCATTAAAAGACCTACCTGCTGTGAGTGAGTTATCCTAGTTCCTAGATCAATGGAATAAGGGAGATCCAATAAACCAACGACAGAAAACTGAAAAAAACTGCACGAGTGTTCAGTTCCGCGTAAATTATGTCACACCGAGTTGTGTTCTACATGCAGTAGCAATAGCAGTAGCAGCAGCAGTATCAACGGTAGTCCAAGGACTTTCAATTAAAGCCAATTTCACAAAACTTGTCACACACACTAACGGCGGCGGTTAAAAAGGTATAGCATATATTAATATCCTTCCTATGACTGACACACCGACGAGCATCAACAACGACCAGACAGAAACGCACGACACACCACAGTTTGTTATGTTGCTGGGGAACAAAACCGCACATAAACGTTCAGTCGGGAAGGCGGAAGGACATCACGTCCTGGGTGATATGATGCACCATGCAATTTACACGATATAATTCCCTCGTCCTTGCCGGGAGGGAGATATTGCAAACCTCAATCTCGTGTGTTCACTCCTCCAAAAGGATTATCTGTTCAATTTGGCACGATAGAAAAAAGGGATAGGCCGCACTGACGAGTTTGTGGAAAAAAAAATGTAATCACATATGAGAATCACACACTATGGGCGTCCAGAACTTGCGGCGCGGGCCGTCCTCACACATCCATTTTCAGCACAAGGATGCAACCAATATTGAGTTTTTTTTTCGTATTTTCAATTTTTCACTTAAAATAAATTGCAATTGCCCGCTGGCCAAGTCTTCATGATTATTTCGCTTCGACCTTGTTTTTTTTTTTTTGTTGGTAGTGTGACTCCAATTTTCCACTTTGTGCCGCTTGGACTTTTTTTTTAACTTTTGGTCGAAAACCGGAATTAGAGAAAAGTTTCTTTTAATTATTTTTAGGAAGTGCTCTTGAATGTGTTTTTTTGTTTTTTTTTTGTTTATTTTTATATAAGTGGCTTCTTTTGGCCAAGAAGCCAACCGAAATGATTAAAATCAAAAACTTAACTGATATTCAATTGGGAAGCATCGTGGTAGAAACTGAAGCAGCCGAAACATATAGACCATGCGATCAGTTAGCCAGGTATAAGCTTACATACTCTGTTTATAGCCATCAAAGTAGTCTTTAAAGGTATTATGGAGAGCAGCATTGGCGCGCGTGCAAAGAAATTAAAATTAACTTTTCTTTCTGCTCAAGAATCTTAATTAAATACTATGCACTGGCTTGGCTGCTGCTTCTATCTCTGTCTCTGCCTCAGCTTCTTCCCCTGCCGCTGCCACAATGGGTTAATTTTGCCTCTGCAACAATTGAATAAATTGCATGCATTGCGTGTTTAATGTGTTTAAATAGAATGAAAGCCAAAAAGAAGAAGATCGGAGGAAAAAATTAGAGCTAAACGAATAAAAATTAGACGAAAACGGTTGATAGAGTGTGTTGATGGTACTTAACATAGTTTTGATGGATTTAACAGTGGGGTAGATTTTAAATGATAAAGTCGAAGTTGATGTTAATTGTTGAACTGATAGTTATGGCAACATCAATCAAAATTCAATCCTACAATATTTCTGATGTATGTATAAAGCAGAACCTTAAAATTGCTCCGTAAAAATGCCACAATTATTTGGAGTACAACCATTTTTCACAACTTTTTAAAATTCCAACAAAATGTTATATTCACTTCTATATACACTTTTCATTTCTATGGATGGGTTCGCAAAGTATTCTTCTGTCAGTGTTTTCATAGCTCATAATTTTATGACAACATGAACGATGCTGAAGTTGAACACAATTTAAAAAGTATTCACAATCAAATATATTACTTAAATAAGGTATTTATTGTGCAGCGAAGAACCTTCTTAATCTTTCAGTACGAGTATTAAGGTTTTTCTTCTGAAAAAAAAGATAAAATTGTTCCGATTTTTTCCGAAGCGGAAAATAAAATTAAAATTTTTGCAAAAATGTTCTCATTTGACAGAATATAACTGACAGATAGGGGAAGAACTATTGTATGATGTGTTAAAAAATGATTTTTGATTTCAATTGTCACTCGAAAGACAAAATTACCATTTTCAGTAAAATTTTACGAATCTTTTGAGGTTTTTTAGTCCATCAAAATTGCAAGCAGATTAAGATGGAATTTATCAGCATATATGACTTGACTGAAGAGGGAAAAAATATATTTTGACGAATGCATAGAGTATTTAATGCGAACTATCACCAAAGGGTGAATTTAAGTTCTGCGAAAAATACATAAGGAAAAATCTGTTTCAAGTCTGTTCCCTTAAAAAAAATACAATCACAGAATGACGCAATTCAGTGGAAATGATAAAGTGGTTGGAGTACCGATTATGTAGTTCATCACGTTTTTGTACCGAGTGGATCGAAAAAAGTTTGTCATAAATTCCATTTGAAAACCATTTTTTCGATTCACTTTTTAATTAAGCCAGAGTGAGAAATAAAAAGTCCACATTTATGGATTTTAAAATCGGACATGCCAGTCACTTGTGGAAAAGTCCTTTGCAACGAAGAAAAATCTGTATTACCGACGTTTAAGATTCACATAATTAATTATATAGAAGGCGGGTCAATAAGTCCGTGACTTTTTGAATTTCTGACCTCTTTACTGAAACAGCAACACTGCTCCTGTCAACAGGCATCTGTCAGTTGACTCCTGTCAAAATTTAAACTTGCTGCGTCAGTTAGTTTGTGTTTGACAGCTATTTTTATCAGATTAAAACCATTACCGAGACCAAGGCTAAGCTTGATAAATACTATGGGGACTCTGCACCATCGATTTCAATGCTAAAAAAGTGGTTTACTGAATTTCGTTGTGGCCGTACAAGCACTGAAGATGCCGAACGTCCTGGACGCCCAGTTGAGGTCTCTACACCCGAAACAATCGAAAAAATTCACGATATGGTGTTGGCCGACCGAAGATTGAAAGTGCGAGAGATTGTGGAAGCCGTAGGGATCTCGCATGGCTCAGTGGTTTCAATTTTGAATGATCACTTGGGCATGAGAAAGCTTTCCGCAAAGATGGGTGCCGCGTTTGCTCACAGTCGACCACAAACGCAATCGTGTAACAACTTCACAGGAAGGTTTGGCGTTGTTTAATCGCAATATGGAGAAGTTTCTGCGCCGTTTTGTAACCGTGGACGAAGCATGGATCCATCACAACACACCAGAGACCAAACAACAGTCAAAACAGTGGGCTTCTAAGGGTGAATCGGCGCCAAAGAAGGCCAAGGTGGGTTTGTCAACCAATAAAGTTATGGCGACTGTTTTTTGGGATGCACGCGGGATAATCCACATTGACTACCTTCAAAAGGGAAGAACAATCAATGGGGAATATTATGCCAACTTATTGGACCGATTCAATGACGATTTGAAAAAAAAAACCGACCTCATTTGGCCAAGAAAAAAGTTCTTTTCCACCAAGACAATGCAAGGGTGCACACATGTGCAGTTGCCATGGCAAAAATCCATGAATTGGGCTATGAATTGCTCCCTCATCCACCCTATTCTCCAGATTTGGCTCCGAGCGACTACTTCTTGTTCCCAAACCTGAAGAAATGGCTTGGTGAAAAAAGATTTGACTCCAATGATGAAGTCATCTCGCAAACAAATGCCTATTTTGAGGACCTCGACAAATCATATTTTTTGGAAGGGATACAAAAATTGGAGAAGCGTTGCACAAAGTGTATAGAGCTCAAGGGAGACTACGTTGAAAAATAAAATTATTTTTTTATCAAAAAATCTGTGTTTTATTCCAAAAGTCACGGACTTATTGACCCGCCCTCGTTACATCTGAATATACGAGTAGAAGTTAGAAATTTCAACACTCTTTCTTTAATATTCATTTGTATTGCTGAGTTATTTGTTGACACTTTTGGCCGGGGAAAGTTAACTGTGTTAGCTATAAGTACACTTTTCAATAAAACGCGTCTTGTTTTGTTAATTTTTATTTCGCGCTGTGATTATGTTTATTTTCCTGAGTTTTAAGTCACAATCATTAGGGTGGTACAACCATAAAGCACGATGTTAACTGTGAGTCACACCTTAACGTCAAAACACATGTGCATGCTCGCCCAGTTCGTTCTGCGGAAAACAATGCTGTAGTTCGCGATAGTGTGGCAGAAGAGCCGTCAACCTCGACTCGTCGTCGTTCCCAACAATTGAACATCTCGCGAACATCACTGATGCGAATTTTGAATAAACATTTGAATTTACACGCTTACAAGGTTCAATTGACTCAAGAGCTGAAGCCTACTGACCATTTCAAGCGTCGTCAATACGCCGAATAGTTGGTTGAACAGACAGATGTGCATGGTGACTTTACAAAGAAAATCTTCTTCAGCGACGAGGCACACTTTTACCTCAGTGGATTGGATGCAGAATTGCCGCATTTGGGCAACTGAGAATCCATGAGTGATTGTTGAAAAGCCGATGCATCCACAAAGAGTGACTGTTTGGTGCGATGTATGGGCTGGCGGCATCATCGGGCCATACATCTTCGAATATGAGGTCGTCCAAGCAATTACCGTGAATGGTGTTCGCTATCGCGACATGTTAACAAACTTCTTGTGGCCAGAAATTGAGGATATGGAAATGGATGATGCCACTTGCTATACAGCCAACGAAACAATGGCTCTTTTGCGCGACAAATTCAATTGCCGTGTTATCTCATGTCGTGGCGATGTTAATTGGCCGCCACGATCATGTGATTTGACACCTTTGGACTTCATTCTTTGGAGATATTTAAAAGAAAAAGTATACGTCAATAAGCCAAAGCACATTAACGACATTGAACCTCAATTATGTCTCAGAGTCATTGAAAATATAGACCATAGATAGGTATGCCACCGAAGCCGTGGCGAGCATTTGGCCGATATTTTGTTTCGCACATACATAATTGTCATTGATGCTTCTATCATAATAAAAAAATATTAAGATAATTCTTTGAAAACTTTTTGTTTTATTTACAATTAATATTGTGCGTTTTCGTTGGACCATCCTTTATAAATATAAATTCTTTAAAGTTGAAAAAACTCGTATCACTTTTTAAGTGAAAATTCTCTGATCCCTGAAAATATTGTACAATTTAATGTTAAACATAACAATGAAAGTATTAGGTATGTCTTTTTTTTTTGTAATACGTATTTTTAAAAATAGTTTTTAAATACTGTCAGTACTCCCTCATGAAAGGTTTTGTAATATTCTTTCTTTTCCAAAATAGATTTTTTGGCCTTTAGTCCACAAAAATTGGCGTTTCGTCCCGGCGATCTCACATGGACTCATCAGTTGACTGTGAGGACCTTGTCAATACGCAATTTTTGTTAAATTCAGTTCATCTTACATCGATTTTATGACAAAGATCCAATGTGAACTATACTCAACCATTTTGAATCAATAATTCAACAAGTCCATTAATAGTGCTAAATCTTCTACTTGGCTGATTTATTTCAGTAGTATATAGAATTTGTATTATAAAAACCATCATATATTATTTCTTTTATTTTATATTTGTTCGCTTTAAGCTACTGGAAAACACTTACATGTAACAATCATCATTTAGAGAGCCCTAGTTATATCTAAATAAATACAAATTAAACCTAATACACACATAAGAAATTAAAAAAAAAAATATAAAAAAAGCTACTAAAATAATTACAAGTCAAACTTGACATAGACCATTCGCAAATTCATTTAACCAAATTGCAAATCAATTTAAAATAGATTTAACTCAAATACAAATGTAAATGTATTTAACCCAAATCGATTGGCATCACTGTTGTTGAAATTAAAAGTTCAAGTTTATTGTCACTTCTTTAAATTTTCAATTTTAAATAGTCTTTTAACTAAAATAAATCTTAAAAAGTAATCTGACCGAAAGATCACTCTATAACAAACTCATATAAATTTGGTTTGCAAGGTAACACTAGTTATTAAGTTGTTTAAACAAGTGTTAAGTCCTAGTATAGTGTCACATGACTGACATCAAAAGAAAAATACACGAAACCTCGCCCGAAGAATTGCAAATTTCATCATTAAAAAATAATAATAATAGCAGATTATCCAAAGTTTTCAAACGTGATACAAAAATGTCTATGACTCCAGCTGATTTCGTTAAAATCAAGGAAATCATTGATAGGTCAATAGAAAAACTGGCAACGAAAGATGATTTCAATAGGATGAATACGGAAATTGAACATCTACGACATGAGAACCAAGTTCTTTCAAAACAAATTCAAATGTTTGAAATGCGTTGCTGTGCATTAGAAGAGGAGCTCGAACTTCAAAGCCGCGAGATTCGTGGAAAAAATCTTATCTTTTCTATACCGATCGACACTAACAATCCCCAGGAAAGAATTGAAGGCATAACCCAACTTTTGCTTAACAACGAAGCACCCCGTATGCAAAGGGCCGTTAAAATCAGCGAAAACAGCAACATAATCAAACTTAAACTTAACACGGGCTCTAGTGAAATTGCAACAAAAATGCTAAGAAATGCACAAAAATTAAAAGGCACGGGTGTTTTCATTCAACATGATCGTAGCAAAAATGCACAGCTTAAAAGTCGCATTTTACTTAGCTATCGTAAAGCAATCAAAACATCGAACCCGACTGAAAAGATATGGATAAAGAATAACACACTCATAATTCGTGAAAAAACATTTTATTTAAATAAAAATAACATCTTAAAATATCAAAATGAAAACGGAGAAGTAGAATTAAAAAATATGTTCGAATCCATAAACTTCACAAATGTCAACGCTGTCAGAGAAAATGTGCTGTCAAACAAACATCAAGGAGAATTGATTGTACCAGATCAACAAGTTCTACCAGGGATGGCACATACGCACCTGCGCAATAGTAATAGTAATAGTTTATCTCATAACTGAAATTTAGAAGCCGTCAGCCAAAATTATATTAAAATTTCTTGTAAAATTGTATCATACAATATATCAGGTTTAAGTAATAAACTTTTATTTGTTAATTTTTTTAATTATATTAATAATTTTGAAATTTTTTTCTTATTTGAAACACATGTTATAAAAGAAAACTATATTAAATTTGAGAAATATTTTAGTGGGTATAAACTTATGTGGGTTGAAGCAACTAAATCTTCAGCTAGAGGACGTGCAAGCGGAGGCAATCTGTATGGCATACGATCATCACTTTTAAACTTTTTTATGTTTGACGAATGTGAAGGAACTATTATTGTAAAATGTGTGAAAGAGAAGAATATGTGTATTGTTCCTTACTACATAAATTGCAACCACTGGCACAATGATTTTGAAAAAATGTATAATACACTACAAAGTCTTAGTAATAGCAACGTTCTATTGATTGGTGACTTTAATGCAAGAATTGGAAAATATCAAACAACTGTAGCCTCAATTGTTTCTAATTCTTCGATATCCTCTCATACCGACAGAAACTCAGCAGATACAGTTTGCAACAAAAATGGAATTGAATTGCTCGAGTTACTTCAAATACATGGTTTAACAATTCTCAATGGTTGTTCAGAAGGAGATACGGAAGGACACCTAACTTTCATCGGCGGTCAGGGTAAATCTGTAATTGACTTTTGTGCAGTGAGTGAAGAATGGTTTAAGCGAGTCAGGAATTTTGAAATTGAGTGCAAGACTTATTCAGATCACATGCCTATTGTTGTGGAATTTTTAAACGAAGCGCCATCCTTCGGAAAAAATCTGAACATGCTACCTCGACTCTGCTGGAAAGACGAATATAAAAATTCCTTTCAACATAATCTGAACAATTATCTAACGAACAACGAATTGTCAATGGATTCCACAGAAGTTCTTTTGAATCAGCTTACAAATAGTATCCGTAATTCTACTATAAACAAAATTAAAAACAAAAAGTCATCATTTAAACAAAAATGGTTCGATAATGAGTGCTTTAAGGCCCGTAAATTATCGTTCTCTATTTTAAGAGCAATTCGTGCCACAAACAACCAACATCTACGGATTTGGTACATTGAAGCCAACTCAAAATACAAGAACCTATGTTACAAAAAGAAAACAGAATACGAAAATCAACAAGCGCTGCTACTTGGGCAATCCCGAAACTCAAAAGATTTCTGGAAAATAGCAAGAGAAATCAACGGATTAAACCTCAAAATCGGTGTTGGCGTTTCGGCTGATTCGCTAGCAAATCACTTCAAGCTTCTTCTTTCAAAAACTTCTAATCTGTCTTTCTCATATGCAAATCCTTTATGTGTTGATGAATCTCTAGACTGCGAAATCTCATTCGAAGAAATTCAAACTGTCCTGTTAAATTCTAAGAATGGAAAGGCACCAGGTGAAGATGGTATTCCTTACGAGTTTTTTAAAAATTCCACACCTACATTTTGCAACGCCATTCTAATCCTGTTCAACAAAATTTTTTCGACTGCTAGCATTCCCTCTTCGTTCAAGAAGTCTGTAATCTTCCCGATCCATAAAAAAGGACCCTTAGACGCTGTTGAAAATTATAGAGGAATATCATTCATGAATGTTATAGCAAAAATATTTTGCGGTGTTATGGTTGAAAGACTTGAGAAATGGGTTGAAAGGAATAACATTCTATCTGATTACCAGGCGGGCTTTAGAAAAAATTACTCCACAGTTGATCAAATATTTAATCTCACTTCCATTGTAAAAGCGTTTCAAGCCAGGAATAAAAAGATTTATGCTTTCTTCGTTGACTTTAAAGCTGCTTTTGATTTAATCAACAGATCTGCGCTTTTGTACAAACTCTCACAACTTGGCATATCTTCGAAGTTCATCAAAGTAATTAAAGAAATGTATACGAATACCGATGCTGCTGTTTGGGATGGTGCAACGTTCTCTGAGTGGTTCGCTACTAATTCTGGCGTGAAACAAGGATGCCTTCTCAGTGCATTGCTGTTCTCTCTATTTATAAATGACATAGTTGATGATCTTCCTGGTGGAGTAAGAATTGCGAATTTAACAGTTAATGTACTTCTATACGCAGATGATCTTGTCATTCTCTCCGAATCACCTGAACAGATGCAACTAATGATTAATCGTTTAGCAAGTTATTGCAAAAAATGGGATCTGACAATTAATACACAAAAATCTAAAATGATGGTCTTCAGTCGCAACTCCAGAACTCATAATGAGCGACTCTGGATCTATGACGGACAACTTCTTGAGACCGTAAAAGAAATTAAATATTTAGGTATGAAACTCGACTCTACTCTTAATTTCAAGATTCACTTACGAGAGAAAGCCAAAAGCTCACAAAGCTTGATCAACGTAGCTTGGAAAAACATTTTTTCAAACAAAAGAATTGTTTTGTCCGCTAAATACAAAATATTCAACACGGTCGTCAAATCGACCCTTTGCTACGCTTCTCAAGTCTGGGGTGCTGATGAGTATGATGAAATAGAAAAATTTCATAGGAATTTTCTTAAAAAGTTATTCAACCTACCTCAAAATACACCAAATTATTGTTTATATTTGGAAACTGGTCTTCCTCAACTCATAACTAATACCCTCAAGTCGCAAGCTGACTTCATTATTAAGTTAAGTTGTCGTTATGATGATTCCAGACTTTCGAAAAAACTGTTCATGTATGAGTTAAGGAATGGGGACTGGTGGTTTAGAAGATGGCAAACTATCGGCAATGCTTGTGGTGAAAACTTTATCATTGACCTGAACACACTACACAACTTGAAAGCAAAGCTGTATACCATTATACAAAAGAATGATGATTTAATCCGCGATGCATTTATCCGAAGAGCACGAGAGTCCGTAAGCAGAATTTTATATAGCCAGTTGAATTACAACCTGGGCCATGAAAATTACTTCAACGATTTGCTGAACTATGATGAAATTTCTGTTATATTTAAAACAAGATGTGAAGTCCTAGCCCTAAACGGTAACCCATATAACGGTAGCTTCAACCAATTTTGCTCGCTCTGTAACCTAAACTCAAAAGATGATTGCTTCCATATTATTAGTATATGTCCCATCTTTAGGTCACAAAGGCTTAATTACTTCGGAAAACCTGCCCTATCAATGCAAGATACAATTAAACTTTTAAACGAGTGTGATTGGAAAACCCTATCCAATTATATAAAATCAATAAACAAATACAGAATGTTGTTAATTTCAGAATATGTCTAAAGATCACTATATAAATCTAATTTATTAAAAATTTATTTTATTTCAATTTTAAAATTTAAACTATTTGGTCAATCAGGCTGACGGCTAAGCCATAGCTCTTAAATTCAAATTTTGTAAAAAAAAAATGTCTAATAGTTTGTTAATAAATGAATACATTACTTACTTACTTACTTACTTACCCAAATCGATTTAAATTATTAGCAAATCAATTTGTTATTGTTAAAGCTATTGCGTTTGGCTTGAATCTATTTGTTTTTAGGTTAAATCTATTTGCTTTTTGGTTAAATTGATTTGCTTTTTATAAATATAAAATATCTTTGTACAAAAAAAAAACACATTTCGTGAGTGACAAACCCTAAAATATAAACATATTTACCCTATACACGCTCTGTAAAGTGGCGACGTGGTGACGAAAAAAAGTTTTCTAGAACGGAGATGTTACGAGACTACATATATGTAAATACTTTACTCCAATCCTTAATGAGACAATGCTTTGGATTGGCCTTAGTAACAATTTTCATTGATTGTAACTATAAAAAGTAGTAGACCAGTAGGTGACTACCTTAAGATACACCAGAGTCCGGGCATATTGAATCCGAAATGATACTTTTAAAAAGAATTTGGAATCTCCTGACAGCTGATTCAAAAAAAAACTGAATATAAAACCTAGAGACGAGATGGAAGTTTGAATAAAATAAGGCTACGAGACAACTTATCGAAAGTTTTCTAAAGTGAATTCGACCTGAATTCAAGAAGATTATATAAAATAGGTTTTTTTTTTGAACACGCATCTCAACCATTCCCGGTAGCACGCAAACAGAAATGGTTGATAGTTGTAAGTCACTTGGTTCTGGTCCTCTTCGAACTGTTGCACCACCAAATTTAATAACATTTTTTTAACGTATATTTACTTATACAGTGTGGGCCATCTAGTGGTTTCTTTTTAAACCATATATTATTTTCACACTGAAAGCTGTTTCCCGCTCGAAATCTTGACAGAAAGTCAGTATCATACCTTAACACCGTTGAGAAATATTGAAATCTTATTTCCAAAGTGAGTACTGTGTAATCTAAACAGTAAGTTTTTTGAAAAGAAGTTTTAACTGAAATGAACCACCCACCGCGCCTGCTGTACGCAAGTTTATACAAAAAGTTCGTTCGTTCGCAAGTTTTTAGTGCTAAAGTATAAACTTTCCAGTTAATATTATTATCAACAGATACGTCAGCAATACTAGAAACACAACATGATAAGCTACTTAAAGAGAATTTCTTACAATTATCCTAAAACCGTCAATCAATATACACAAGCTATGTCATCAGCAAATCCACATACTTTTCCTTTTAAATTCAGGCTAAAAATGGAATTAATACAAAAAAAGAAATAGAATTGGACCTGAAACTGATCCTTGCGGAACACCAGTATTTACGTTACTGGTTGCACTGAGTGTATCTTCTATCTTCACCGTTGTTTATACTTTAATGATTTTATGTACTTCAAGAGAAAAAATCATCTGAAAGAAGAATATTTTTGGTTGAAAACCTTCATTCAAACATAACTTAGAGATGGATAAAGTATTCATTAAACATGTTGGCGATTTAAGCATGATCAACAGTGTTGATAGTTCCAAAACTAATATGAGAAGGAAAATCGAAAAGAATGTTTGACCAAAGAGGAAACGTTTAGGAAATTTGAAAGAAGAAACCGATGAACATTGGTTGAGCCGGTGTACCACAAGCTTCAGAAACATAACAGAAAACAAATGAAAAACGTACGAACAAAATTAATTCTTATTCAAAATATATATGAACCCAGTTTTGACTCTTGACGATAACTGCTTTCAGTGAGAAATTACTAGAAGTTATATTATATTCAAATTTCGAAAACTGTCGATATACATAGCTTCTTTATGAAGCCTATAACTTGTGTTCTAATCCTCAAGGTTAAGGTCCTAAAATCCAAATAAAAACATCCATTCTATATAAACATTTGATAATTTGGTTTAACTATTTCCTTCACTAGACTCACTGTTCGAATAGCAGCATTGAGTACTTAATGATACTTCAATTTAGTACCTCATCAATAGTTTTTTTTTTCTTTTTAACTTAGATTTAGCTTCAATAATTACCTACCTTTCTCAAAACACTGCAGCCAATTGTATATTTAGTAGTTCGTAATGTGCTATATGACCGATTTGTACCTCCTCTCACTTGTCACGGTAGATCCGAATAACCACAAACAAAACAAACCAAACTTAGAAGATCGCGTTGAAAAATCATACCACAAACTATTATAGACCAACTTAATATGCCAGCGCTCTTGTTGTTATTATAATTAAAATCATCTGCACTCGAATATGAGGCTGCTCAAGCTCATAAACACAAAACTTTAGTTGGAAAAGTTTTAGAGCTGTGAGAGTCCTATATATGTACGTATGTACATAAAGTACTAAATAAAATACTTTTTTTTTAGTTTTTAGCAAAATGATTAGAGTTGGTGTTGGTTGGTGCGAGTATGTGCCACATTCCCTGCCGCTACCATTTCGTCCCGTATGGACTATAAGTCCCCTCTGCCTGATTAGAAGGCGAGAAAAAAAGTTCAGTTTTTTTTTGTTTTCCTGTCCAACTTCATGCTCTGGAGCATTTCTGGAACAATGTACAGTGAGATATTTGGTGATATGAAACGAAAATGCAGTTCATTTTTTCTATCTATGGGTTCTACCTACGAGTATGTCTGGAAGTGGGTTTTGTATCTGATTCACCGTGATATTATGAGCATTTAATACATATACCATATGCGATAGCTTAGGTAGAAGAATATTGGACTGAATTAATTAGCTGGGGGCCCATAGAAAAGTTATATTGACCACAAAGTGAGGAAAACATGCATCGAGTGAGTTGTAGTTACTCGTAGTCACGAATATGACACCAGTTGCATTTCATTCAACCAAACTTCATTCAATATAGTAATTTAGATAGGGCTTGAAGGGCTTGTTAAACCTTGCAAAAATGTCATGTCCGCAAAACTTTGGAGTATCAGTATATAAGTTGTGACAAGAATTTGGTTCTTTTTAGCATGTTATCCGCAGCCATGTTGCATGCATGATAAGTGTTGCCAATAGACAGCAGAGGGCTTGTGTGGTAATTAGTTTTGTGGAACAGTTGCTTTATGGAAATTCAACCCAACGCCATCTTTGTTTACCCATGAAAATTGTATGGGAAAAATATTGGGAAATCTTGGAGTCGCTAATTTTTGAATTTGTATTTTTTTATATTTTACGCACACTAAAGGGATTTTGACTTACATTAAAGTGTAAGCGTTTATGAAAGTTAGAGAAGGTTTAAAAGGATATACCGATACACACTGGTTTTGAATGATTGAACATCGCAACGGGAGAGAAATATTAAGACGTGTATAGCATTCCACATTCGTGCAGCCTCGCTAAAGAAAGAATCTCTGAATTCAACAGCTTGTCCGAAGTTGGACTCAAGAGTAAACTGAGGGGCGTTCTCTGAATCGCGAATTTTACGGTTGAATTGTTGCATCTGACTACTTCACTAGAACAATATTTTTAACAATATTGGTAAAGTAATGAAAGACAAGAAACTTGGGAGATGCAAATGTTTCTGTTATACTTCTATCACCTATTATTTTTAAAGCTCTTTTTTCGATTCTACGAGCTTACAACTTAGTTATTGGTATTGTACTCGAGATTTTGACGAATATAGGCCTAATAGATTACAGCTAGATCGGAAGAGGTGAAACATTTTTTCCATCGTCAAAAGAAACCTGAGAACCTAGCAGCGTTTTTGGCGACGAATATGTGATCATTCCACACAAGGTGGTCTATGATACTCGTACACACACCGAGAACTGAAAGTTGTTCTGTTTCCTCAATGCATGTGCCACTTTCAGATAGCGACATAGGGTGAGTTGCGATTTAACGGCAGAAGACATTGAGTTTTTGAAGCGTTAAATTAAATTCTTCGTGTTTTATGGTTCCAAAATACTTTCAAGATCAGAATTTAATGAGATTTTGATACATTGTCGTTTTAAATTGACATCCAAAGAACAAGACTTAAATCTAGAAACAAATATAAGAAACAAAGAGTACTGTCGTCAGCAAAGCAATTTAATGGATTACAAGTTCCATACAAAAGATCATTGATATATATTAGAAAAAAAGTGGGAGAGAAAACTGAGCTCTCTGTGGTACACCACCATTTATTTGATGAATTTCGGACTTAAAACTGTCAAACACAACTTGTATGGAAAGATAATTTCTTATCCAACGAACAAGAGACTGATCGGAACCAAATACACGCATTTTTGATAAGAAAAATTGATGCTAAACGCTTTTAAATATTAAGCGCAATAATCTTAATTTCTCCAAAATGATGTAAAGAATGGTTCCACTGCTCGGTGACATATACAATCAGATCACTAGTGAATCTATTGTTACGAAAGCCATACTGCACGTACATATATGAGAAGCTTTTGTTCTTCAAGAAAGTTCTTGAACTGATAAATTTATCAGCGTTTTCATGACCTTGGAATGAAGTGTAAGATGTAAGTGTAATTAGAATAAAATCGAAATCAATGAAAATCCTAAAGGCCATTTTTGAGATAGGTGTCTTTTATAAAACGGTTGCTTATCTCTAGTGATTTACCTAAAGTTACAGACTTACAGACAGGCAGATGGAATTTCGGGACCCAGGCTTTTCGTGTTCTCTATCATCGTAATGTCAAATTTGAGATCTCGAGCTCGATTTGTTACGAATCCAAAACTTGCCATACAATATAACGCAATTTAAACAATATGCACGACTGGATCACATGAAGTGACTCCTTTAATTCAAGTTTAGGTTACAATGGGTTCAAGCCTAGGAGACATTAAAAACTAGGTTATTGTCAAAATTCGAAAAAATCGTTCTATGGTAGGTACAGTCAGTAATAATCTAGATTTCAATTTTTTTTATTAAATTAAAGATCGTAAAAATTAATCAAAAGAAAAAAAAATTTAGCAAAATTCTCGGAACCGTTTTCGATAAAAATACGATTTTCGAAAACCATTTTTTAAAATTTGTATGGAAGGTACCGTTAGTTTTAGATAAAACAAAATTTATTTTCTCAAATCTTGTATATTATGTTAAGAAACTTTTATTTGTCAAGTTTGAAAAAAAATCGATCGTGGGGTTTTCGAAATATTGAGTTTCAAAAAAAAAAAATTGAATTTTTTTTTTTTTAAATCCAGAAAATAAAAAATTGAAAATTTGAATATGTACTAATATTCAAACTTTGGAGAAGCTTTAGCATAAAAAAAATGATTTGAATCGGCTGTACCGTTAAAGAAAATCGATAAAATCAAAAACAAAAAAAAATGGACCCAAGGGCGCTACCAAAATAACAATTTTTTTTAATTTTTTTTTCAACCATTACCTAGTTTTTAAAAAAAAAATCTGTGGGACAGTTTTTGAGAAAAAAAAATATTTATAAAATTTCGAAAAAAAAAATCGTATGGCAGGTACCGTTATTTTTGGTCTGAAAAAAAAGAAGAAAAAAACGTGTGGGGGGAAAAATTAAAACCCATATCTACAAAGTTTAAAGAAAATTGGCCGAGCCGTTTAGGCTGCAGTCGAACCGACAGACAGACAGAATTGCGAGACCCACTTTTTTGGTCTTCGCTATCATCGTAATGTCAACTTTGATCAAAATCTCGAGTTCGATTTTTTTTACGAAAGCATAACTTGCCTTATAGTATCTATAAGACGCAAGTAAAAATTGTGTGCAAAATTGAAATTAAATTGGTCGTGTCATTAAGGAAATATACGGATGTAATTCAAAAATAAGACATTTTTCCTCAAAATACTATTTCCGTTATGTGTATTTTTTTTTCTTCAAATACCAAAAACGCAGGACCTTAACAATCATTTAGGACATAACAAGTATAAGTAACAAGTCTTATGAAAATCATTAAAGCCAGTTTCGAGAAAAATTGAACAACGAGAAGAAAAGTATTGTGTGGCAGTTATGTGAACTAAAACAAAAATTCCTCTAGGTAATCTCATTAAAAATGATTTCTTCAATTTAAGACTCTATCTAGCTTGTTCAGTGGACGTAAAGACGCACAAATGAACAGAACAAACTGACGAATGGCATGGCGAAAGCCATTTTATTGGAGCTCTCCATTATCGTAGAATTAATTCGAAATACTTGTTCTATAGAGCAATTACAAATGAAAGCAGTTTTAAATGAATTCATAAATTCATCACTGTCATCTTCCTCTTCTAAATTAACAATCAAGTAATGAAGAAATTGTTTAAAATAATGAGTGACACTTAATTTTATCTACCTGTATAATGCAAACAAAAATCTATTTGAAATTGTATTCTATTTGTCAAGAAAAAATCAATTTTCAAGATTGAAATCTGGATTAACCCAATGGAAACCCCATCACTGATATGTTGAGAATTTCAAAAAATATTCAAGTGCAGTAAAACATATTTTCTGTTAAATCTTGTGTAAACTCAAATAAAATAAAATAAAACTCGTTCAAAAACTTAATATCATTTACTTAATATAAGCACTAAAATATTTGCTGTTACAAAAAAAAAAACAATGGCAACACTTAACTGCAAAGATAGGAAATAATTCTGACAGTTCAATTGGTTATTAAGTGGTGGGCCAAAAAGTCCCTAAAAATTAAATCAAATGACGTCGCGACCTCAAATCTATCATTTTGTTTGTCATAAAGAATCTTACAAAAACATTTAATCAAATTTTTGAAATTTTATTGTTGTGGCAGCCATTTTATATAGACGTTGACGTCTACGAGCATTTTCTTTAGAAAGGAAAAAAGTGACTTAATAATGATTTTAAAACAATATTTTTTTCCGAGAAAAAACTATCACGCCAAAACAAAAAGAAAGGTTGAAAAAATCTTGACAAATATTATGGGACCTCTTTATATTTTAATCATTCTTAACTTAACTCAATTTCGGTTCGGTAGTTCCAGCCCAAATGACGCTGAAAATTCTGGTCACTCTATTGAAGTAACAAAGAAGAAATAGTCCATGATTAAATTAATGGACACAGCGTCAAGGTGCACGAGCTGGAAGAGAAGCTTGAAGAGACCACGGTCTTGAATGAATATTGAGCTGTTTGCACTGCGACGTAAAGATCTATTGAGCTAGATGAGTTGATAGCCCTACAGCTTTTCCTATAAGTTTATCCCTTCGATGAGTTTGATTATTTGTAGTTCCTTCAGAGAGGATAAATCATTCTCTTCTACCTGGTAGCGTTCCAAACACTTCTTTTTTTTATGTAAGCCACAGATTATCACATGAATCAGTGATTCGAGACATGAAAAAGCTTTCAACAAGATGGGTGCCGTGATTGCTCACAAAAGAAAACAAATGGAATCGTTCGAGAACTTCAAGGCAGTGTTTGGCGAGATTCAAGAAAAATTCGAACGAGTTTTTGCGCCGTTTTGTAATTGTGGATGAAACACGGATTCACCACAACACACCAGAGACCAAAAAACAGTCGAAACAATAGACTTCTTCTGATGAATCGAAGCCGAAGATCGGGCTAAGATCGGTTTGTCAGCAAACAAATCGTGGTAACATTTTTTTGAAATGCTCACTTTGTTATAAACACCGATTACCTTGAAAAGGATAAAATAATTTGATGCAAAAACGGATATCTACAGTGGGCGAAGAAAAATTCTTTTTCCACCAGGACAATACATCGGCTCAAAAATTACATGAGTTAGGTTACGAACTCCTGCCTCATCCAGCATACTGCGCAAATTTATTCCCCTGCGTCTATTTATTGATTCCAAACATGGGGAAATGGCTCGAGAGCAAGAGATTTGGGTCGAATGAAGAAGTCTTCGTTGAAAGAAAAATCAAATCATCAGAAAAATTTAGAAACGTTTTGTAAAGTGCATCCAGCTATAAGGAGTAATTAAATGTTTTTATATCGAAAAGAGTATGCATATCGTATGTATATCTACCCATGTACTGTACAATTTTGTTTTGTTCAAATAAAGTTTCGATAAGTGGTACGTTTTGCCAAAAGTATCCACACCCACACATCACAATCAAAACAGGAACATTTTACAATTAATTGAAATTATGGCCCCTAACCTAACTAACTGGGTTTATGTACGCTCATTGAACACACATCTGGCGTATGGCTGTTTCTCTTCGAGTGAACTCCAAATATTCAAAGTTCATGATACTTCAATGACCGCCATACTTTTCCCTTACTGCAGTGCTGATTTCCATCGCATCGAAAGAAGGACTGTGATTTGTGTGAAGCACTGTCAACGAGTTCAAACGTGGGAGTAAAAGGATTTGTGTGCATATTGCGTTTCTGGTGTTCAATGCTGATGACAATGTCTTTTGTTTCAGTTACAGTTTTAATACGGAAACGATTCATATATTCAAAATTGGCAAAACCGTGTGGCATTCGGTTTCATCGAACGCATTCAGGTGTTGGTTTAAAATTTGATAATTGCTGCATCGCTTGATGGATGACGAAGTATGTGACCAATCCCCTGCACACAACAAAGAATCAATTTTCGGCTGGTTGGGTAAGCTGATTAAAGCTTTATTTTCCTGGCCTCGTCCACTTCGGGATTTGAAAACTGATTTCGTGCTCATGATCTAAGGATGTGGTCCACTTCACTGAGCGATTAAATTGTCCGATACACGCCCTGGTCTCATAGAAAACGCAGAGAAATAAAAAGGTATCTCGGGTCCTGTTATCTCGAAAGGTTAATCGGTAATTTCGACTTTGTTCCATTTTGTGTCCTTAAAGGTTTGTAGTAGTACCCCTTGGCATAATGGTTAGTACGTTGTCGTGCAAAAGGCCTTGGGTTCTATTCTTAACCGCTGAAAACAGGTTTTTCCAATCGGCAGAAAATTGTAGGTCCTCTCCATTCCTCGCAACACGCACACAGGAATAGTTGAGAGTTGTAAGTCACTAGGTCCTGGTTCTCTTCGAGCTGTTGCAACACCAAATTTATTTATTTTTTTTTTATAAAAGCTTAAATAAAACTGAAAACTGAGTTTACTTTTTACTAATCAAAAAATTTGTTTTTGTATACAATCAAATCCAAAAACAATCTAAAGAAATATTTCCTCAATTTCAAAAGTTATGTTCATCTGAATTGGTAGCATCATATTGTCTCCCATCAATACTCTACAGAGTTTATAAAAATAACACCCAGGGGCAGATACACGTAAACAGCATAAACTTGTAGAAAAGCACACATTTCAAGAAATTTTATCCCCCTTGTCAATACAGTCCATTTATTTGCCTGCCCCCCCCCCCCCCTATCTCTCCTCTTTCGAAGAACTTTAGCTTTGTTAACACAATAAATATTTTCTGCAAAACAAGTCTTTTATCCTTTTCAATGGGTTTAGCAGTTTAGCTAGCAAAATGCACTTCAAATGAACTGTTATGCTCCAGCTCATTGTGCGAAATTGAACTCTTGCCCTATCGACCATTAACCGAGATGTTTTTCTTCTATGCAGCATGGTATTTCTTCCATAAGCAAGTCGAACTTAACTGTGTCTCCCTTTAAGTCTTGACATTCTTACATCTTGCCACAATTCAATGTCAGAATACTATACTCGCTGTGGGACACAGTTTACGCGCAGCGCCACAAAACCTTCCTTAATAGACTCGTTAAGTCTTCTTGCTTGGAGCCAAATAAAGCTGAAAGAAATTGATATAACAATCAAGAGATCAGGCATTTTTTTGCCAATTAATTCCGTTTGTGACTTGAATAATTTCAGTGATTACAAATTAGGTGCTTACAAGAGAAATCTTATTTGTTTGGGATCTGGCCAAGTAGTTCAAGTGTTAAATTGACAGTTGCTTTCTGAAGATGTAGTGTGTGTTGCTCACTACCAAGTATGGAATAAATTTGTTAATCTTTTATGTTCTCTGTGATTTGGGTTAAATTCTACTGTTTTTTTTACTAGAAAGAGGTTTTTTGCTTAGGCTCCAGACAGTGGGACAATTTGACAGTATAACAGTCTGATGGTGCAAAAGTTTGACAGTGCGACAGTTTAACGCGTATCTTTGTTTTTACTTGCGATGTATGTATGTAAATAGGTACTATAGGGCAAGTTTTCTACTTGAACAAAAAATAAAACTCGAGAAAAAAAATCTGGTCAAACATTTTAAACAGCCTAGTATTGAGGTATAAGTGTTCACAATTGCTTAGCTTTAAATTAGTTTATTAGCTCTTTCTTAATTTTAAACATTTTGCAACTAATATTATGCTAGGACTGTTTTTTAATACATTGCTTCTGAACACACCAAAAACAATGTCAGTTCTTGTAAGAAAACCAAAAGTAAACAGACCTTTTTTTACGTTTGTAAATGTCAAAGAGGGTATGAGACCTCATCTCCGGTGGCGTGATCAAGTTGAGGGAGATTTAAGGCAACCTGGGACTCGAAACTGGAGGCAGCAAGCTAGAGATCGAGACTGCTGGCGGGGTCTACTATTTGAGGCCCAGGCGCATCCCGCGCTGTAGCGCCAACTAAAAAAAAAATGAAAAGAAGAAATGTCAAAGAGTCACATAAATACTAAAACAATAAAATAGCTATTTGATGTTTTGAACTTTAATAAAATGTTATAGAAAGTATGATGCTAAACCCAACTAAAATTTGGAAAATTATCGTTTAAATCAAGTTTCAAGTATCATACCAAAACTGACTAAAATTTAACGCCTCTGTGTTTTATTGGTAGATAGGTCTGCATTTTGACTGAAAACTATTTTTACAAAACGATGTGCTAATGGGCGTTTTTCTTTTTTCATTCAGAGTAGAGCAATGAACAGAGCACGAGCATGTCGAACATGCTCTGAACTTTCTCCGAATCAAGCGTGTTCTAAGAGCTCTGAATTATTTTATAAACACTCGCGAGTTTTTGAGTTTTTTTGCCTGTCTGTCAGAATGATTTCAGCATTTAACTCTGTCTGCTCAGCTATTTTATACCGAGCTCATAGAGTGCGCTCTGAACACGTTCTCAATGAAAAAAGGAACACAAATTCGAACTGTTATCACTCTGAGCTAAAAAAGAAACACGATTTTTTGTTTGACAGTTCAGGTTCTACTCTGAACTAAAAAAGAAAAACGCCCAATATAGAACCTTTTTTGATTTTGGCTTTCTACCGATTTCAATTAACAGGGGCTTCTTGGAATTTGAAAAAAAATAGCATAATGCAATAAAATAAATTACTTTTTGAATTATTTGTTGGTGTTTTTAATGGTCGCATCTTTTCCTACTCCAAATTGATAACCACCTTCCGCGACAAATCGCAATGTGGCAACGAATATTATGATGGGACGAATAGATAAAGATGCCCCCCTTTAAATTTCCAACTCGTCCAACACGTATTTGAACGTACTACTTACTCCGTATTGCTGAATTTAAATGGATTTGATGCATCCATTATCCTTTTCCTATCCGTCTTCACTATTCATAAATAAAACAATTTATTGGCATTTTGTTTTTTAACGCCTCGCATGAATATATCAATATTTTTTATGAAACAATTTTACAAATGGTAATTCAAAATTCAAGTTGCCTTCTGAATACCTGTTTTTTTATCAATTTGGAATACAATTTAGTTTACATCAAAATTAAAACATAAATCAAGTATTTTATTATACAGAGAAGTTGTACCGTTATTTTACTTCTTTTTGATATCAATAAACTTACCATACTGTTTTCTAAATACTCCCAAATTTTAAAATGTTAGTTTTATTATTATTTTTTTCAAATTAAAACTTTACCAGGCCGTAAGCATTACTTTTTTTCTTAAAAGATAAAATATTTTTTTTAGACCATAATTTTTTTTTTAAATAAAAATCATCAAAAAAAACAGTTTGGTCACACTAAATTAGATAGAAATTTCATTTTTCGCTCGAATGTCAAAATATGTAAAGTTCATTTGAATGAAAAGATCTATTCTTTCGAACTAGCATGAACATCTTCACTGAAGACTTTATATGTATTTAAATGCAACTCTTATTTTTGTGGCTCCAAAAACCTTGCCCTACATTGAGTTCGTTCTTATTTTTGTCTTAACAAACTTTTTCTTAATGTGACTTTTAAATCTTAAGACTTACTCCTAAGTATTTGAAATTATTAACTGTTTCTATTAAATCATTTTTGAGTGTCTCACGGTCCATAGCAAGATGTGTTCGAGATTTTCGAAAAATCATTGTCTTCGTTTTCCATACATTTATATTTAAATCCCACAGTGCCACAGTCCACAATATTTTCCTAATTGGTTTATCATCAACTGTAGCTTATTTGAGGCCGCAGTCCATATTGGACTGTAAGCGCCATCTAAAGTAAAGTAGCTTATGTGGAGTTTCCGCAAGTTGGACGAGGTTATCTGCATATAAAAGTAGAAGAAGTATGAAAGAGTAAGAGTGTGGAAGATTAACAGTGTGACAGAGTGAAACCGTCAAAGTTTGACAGTTAAAAAATGTTGCAGAGTGATTGTGTGCAAGAATGAAAAGGTAACAGTATGACAGTGTGAAATAATAAAATGCACGACTGGGTCGCACGAACTTGCTCTTATGTAAACGACTAAGAATTTCAAAAATTAATGTTATTAGAGAAAAACTATTCATAAGCATAAAATAAATTTTTCAATTGACTAAAACAACTCCTTTAGTAATTGGAGCTAAAACAGGATGCCATGTGATTCAAGCAAATATTAGCTTATGCAAGAAAAAAATCATAAGTCTGTACTGGTTTTTCTAAAAAATAAGCGTTTATATAAAATTTTTTTAAAACTTTTATAAAAAAAAATGTTGGTACGCCAATTTAAAGTTTTTATTATTTTTCAAATAAAACATAGATTTACAAACAAAAATATTGAGCCGTTTCTGAGATATCGAATTTTCCACAAAGCAAATAGATTTTTTTTTTTTTTCAAAATTCAAACATTATTTTTTTTTAAAGTTTTGAAATGCAATGTTTTTTAAACTTCTTAGAAGGTTCTCTAAAAATCCGTTTGGTCGATAATGAGATAATGGTTCTGTGGTAAGTCAGTAATATCTTGATTTCAATTTTTTTTTATTTGATTATAGATCGTAAAAATTAATCAAAAGAAAAAAATTTTAGCCAAATTCTCGGAACCGTTTTCGAGAAAAATACAATTTTCGAAAACCGTTATTTTTGGGTAAAATAATTTTTTTTTCTTGCATCTTATAATTTTCTATGAATTTTGAAAATTTTTGTAAAAATCCAAAAAAAAATTTTTGAAAATTTGAATACATAGTAATATTGAAACTTCTGGGTAGCCTTAAAATAAAAAAAAATTATCAAAATCAGTCGTACCGTTTTTGAGAAAATCAAAAACAAAAAAAATGGTTCCAAGGGGGGTACCAAAAATAACCATTTTTTGAAAAAAAATTTTCAACCATTACCTAACTACAACTAAATGAAATTTTTTGATTTTTTTTTAAATCTATCGGACAGTTTTTGAGAAAAAAAATATTTATGAAATTTCGAAAAAAATTCGTATGGCAGGCACCGTTATTTTTGGTCTTAAAAAAAAAAGAAAAAAACGTGTGGGGGGGAAAATCAAAACCCATATCTACCAAGTTTGAAGAAAATTGCCCAAACCGTTTAGGCTGTAGTCGAACAGATAGACAGACAGACAGACAGAATTGTGAGACCCACTTTTTTGGTCTTCGCTATCATCGTAATGTCAACTTTGATCAAAATCTCGAGTACGATTTTTTTCCCGAATGCATAACTTGCCTTTAGTACCTATAAGTCGCAAGTACAAAATTCAAAAAAATATTTTTGTTGTCAAATCTCTACATTTTTAAAGAATGTTTATTTTTTTATTCTTTGAAAAATCCTTTTCACATTGTCGAACTTTAATATTGTCACATCATAGGTCAGGATATAACTGTCACACTTTCAAACTGGCAATTGTCTACACTCTCACTCTGTAACACAGCTACACTTTCTCACAAGATTACAAAATCTTGTTAAAATTAAATTTTTTTAAAAGAAAGGCGGTAGGCATCATGTATCACCCTATCGGAATATGTTTTAATTTTTGCAAATGGCGACAAATGTCATTTCTACTTTGACATTTGTAAATTAAACGTTCACAAATCATGCTATGCGCCCAAATACGCGGAATAGTTGTTTGATTGAAATTTGCCGCCATTTGCAAAATATTATAGCTTCTTCCGATAGAGCGACAACTTTTGCACTTCCGTGTTTTACCATACTAAATCGGTTTAAACCTGCTTATCTATCAAAGCGTAAAAAATCTGTCGGTTTAAATGAACATACATAATAGGTAGTTATGTACACCCTGTCATAAAAACTTCGTTTAAACATTTTGAAATAATTTATTTTTCCTTGAAATGAATCCTGAGCCTAACTACTTAGTTATAAATAAACGACTGCAATTAGCTTTATTTTCATATATACCAACAATTTTAAAAGCTATTACCTTACAGTTAGCTTCATTCCTTAGTTTATGAGATAAAAAACTACTCCCAACTATGTTCCATAGCAGAAAATATTTAATTATTTCCACTTGGAAACCTTTTAAACGTGTATAAGCTGTGTTAAAAAGAGTGCTATTTATTTGTCAAGTACGCACTAATATTGTAAAGAGGCGAAAAGGTTTAAAGATTTTCATTTATGTCAACAAAAAAATTTAAAAAAAAAAAACAAAAGCTCTTGGGCAAAAATGTTTTAAGAGGTTGTTGAGGAGCTCTTGAATATGTATGTCACGCGCCCCGTGCCATGTAAAAGCCGCTTGTTCATAGTTTTCAAGAGTTTTCTCTCTGAAGGGTATCATTGGCACCTTTAGTGTTCTTGTGTTAAAGGATTTTTTAATTTTTAAACATTCCACAAGTCTGCACTCGTATGAATCAGGAAATAATAATGATGCTTCATTATAGCTTAAATATGAACTACAATGATTTTAAATTTCACCAAGTGGGGGTCATCTTTAATGTAAATGTAAAACAACTTTGGTCTAAACAATTAGACAAATTGCCTTTTTCATTAGAAGTTCTCAAAGTTCATGAATTAAGAAATATTTTATGAAATCACGAATGTCGGACCTTATGAATTAAATATTATTTTTTTTTTATTTCCTTACAGGAGAAGTGACCGTAAAATATATTCAAGGCCTGCCACACATAACCGTTCCGCTGCCAAGTCGAAACGAAAAATGTCGTTTCGCCCTGAAGCCTGTATCACACAAAGTATTTAACCTAATTGAAATGCTTAAATTAGAAGATCGTGGAGTTGACAGGGCGATAATATTAAATGACGAAGGAGTGCGGATAGCCTCAACATGTAGCATAGAAAGTCTTATGGATGAACCGTTTTGGTGAGTTTTTTTTTTTTATTTTCCGTTGCTTGTGTCTTTTGTTTGCATTTTCCAAAATACTTTTTTATTCCAAAGCAGGGAAATTTAATAATCCTCCTTTAACCTTAAGCAAAAAAGAACGAAAAAACCTTGAATCCACATGTGACAGAATATGTCATAATCACAAGCCCAGAGATGGCATTTCAGATGAATGTATAACTAAATATCAATGACAACACAACTGTAAACGAATTTTGTCCTGAGGTGTTGATGTGGCATGGGTTTTCCTTTTCAAGAGTGGCTCCTTTTTGCTTTGAGTCTCATATGATTTCCTCAGCCAAAGTGAGTGGGTCGCTTTGGATTACCTTTTATTATAAAGTAAATATATGCATGAACACACATATGTATATAATATATGTATATGGTTAATATACACACACATCAACAATGACTTTAAAGGGTCGCATACAAAAATCTTGATGATATGTTTTAGGGAAAAAATATTTAAGGCTGATTTTCACATTTCCTTTCCCTTGGGTACCTAAGAGACATCACAATTCAGCTCCCTAAGGCTAGGCTGGTAATGTTTTATTTGATATATCTACATGCATTGTCAAACAGTCACTGAATAAAATTCTTCACTTAGAAAAGGATAGTGAATAGGATATGTTGCTTTGGGCCTTGGGGCAAACAAAAGTTTGTCTTTATAAACAAAGGTTTAGGTTTAAAAGGTTCCTCGTTTAATAGTATCCTCGTTTTGTACTCTGCCTATACAATAATCATTGGGTTAGTTTAAAAAAGTATCGAGGTATTAATCGTTAACACTACAATTGTTATTAAATCCAGCAAAGTCCTTTTTCCGTTGGGTTTTGTGTGTTTACTGTTTATATGTGCGCTGTGTAAGTATCTAACGTGTGAACGGAATTTTGTACGGAGCATTATTGTTAAATTGTTATACGTATTCTTAACTTTGACAAGTGATTACGGCCATTTTATTGAAGCTACATCCGTCAAATTGGCTGTCATTTAATTTATCTTGCCAAACTAATGTGGAAAGTTATAGCGTTCACAACATGTGCAAATGATTGAATTGTTTATGAATATGGGTCTTCTGTTTGAGCTCCATTTCGCACGCTTCTCCTATTTTACGGTCGCCATAATCGTTCTTGCGTTGACCGGTTTAGTGAACAATCCGCCAACACCCGTCTGTCAAAGTAACACAAGATCTACCAAAAATATCGTCGATGGCTGGCAGATTATGCAATAGAGTCTGGCCCGTGCACAAGAACTCGGCCTTTCGCAGACCAAAACTTGGCAAGTTTTGCGCCACAATTTGGGCCTTCACCCGAACGAAATTCAAGTTGTCAAGGAGTTAAGAATTAATCACCGTATATAACGAATTTTGTTCGCTAACTGAGCTCTCGAGCAGTTGGAAGTTGACCCCAATTTCTGTCGAAACATATTCAGCGTCGAGCCCCATTTCTGGATGAATGGGTTCGTTAACAAGAAAAATTCTCGAATTGGGGACGTTCACAATCAACACGGGACCCCTTAAATTGCAATACACCCAGAGAAAGTCACTGTTTGGCGTAGGTGTCATCATCGTTCCATACTTCTTTAAGAACGACATTGGCCATTGGTTTCAACAGAACGGAAATGCGTGCCACACAGTCCGTGCCACAATGCACATTCAGCACGAGTGATTTCCGAACATGATTATCTCACACAGAGGCGATGTGAATTGGTCAACGAGATCGGTGACCCCATAAGACTTTGTCTTGTTGGGGTTTTTTTAAGTCACATGTCTATGCCAATAAACCACAAATCTCCACTGCTCTGAAGGCCGACATAATCAATACCATTGGTCAAATCCAGGCTGATTTATTCGCCACTGTTATGACGACCAAGAAAAGCCGCAGTTGATAGCCTTTTATCAGCTCATAACTTTCTTAAGTCTATTAATTTTCTTTAATGATATAAAAATGAACTGGAACTCCATATTCGAACATAACTAAACTGAACCCGGGGAATGTGAATCCAACATTTTCCAATCTCCATTGCGTCATGTAGTATCGAAGGTAAAAGTGATCAAGCAAGCCTGTTATTTCCAGGTCATTCACCATGTATACTTAACTAAATACTCGTAGCTTCACCCACATTCTCCACTTTCTTTAGGTAATCTTCGATAATAGATAGGGGCCTGCAGTTCCATATTTCTGTCTGTATTTATTATGTTTTTGGGCCTATACGTCCAACTTGGGAATAAAGCCTTCTGATGATTCCCTAGAAAGCTAATAGTATTTTTTAAGCTGAAAAATTACGAAACCATTCAACTAGGGTTGCCAGATTTTTCTTACACCTCGGCGGGACAAATGGCTAAAATATTTAAAAGTTATTTCTTAAGGTTAAATCATTAGGCATTATTTTGTGAGATTGATCTCTAAACCAGATCTAATGATATTAATTACAAAAATCAGAAAATCTGAGTACTATATTGCTTGCAGGGTCTTCATTTTTGCAAAAAAAATAAGGATTAAAAAAGAAAATCAAAGATTACCAAAATTAAAAGTTCCTGTCAGACTCGGCACAATTATGCCCCAAAAAATCCTAAAATTACTTCTAAGGCCTAATTCCATTTTCTTTTCACGGAACAATGTAAGTATTTGTGTTATTATACTAAATATTTTAATGTTTCTGAAATTATTTCATTTTTTCGAAATAAAGATTTTTAATTTTTCATTTCATTGGGACAAAATTTCTTTATGGAAAATTTTTTCCAATTTTTTTTTCAAAAAATGGGTTAATGAATCAAAATAGCTTTTTTAGCGTTTATTCCTCAAAAATTGGCGTTTCGTCCCTGATTTAATATGATAGATCGCATCATGCAGACTTTGCTTTCAAAAGATTAAAATGCCGTTTTCAATATTCTTCATCCTATGAGTCCAGTCGATTTTTTGTAAATTACATTTTTCCATTACTCAATGACATCCTGAATTATTGTCGATTTTTCCACTGAAACAATTCAATCGACTTTATAGGGGATAAGTTTCTCCGAAGATGAAAAACATTTTAAATCACAAATTCTTCGACTTCGCAAACTACATAGATAGATAAAGTTTTGTTTTAAAACTTCAAGGAACTATTATCTGATGCTCTCCTCTTTTTATTTATAAAGTGAGGTCAAAGGGGATGTGTTTGAGAAATGCTTTATTATTTTTTGTTTTGTTATTTGGAGGAGGACTCATAAAATTCAAACAATTCTTGACAAAAAAAAAAGGTGAGAACATTTTTATCTAAGATGTTTGAACTATAAATTTTAATTAACTTATCATCATCAAGCAGATTATATATAATCCAATGAAATATATACTCTAATGGACTATTTAAATGTGCTAGTAGCATGCAAAATATTTGTAATGATACAAAGCATGCACTAACGGCACTTCTTTCCAAGGCCATGGAAACGCTGATAAATAAGAAATATCTCGAAAAACGAAAGCTTTTTAATGACCGGCAGTACGGCTTTCGTATGAATAAGTACACTAGTGATCTAATGACATATCTCACCGAAAAGCGAAACTAATCTCTACAGCATTTTGGAGAAACAAAGGTGATTGCAATTGATATTTCTAAAGCATTTGATAGAGTTTGGCAAGAAGCTCTTTTATCGGAAATGCGTGTAATTGGTATCGATGAGTCTTTTCTTCGTTTGATTAGAAACTTCCTTTCTAACCATTCAATTCGAATTGTTTTAGACGGATTTAATTCTGATATTCATAAAATAAATTCTGGTGTGCCCCAAGGCTTCGTTTTGCGTCCGCCACTTTTTCTTATCTTCATAAATGATCACTTGTCTGAAACTTCTAATCCACTTTATTGTTTCACTGACGAAAGCATCTTCAGCTTTTCACATTCTTTGCCAGACTTACAACCCTGTTCTTCGGTTGTGGAACTGAAACGGTACCGTATGCTAAGATCTTGACACAATTCGAAAACACAAAGCTGGCTTTTGTCGGCCATTATCCATGAATGACACATTCATCAAAGAAACTGAAAGGCTTTCCAAAGGTAGTATGTGTGTTAATGGTTGTTTTTTATGGAATTATCATATATTCGAGGTAGCTAAAAACGCAGCGAAATGGTTAAGTTTTCTTAAAAGATGCAAGAAATTTGTTTCCCCTTCTCATCTGGCTACTATCTATCAAGCATACATCCGCACAAATCTTGAGTATATCTCTCATATCTGGGCGATACACTATCCCTTACTTACATATTTGAAGCTTACACATAGAATTCAGAATAGAGCCCTAAAACTTATAGAAGACACATTCTTTTTGGAAACTTTTGTTACTCTTGAACACCTTCCCAACGTCTTCTGACTTTCATTGTTTTATCGCTTTTTCTATCAATAATGCTCAATTGAAAGATTCAGTTGCATTCCTCCCCTCAAAAAATTCCGCCGTAATACTCGTCTACCTGAGAATGCTCATCCATTTACTCTTAAGCCTAACTTCGAAGGTACTGTCAAATATAGAGGTTATTTCTTTAGCCGCACTACTACAATGTGAAATACTTTGCCCTCTCGACTGCTCATGCTCATTGTTCACCCTCATTGTGATGCACAAGCTTTCAAGAACAATGTGCTTCGACATCTTGTATTAAATCCTCTCCACTTTACCTAAACGCTCGCACTGTGTTACACCATAGCATTATAAGGGTAGTCATAATCCCTTGAATGTGTGCAAACTACAAAAAAGCAAGAACGAAGTATTGATATTAATAATAAAGCTCCATTTTCTTGCATTCGATCAAGCCCTAATTGAATTTCTTTTTATAACAAAATTACCCTTTGCAATAGGTTCTATCTCTGCTTTGACTGTCACAGATGCTATTATGACAATAATTATGATTCTGTATAATTGGCATCAGCAAAACCAAGGATGAACACACAAATTTCCAGAAAATCATTGATTTAATTGCTCTAATCAGCAAAAATCACCTAATTAGTGATTTCTATTAATTAATTATATTGATTAAAATTATTATATTTGAACAGGCTGGCTCATATAGCTCAAGTATCATCTACGATTGAGGTTGTAATATTTATATTCCTATCAATAAATGACTAGAAATTAACAGAAAATATGTTGTTAACAGAAAATTGAACTAACAAGAACAAGTTTATTGACAAGCCCTCGAAAAGTCTTTGATAAACCAGTTGGATAATACTACCGATAAGGCGAGTAGTCTGTTTCTATTTATGAGACTGGTAAAAGTCGTTAAGAGGTTTTTAAAAAAATGTATCCCTGCTGGGTGCTTCTTTTATATAAAATTGTTTTTCTAAAAAAAATATGAAATTTTAATCAAAAAGATTGAAAAATAATTGAAAAATAGAAATCGTCCAATCGCAATCGTAGTCGGCAGTTTCGAAGATGTACGAAACATTTATTAAATCTTCTTTAGCAAATGTATAAAAAATTTCCAGCTGTAATGAACTTTTGTATTTAATAAAACTTCCAGCGAGTCTTATATAATCTGTGATATGTTTTCTGTCTTTTTTTAAAATGCTTACAAAATTTGTGATTCACTGGAAATTCAAGTTGAGATACTCTTAATAAGAATTTGCAATATTTCCTTCAACTGAACTTTTCAATTCCGTTAATTAGTAAAGCTGTGCTAAATGGTGTGATAAATTTTAAGACTGAAAAACTCAATGTTCTATGGACCTGACGAAATTTCTGTATGGTTAAACAATTTATGTGTGTTCTATAATACGTCCATTATGTTATTTATATATTTTTTCTGAAGTAGTAGAAATCATCATACATTATTACACAGGAAAGGAAACAAGTGCAATATCGACAATTATCAGATGAATCGGTGAGCTTTCATGCATCCCGAAAATGTTTGAAAATATAGTTTTCGATACGATAAAGTATAATTTGGAATCTACTGATTTCCCTAATCCGCATGGCTTAGCAGAAGGAAAACCTACCGCTACAAATTTAAGGTACTAGTACGGTCTAGAAATCGCAAAAAACCCACGATTTTTAGGAATTTTTTTCTCGGAAACTTTAAAAGATAATAACATAATTTTTTTTTTAAATAATGAATACATGTGTCAATAGTACAAAAAAAAAATTTGTTTGTCGAATTTCGGCCGAATTATAGAGGGCGCCAACGTCGACTCTTCAAAAAACACATTTTCCCATGGCGGACAGCTAATCTCCGGATCTACTGAACCGATTTTCGAGAAACTTGTTGCAACTAGATTGTTTTTATGTTTTCTAAGACAATTTACCACAATTTGATCAAAAAGTTATGAATGAAAAAAACGGCCAAACAAAATGCCAAAAAAAAAAATTTTTTTTCAAAGCTCGAGATTTTTTTTTGTTTTGACTTTTCAAACAAATTGTGGTAAATTGACTCGTAAGAAATCTTCCTTTAAATAACCCACTTTGTTTTTTTGTTTCAGTCCAGCCAATCCTGAGATTAACTGTCCGCCATGGAACAATGTATTTTTTGATGTGTCGACGTTGGCCCTTCTATAATTCGGCCAAAATTCTAAAATTAAAAAAAAAAAAAAATTTATTGTGTTCTTGACGCATGTATTCATTATTTAAAAAAAAATATGATATATTACCTAATAAGGTTTCCGAGAAAAAAAATCTCAAAAATCGTACGTTTTTTGGCGTTCTAGACCGTACTAGTACATTAATGAACTTCTGCTCTGAAACTATAATCAAAAACCAGAAAGGATGTCAAACAGAATGTCATCTATTTAGATTTCGCAAAAGCATTTAACCATGTTAATCATGTCATCTTAACAACTAAATTAAGTCGTATTGGTTTTCCCAAGTAGATTTTTACTGTGGCTTAATTCCTATCTCGTAAATAGAACTCAATGTTTGCTGCTCAAAAACAAAGTGTCGAAGCAAACAAATGTCTACTCTGGTGTTCCTCAAGGAAGTCACATTGGCCCCGTATTATTTTTGTTGTTTATTAACGATATCTGTAATGTGATTACTCGCTCCTTGATTCTAATGTGTACCGATGATACGAAATTATTTTTGTCATTTAACCATGAGGAGGCCCTGGTTCACCAAATCGGCTTACATTCAATAAGTAATTGGTGCAAAACTAATAATTTTTTTTGAAATTATGAACTTTTAATATTGAATAGAACTATCTATGATCAACATGAACCTCAATTTCCTGAATGTCTTGATTACAACAAATATTGTGATTTTATAGATTTAAATATTAATTCAAATATTCTAAAAACATTGTTGAAACAATTAATATAATAATTATCATAAATACGCTAAGAATAATCTTAATGACATCGTGTTTCCGATATGTGTATAGGTATAGCCCTGATTGGAAAAATTTTGTAAATTGCATACATTAGATAGTTGGTGAAAGTTATGGATTTTAAGTCTTAGAAAATTTAACACTTCTAATTGTTAAAAAAGCATCAACTTTAAAATTATTTTAATAAATAAAAACCTTCAAAAATGATTTTTCATTACAGGTTACATATTAACGATAAAAAATATAAAGTAGTTCCTCCAGAAAGAGAACGAATCTCTTCACAAGATTTAACAAAATTAGGTGATGTTAGAGCATTAGTTGGACAAGTAAGTAATATATATATTTTATTGTTTTAATTTGTGGTTGAAAATAAAATTAAATTTTTGTTACTTTTAGTTATACGAAGCATTACACGTAGGTGAATATCATTTGCACAAAGAACAAGAATTAGTAGGTAAATTAGAAGAACTTAAATATCAGCTGAGCCCTCTGGAAGAGGTAAGTTAAAGTTAATGTGTTTTTTTTTTGTTTCGATAAATTATAATCATAAATACACAATGGCACAACATTTAAAAACAGTCTAATGTTAAGCTATAACAAGCACGATACTACGTAGAAATTTTCTAATTTTAAAGCAGTTTACTAATCTTTGTTTTTTAAATTTGCAATCCTTTTTGTGCTAAATCTAGTTTTCTAGAGATCAATTAACTAAGCAACTTTTTTTAACATTTATTATTTTTTTAGTTCTATGTATTTTTTTTTTGAATTATGAAATATTACACTATTTATTTAAAAAATAAAACAGCTTAAAAATGCGCTTAAAGTATCTCTGTCCTTGTCCGTTATGTCTACCTTATTGAACCCATCAACTTCTTTACCGTAGGAAAAACACAATTGCTGATTTGATAATTCTAAACTTTAGATGTAGACACTGACCAACTTATACGTGATGGCGTGTGAGCTTAGTGTTTGAGTGCGGTTTGGCTATCTGACATAACGGCAATGTTTTGGTTTCGGAAATTCCTTTCGAGGTCTCGACCTTCCGTTATTTCATTGCCTTCCGCCTGGAAAATGGTATTGTAATGTCCCATCGGTATGGAAATTTGGTTCTTAGTCCAAAAAATGTCAGAACCAGTCTCTTCTCTCGTTCTCGAACCATAAGTGTACCACTTAGAGGCATTGGCTTTGAGTGTATAGTTTTCTTTTTCACCTACCCACTATTTTTTGCAACTTACCTCCGTTTAAAAATGTTTACAAAGTTGTATTTTGTAATCATTAAATCCCTAGAAATGTCGATGAGGTTAGTTACAACTTCTTTCTATCCAAGACGTCGGTGTTGTGTATATACTTGGTCTTGTCCTCGTTCACCGCCAAACCCATCTTCTTCGCTTCCGTCCAAATGATCACAAACGACATCAAGCTTTGTCCTCAAAATTATGTCAATTTCCTAGGCAGTAGTATCCGAGTAATTGAACGGCCTTTTGAAAGATTGTGCCTCTAGTATTGACGCGTGAGCTTTGCACTATTTTTTCAAGAACGTTGTCGAAGAAGTAGCATTATAGAGCATTGCCTTGCCGTAAACCTTTTTTGACATCAAATACATCGGTGAGATCTTTACCGACTCTGATGGAGCAGCGTGCGTTCTCCATTATCATCAGCCCAAACGGACAAGTTTTTAAGGAATGCCAAAACTAGACTTTGCTCTATATATGTACATAGTTCGTCTCTATATATCTATATATCTCTTCTGACTGCTTAAAAGAATTTTTGATTGTGAATCCTTAAAAAGCAAACACTTTCCCTTTTAAACCTAGAAACATTTGCGTGGAGTTTAAAACCATTAAATTGACTTATATTTCAAAAAATTCCATAATTTTTTATTTGAATTTCGATTGCAATGTTTGCTATATATATTTAAAATAAATATTCTTAATTTCTTATGCAAATAACACATACCAGATAAAATACAGAAAAAAAAAAAACAAAAACCATTAATAATAATTAAAACAAACATCTGAACCATAATTAACCAATGTAGAGTGACTAATTTAAATCTCACTAATTACCATTAATCATTTTCATCGTCCTACAAAACAAAAATGTTGGTTTATTTAATTGAAAATCGTTATATCAAATATTGTACAATAAATTATATTATCCTTTGCACACGCAACATTTTTTTTTCTTTTTTATTCAATTAAATCTGAATAACTCAATTTTGTGGCTGTTTTGTATTATTAATTTATTCTATGCTATTTTACAGAGAAAAACAGAACTGAGCGCGGAGGCATCACGTAGAGCTAATTTAATGACATGGGCTGGTCTAGGTCTTATGTCGGTACAATTTGGAATACTAGCCCGCCTCACCTGGTGGGAATACTCATGGGATATTATGGAACCCGTAACCTACTTCGTTACATATGGCACAGCGATGGCTGGCTATGCGTATTATTGCACAACAAAAACGGTAATCAAATACAATTTATTTATTCCTAAAGGCATTGTAGGTACTAACCCAATTTTTTTTTATTTTGTTTTTAGGAATATAATTATCCTGAAGTTAAGGACCGACAATACCTCCTTACACTACACAAACGTGCCAAAAAGAAGCGATTCGACATCGAAGAGTACAACTCACTGAAGCGTAAAATCGCCGACATCGAATACGATTTAAGACGACTTCGTGATCCGCTCAATTTACAACTTGGACAAATAGAAAAAGGGACCAATCGAAAGTGTCCCATAAATAAACCACCTTCATCAAGAGGTGTTGAGAGCTCCAGTGAAAATGATTCCAGCATACCTCCAACGGCTACTAATTTAATTTTTACAGCGAAAACGCCGCGCACAGCAACTGAGGCAATAAAGGAGCTTTTATCGCTCTCAAGTAGAAAAAAGAATTCTGACCAATAGACCAATACTTAGTTTTGTATTAATTAATAACACAAATAATTCATTTTAAGTGCCCTTTTTCTGTTACAACAAAAAAAAAATAGAATTTTGAATACACAAAAAAAAAAAACAATCAAAAAAAATATACAAAAATGTAATATTGTAACAGTAGAAGCTGCGGATACACAGGATGACTTTTCTTGGTTCAAACAAAGACATTAGTTATTTAGAATAATCAATTTTTCGACTCAATACTCTGCAACATGAGATACATTTAAGATTATTGCAACTTCTCAAACTTCCGCGCTACTTGGGAATCTAATATTCCTTCATATTGACAATGTGCGATGTTTTGCCAAATTGTTCTCCAGGACCCACTAAAAGTCATTCGTGCATCCCATGCTTAGAAATAGGTTATTATTTGTTTAAACTAAAAAAAATTAAAGAAATTGTTATTTATTGCCAACTCTGAAATTCGTTTTTGGCGCACATGTATTTTTAAATTGAATATTTATATATTTTGTGTATTTTCGTTTGTTTGATTTATTTGAGTTTTGTTTTCATATTTTTTGAAAAAAAAAAATTTTCTGTTCATCTATTTAAAACTGTATTTGTTCATTAATTTACCATTTCTTTTATTATATTTATCAGCGCACAACACATACACATTATATACACAAAATCTGTCTTTTGATGTTACATATTATTTGTTGTAATATATTATTAAATTATTATAAATAATAATTAACTCATATCATTATTTCTGTTTTTATGTCTAAATACATATTTTAATTTAATAGTTCTTTTTGTAGTTAAATAAATATTGAGATTGAGTGTTATACCTGTTTTTTTTTTTAATTTATTTTTCACCACTGACTCTTCATTTGTTATAATTTTGTTCTTCCGCCAAACTTGGTTAGATTTTCCTAATTGTAATTAATGTTAAAAAAAAGTATTTATAAAAAATGGTTGTATTTAGTTATATTTGTTCAATCAAACATCTTGAGTTTAGAATAAGATGACAGTAAATGTAAGGCATTTAGAAAAGTTTCTTAGTTACTTCCTAAAGTAAAAAAAAGGACCTAGATTCGATGCCTTCGAATTTAGGGAGTACACATTTTACAAGTTTCTATTTTCATTTTGTACTACTGCACAACTTCACTGCATAACCTCCTATTGGCTGGTCTTATCAATACCTTTCTTTAGTCTGTATATCAAATCTGTAGTTCGGGATTTATTTTAATTATGTAGCTTAACATTTTGTTATACAATTAGAAAAATTGGGAATATATTGCCCTTCAAAACTTCGTTAGTGTTTTCCATTAGAGAGCTATGAAGAACTTATCCTTACCTGATCCGTTTGTCTGCCTGTTTATTTTTCTCAGGTACATTCTTTATTTCTTTATTCCTCCCTCAAGTAACAAAACTTTACGTAGACTACAATTAGAAATACAAATAAATCTGTACATACATCAATTTTAATATTTAAATTAAAAAATCAACTAATGTCGATTTCCTTTACACACTAGAGTTTTCTATCCTGTATCGAAAATTTTTCGTTTGATATGTAAACAAGTCCGTGTTTTATGTACGTATAAATCCCTGCTTCAAATATGGATTTGAATAATTTGATTCCAGTCAAAGCAAAATCTATTTTTTTAGTGTGAAAAAACGCAAAATCTGGCGAGGGATCAAAATCTTCACACAGAAATAGATTTTTTTAGGTGTAAAGGAAATCGACATAAGTTATACTTTATTTTAATTCAAATCAATGGCAAAATTATATTCATTAAAGTCTATGCAAGATTTAGTGATAGGATTTTGGCGAGCGTAGTTAGTAGATACTGTGATTAGGAACATTTAAAAATCGCCAATCCTCGGACGCAAAATACGAGCATGTACCTAGATTAATTTTAAACATTAAAAACAAAACCGGACAGTCAATGACACAATTCAAAAGATCAGAGGCAAAAAAGTACTGAATTTAGTTTTTCTTGGCAAAACAAGAAGTGTTAAGTCTGTAAGCATGCATCTAGTTTCACTTTGAATTTGAAAGGATTTCCGTAGAACAAACCCAGTGAATCTCTTTTGAACCTTTTCTGAACGATAAGTATAAAATTGTGTATAGGGATTGCATATAACGCTACAATTTTCCAGCTGCGGTCTAACAAGACTAGAATAGAGGGTTTTTAAGGGTGTACGCATCTTCAAGGTTTTTTTAATTTCGAATTGAGAAACCCAACATAGAATTCGCTTTTGAAAAGCATAAAATGTATGACAACAAAAAATCATTTTGGAGTAGAATATAGCTCCTAGGTCTTTCTAGATGACAAATCCCTATGAAATATTATTATCGAGTTTGTATTGTTGAAATATATTAAGCTTCTTCTTTAAAAAATCAGATTGAACCTTATTTGCATCATGAATTCAATTAATGCTACCGAAAACTTTCAAGTAATCAACAAATAAAAGCCATTTAAATTAAGATCGATGAAGTGGTAAATAATTTATGAAAATAATAAAAAGCATTGGTTCAAGATGACTTCTTTGAATAACACACCTGACAAGTTAATTATTTCTTTAGAAAATACATTATCAATTTTGACAATATGTTTTCTTTCACTTAAGGACCGAAAAATGGAAGCCAAACACCTAAAGTTTTTTCAAAAAAACACAATGTTGAACACGTACAAAGGCCTTCGAAAAATCGAAAAATGTATATAGTGTCTACTTGCCAGGGTTTTTTCACATGGATTAGACAGTAGTTAGAAAATATTGCTTAATTTATTGCAAATCTTCCTCTCAAAACCATGTACATGTACATAGGTATTTGGAAATGTGATTATGAATAAGGCTGTATAATTTATTTTAGGGATTAATTGCAACTTTGCAATGGGTATACAGTTTTCAACAGATCCTTTTGAACCAGGGGGGTTATTATGAAAAACGATACTCGTTCAAAATAAGGCTTATTCGTTAAATTGCGATTAGGAAAAACGATTGCAGTAGCACTTAATCGTCAAATTGCGATTAAGAAAAACGATAATAGTAAAAATGAGTATTTTTATTTACGAATGCCTTCAGCTCTCGTTCAGCTTTCGTTTTGGCGGTAGTTGTCAAATGTCATTTATTTTTTTATTTTTGTTTGGTTGGTTTTTGTTTTGTTAAGTGATCAAAAAAATGTAAGTTAATAATAAATAAAATTGTGAAAAACATAAAAATAAGTTATTTCTAACCTTCTAGTCCTACAAGTAATGCTAAGCAGTTGGATTTGCTGGTAGCTTTTATCATTTTTCGTTTTTGCCTGGCAATTTTTTTTGCTTTCTATTTTCGTATCTTGTAATCGCTCTTCGCCATGACTTTCGTTTCTTCGAGTTTCGTTTTTTCTGCCGTTCGTTTCGTAATTAATAATAAGGGCCCAGGTTTATGAAGGGGAATTAAAAAAATACATTGACTTAAAGACAGGTTGAATATAAAACAAAGTGAAGCTGAAAGATTTGTACAAGTTTTTAAAAGAATCGGAATATTATCTGGTGAGGTGGAGGTTAGATTTTGAGGTGTAAATTCAGGCTTCCTAGATTATCTCGGCTTTGCCCCATGTGGGCACGAATTTCTAGAGAAAACCCAAACTTGTGGAATGTACTAATTTTTAAGGATGATCAAGCCAAATCAATTACTTTAACTGTATTTGAAGAAAGCGGTATTTCTGTGTAGTTTCTAGGCTCTCATATTTCTGTATTTAATTTCATTTCATCGCACTTGCTAGAACAATTTGAATAAAACCATATATAGATTTTCGTATAATATAAGTACGTTGGCGGCGTCTTTCGAATTTCGGCCGAAATAGTTCATAGTTGAATATGAACAAAATATTTTAAAATGTGAGTCGTACAACTTTTAACTATTCTTGATCAAATTAGTTATCAATTATGTTTGTGAAAAAAAGTAACCTGTGGCGTATACGTACTTTTTTATTCAGTGTTGCTATACATTGTGGTTAGTGTTTTTTTGTTTTTTAATGTTACTTACTGTCAAATTTAACGTTATTATTATTATAAATTGTTTATTATTGGTAAATCAATGGTATGTTAAATTTTTTCTATCAAGAGATTCGTAATGTTGTTTTATAAATGTTTGTATTAATGAAAGTAAAATAAAGGGTTTTCCAATAAGAGGTGTTATTTTGATATTCAAAGAAAAATGGTATTTTTGGAGATAAATGATCGGATGTTTATTTCATTATAAAGAGGAAGGTATGCCGTTCCATAACCAAATCGCAAAGTGGCTGATGAGGCCCATTTCCACCTCGGAGGCTACGTCAACAAGCAAAACTGTCGCATCTGGGGCTCGGAAAACCCAAGAGTTATTGTTGAAAAGCCTCTCCATCCTCAACGCGTGACTGTTTGGTGCCCAGCGTCGATTCAAGACCTCAAAGATGAAATTCGTGAGGCTATCGAGGACATAGGGCAGCCACTTTGCGATTTGGTTATGGAAAATTTCATGAAAAGGATATGGTCCTGTAAGCGTGGTCTTGGCGGCCATTTGGCTGATGTTGTGTTCCATTATTAACGGCATACCTTCCTTTTTATAATGAAATAAACATCCGATCATTTATCTCCAAAAATGCCATTTTTCTTTGAATATCAAAATAACACCTCTTATTGGAAAACCCTTTATTATCTTAATACAAAATTTAGTCGAAATCATTAGAGAAATATTTCCGAGAAAAAAAATATATATATGAACATACAATGCGGGTCATTGGGATAGATGCAACATTTTGTATTTCATAAATCTTACCAAGTATATAAAGTTTATTGAAAGACAGTTCACAGATATTTGTTACTCTTTTCCTCAGTAGTGATACACCAATTTCTTTTTTATTGTTCACTGTAATAGGAATATATAAACACAAAGCATATTTTTTTAATTTATGTATTTTCTTAATTCTACGTTTTTCTTTATACAAAAGAGTACACATTTAAAATTATTTATGAAATTTAACTTTTCAACTAGTCTTAAATTGTTAAATTGATGAATTTATCCAAAAAGCTGTAAGAAGTAGAAAACGCGCATTGTTGAGGTGTACTGCGAGGAAGTATCTCTCGTCATGAAAAGTACTACTTATAAGCCGCTCGGAATCAGCAGACAAATTGCACACAGGAAATCAATAGGTTTTGGATCTCTATAAGCTATAATAGCCCCTAATTTATTTATTCTGTTGTCATCTTGAAACACTGATAATAAACCAAATAGTGTCACACTTCGACTTCTGGATGTCTAAGCCGTGTTATTGTCCAAAATGATAAATAATATCAAATTATTTGGTAGCATTTCGCAATCAATTAGTATTGTTGACTTATCAGCTGCTTCTATTTGTTAATGAAGATTAAAAAACAAAATCAAGAGCGTCAAGAACTTAATTTTGAATAAAACCGATTTGTGCAAAACTTGGATCTCGAAATCCTTATAGAGCTAGAGCTGCTTTAAATCCAGTTTTGAAGCTATTGAACAATATTGTTGTAAGAAATTTAACACGTTTAGGTTTCAGATGTACCAGAAATCCCTTAGTTCAATTCTTTTCACTTTTGCTGTGAACTTACTGAAACTGAAATTTTTTGGACTAGCTAAAATTATTTTTTTTTTAATTAGTTTCCATTAAAAAATATATGATTCTATGATCTTCGGTATCATTATTTTCTTGATTTACCCAAGGGTGTAATCGGCTTACCGTGTAGTTAACTTATGCTCTACGGGCTTAAACATAGCCAGCCTTGAATTTTTCAGTTAGCATAAAAATTAATTGATGGCCAAATTCCTAAGAAGCCAAAATGCAGTCAATGCTATTTTCTAGTGCAAATTCAGAGGAAAGAGGTATTTGTGACAATACAAATTTGTGATACTACAAAGGTAGTTTCCATTATTAATTTTGCTTTAAAGAGACGCTGAAAGTTGGGAATAAATGTAAGAAAGAATATCTTGGAGTTTATTAACACTCAACGTCAAGCAGACTCTTTTACAATTTGTTTAATATTTATGGTTGAAAAACAATGCTTCTGCATTATTCTATAGCTTGTAGTTAATTTCATGAACTGTCTTAGATAAAAGCCTTGTCTTGATTACAATTTAAGTTATTCTAGAGTACAATAATAATTTTCATGGTCCATGATTTTTCAATTTGCAAAAAGCTTGCCGACTTCTTTGAGCGTAAAATGCGAAATCTACGTACAAATCTCGGTCCAGTAATTGAACTACTAACTTCAACGATGGAGTTTTGTCTTTGGTAGTTTGGCGATTCGGACAGATTTTTGCGAATTAGTTTTCTTATTTATAGATTCTCTCAACTACATATGTATGTATATCCAAATGTGTCCATTGATTTGCATGGAATAGCGAAACTCGTTCAAAAGTTATAAAGTACTTTACCTATCTTGAACTAGCTTGTGAATATTGTTGCAAATTATAAAATATATAAAGTGAAAGCTACAAACGTATTAACTTTAGGGTCGCAGGTTTTGTCTAAGGTCTACCTTTATTTTTTTTTTTTTTGCATTCAAAAGGCAACTGTACTATGGTTTGAAACAATTTATTCACCAAAACAAAGAGCAACAAAAAAATTTAAATTTTTTTAATACCTTTACCTCAGAAAAATTATTGAGTTTTATCTTATCTTACTACAAAACAAAGTATTACCTACAAACATGTCAGATTTTGGTTGGCACTGAGGCATAAATTAAAGTGTGATTTGTAGTAGCACCTCTTACACTAGACAAAACTATTTTATTTGTTTTATTTTTAATTATGGTGCTTAACTTTTGGCCTTCTAATCACCTATTCAATTGGAAATACGGAAGAATAATTCGAGCCGTGGGAACGCTTCTGGTTTCGATTCTGAAAACGAATCCAGATGCATTTTCTCTTCTTTTCAGAAAAAGAAACCAATCGAAAACACCATAAGTCAAGTATTTTTTTTATTTTAGTTATACCTGAAAAGTTGGATTCAATTTGTTTAGGAGATTTGCTTTAAGTTACACTTAACTAAACATCAAAAACTTGCCCTACTTTAAGTTGTTAATTAAATTTAAGTTTATTATCTAATAATATTTGTTTTGATTCTTTACTTAGTGATTTTTATTTTATTTTTATGCAATACCTCAACAAGCGCAAACCCATTACTTTATGTACAAACATTAACTTTGCCAATAACATTTTCTTAAGTTTGACAATCAGCAACGAATAATTCAAATATAATAGGTTTATGTAATTAAATTTATTATTTAGTATAAATGTACCTTTAGTGAAATTAAAAAAAAAGCACACAAAAAACCAAAACAAAATAATTTTCCGTCTATCAAATAAATAAGTTATTTTATCTACTATTACCACCATTCTCTACTAAAAAATAAATATAAAAACGAATTGTTGTGCATAATAAAAATATATTATATAGAATTGATAACGATAAACATAGGTAAGTTGTTAGTTAACATAAAATTAGAATAAAAAGCAAACAGCATGTACATAGAAAAATAACACTTAACTGTTGGTTGTGTTAAACAAAAATATATATAAAAGAATAAATATTAATATAAAACCCATGGAACAAATTTCTATATAAATAAACTATACAACTTAAAGAAAAATACATTTTTAGTACTTAATCTTATTAACTCACTAAGAAAACTCCCCAAAAGTAACAAAAAGCTTTCAAATTTGTCTTTATTGCACCAACATTTAACAACAACAAAAATCATTAACTCAATGTTTAAATCTTTTACCTAAACAAATAAATAAACATAAGCTATAAAAGAAAAACTAAATCAAACTATGTGCTAAAACACACTTTAACTAAACCTTAATATTAAACTTTTAAAATATACATATTGTGATTTAATTATAAATATAAGAACAACAACAAACTTAGCTTGATTCTACATTTAAAAAAATAATAATAATTTAATTTTCCTATTGGTGATAGTTTAACTATTCCACAATAACACGTACATTCTTAAACAAACTCCTCTTCCCTTATCTTACTACAAACTTATTATTAAAAATCATTTTGAACAAAACTTGACGAAATATTTAACAATTTCAAACAATTAAATTCAAATATTCCATTTATTTCGTTAAATCATAAATAAAAATGTAAGATATAATATTGTAATTTAATGGCCAAAGACTTAACAAAATTTATAATAAAAAAAATGTATCAAAATAAAAATTTATTAATAAAAAAAATTTTAACTCTTTTTTACACATATTTATATTTAACAAAAAAAAAAACAAACCAAAAACCAAGTATAACTACATACAAATTGAAAACCTAACCTTTGATCATTTTTTATTCCAAAACTTTTCTCACGTTGATGGGGGCGAATGGATTTTCTAATTTTTTTTTAACAAATGCATTAAAAAAGTAAAACTAACAACAAAAACAAAAATTACGTAAAAATATTACTAAATTAAATTTATCTATTTATATATACATAAGTGCTTTATCAACTCCTATAACGGTTTTGTTTGTTAACCTCTCTTTAGCTCATATAGTATAAATCAGTTTATTTTAGATAAATTTTAATTAATAGAATGATAAATTTGTATGCTTATATGGTTATGACAATTTAATTGTTTTACTTATATTTTTTAGCAGGAAAAAAAATAATAATTGTTAATAAGTATGGCGAAACCCTGTATTGGTAAAAATGAATAAACTTATGGACAAAGATATTTCATCGAAAATAAGAAAAGTGTTGTTTTTTTTTTTTTGGTGGGTGGTACTACATTACTAAATTCGAATAACATTTTTATAATCAATGTTTTTCATTTTTGTTTTATATATCTAAATTTTTTGAAGATAATAGACGTAAATGACCCCTGCGCTCATTCAAGCATATGCGACACCTGACCAGAAAATTATTCATTGCGGCCTGAAGGGTTAAATTCGTGATCACCTTAATTACCGTCCCAATGGATTGTTTCAATTCAGTTAAATTCCTTGGTTTAGCTTTGTACACCTCTTGCTTAACATTACCCCATACAAAAATTCTGGTGATCTTGGGGCGCATTCTGCATTCCGAGTGAATTCAATTTTTTTCAATTCACTACAAATTTATTTTCAAAATGTCAAAATCAACTGAAAAACAATTTGCATCATTTATTCAAACATTATTTCTTGTGCAAAACGAAAAAAATCTCCTGAAATAGATTCAATATTATTATTAATAATAAGTGGTAGAAGAGAGGAAAATCAAGAAGAGAGAGTTCGTGTGAAAGCCATAATTTTAGATCTTCGAGAAGCAGTGTAAGTTTAAATGGGGAATGAGTTAACATAACATAGACATAGTTGAGTTGTTTGTAGTTTCAAAAGAGGCATTTGCTTACATTTTTGGGAGAAATAAATCCTCAATAAAATCGGCTTCAATACCCTTAAGGACTATTCACATAAGAGCGACCAACGACCAACGAATAAAAAAACAAATGGGATTTAAAACATATATAAGCCTAAATTCTTCACAAAAACATTACAAAAGGGTAGCAATCTAGTTTAATTTAATGTTAATTTATTAAAATTAGCGTTGTAATTGCTAAAATGAGAGAAATTTGAGAAAATAAATTGGTCGTCGCGAATTGCAATATGATTGCTACGAACTGTCAAACACTATTCGCGTCCCACATACCATCCACACTGCAACGAATGAATTGTTCGCGCGCGGCTAACCTCAAAATCATTCTAAGTTATCTAAGTAAACGCCATTCGCGACGAATAAAAAAAATGCATGTGAACGAAATGTCAAAATGGGCGAATGTTCGTTCATTCGTCGGCCGTTGGTCGCTCTCATGTGAATAGTACTTTAAGGGGCCAGTTATAGCTATCATTGGAACAAATCAGTGGAATGATGACTTCATTTTTTTGACAAGCCAGTTATAGCAATCATTGAAAAATTGGTTTCAGTAAAAGATCCTGTCAGTGGCTGATTACAACCAATTATATGCATTTGAGGTTAGAGTTGATCATTGAAAGGAAAACTGACATTTGAGAATAGAGAGAATCGAATGTCGTTTTTATCAATCCGGAATCTCTCTCCGATCCGGAATACCAACTGAACACTTTTTTTGATTCTGACGTTTTTTGTGATTGTTTGTGTGAAACATCAAATGTGGAGTAGAGTAGTAGTAGAACTTTATTGAGATTTTTTTTTTTTTTCAGTTTACATTACTTGATTACAAATGTTGATACACTTAATAACTAAAATAAAGAAATTTTTGCCGACTTAGACTTGGTCTGGCTATACAAAGTTAAATTTTTGATTTTTATGATTGTCAATTTAAACAAAATATTCAGTAAGATTTTATTAATGGTTATTAAGGAAATTAAAATGGTCTACTCAACACGACCATGCAAACATCAAATGTGGACAATAATGAAAATCAAGAATAAATATATGTTTTAAGATACACTTCACACAATTAGCATACAAAAAATCACAGCTGTTGAGTTTGACGTTTAACTATATGAATGTGTGAGTGCTTCTGGTTTCGATTCTGATTTCAAATCCAGAAGCAAATTTCTCTTCTTTTCAGAATCAGAACTGTCATTTTTTCCCAAGTGAACACTTTCAGAAGAGTCCGGAAGGCTTCCGGATTGCCAAATGAAAACGACATTCAGTGAAACGATTGTGTTCCATATTAAAGAAATGAAAATCAGCTGTTCATTGAAATTGATTTCTATCAGTGAAATAATAAAAGTGGATTTAAAAGAAAGTTTAAATCAGAATTTTGTATTTTATAGAGTAAAAAAATTCTAGTACTCATTACCATCATGGTTACCTTTGGTACTAATTAAAGCCATTGCAGTTTGTTTATTCGTCTTAAAAATGAGAATGAAAATTTTTAATGATGCATTCCAATGATAGCTATAGCTGGCCCCTAACAGATAATTTTCTTCTTTAACTTCTTTCATAAATTGCAACAAAACTTTTTCAATTTATTTTAATAAAATCAAGACAAATTTCAAAGCTGTATATTTAAATGTCAATTGTCACGCAATTGTAAAGGGATCGTAATCCCTACAGTCATCTTAGAGGTTATTTACCTACTTAAATATTCGGCCCTATCGAGGTAACCGTCTGAGCGGAATTCTCCGATTTCCTACGAATCGGAGACATTTTGCTTCAAGTTATTTCTCCGATCAGCTGATCGGAAATTCTGTCGGACAAAATTCAACGCATGCCATTTGTGTGCGATGAAGCACTTCTAATGGTCTTATATCTGACACATTCAAACAAACAAAATTTTCTCCGAAATCCTCCGACAAGTTCTTGTTGCAGAAAGTGTTCTTTTTAGAGAAATAAAATTAATTAAAATGTACAAAATATGTAAGTAATAAAGAAATTTACTTAATTTGCGTTAACTTGTGTTACCTATTTATAATAGACGTTTTGTTCTTAGGCAGAACGAAAAAACAAGTTCGCAACAATTACTACGTTTATATGCAGTATCGAAAGATCGAGTTGGATTAGGGTCGGATTTTCGACCCAGGTTTTTCGTCATTTGAGTTGAGAGCTCGATTTGGAGTTGAGTTGAATAGTGTTGAGCGATTCTGAAACATTTTGTTAAGCCAACTCCTCGACCCAGGTTTTTCGTCTCATATTTCGACTCGACACCGCTGAGCGAGTGAGATCGAGTCGAACGAAGCTCATTTCAACTCAATACCCGTTTACAAAGGGGCGAAGCGAGCTTCAAGCTCGCTTCAATACCTCATATAAACGTAGTAAATATGAGCGGATAACACCAAAAGGACACCAGAAATTGTAGCTGTATTTGGGAAGATCTGGCATAATCAGTTAAATTAATTGGGACCAAGACAAATGAATATTTGGATGGAAAAAAGTATGTTCGTGATCTTTTGTTTTGTGCATTGATCCATTTCCATTGTGATTAAAGTATCTACCTATTAGTCAAATAAATATAAAATATTGTGTTTCAAAAGTTTTTTTTTTAATTTATTATTATTATTTTTTTTACACTTCAAATGAAAACAAAAAACATGTATGGAAATAGGTAGAAGATTTTATTCGATAGTTTTGATTTAAGAATTGGTGCATCTAATTACATTTCTTAAAAACGCTAGCGCATTATAATTGAAAAAAATACTTTTTATAAACAATAAATTACACTCTCTCACAGATTTGGCATGGTTTAAAATGCTTATGGTGTTTATTTTATAAAAAATTATCGAAAATATATCGCATTTTCGATATATCGGTTAGTTAGCACATCTCTGTCTGAAATTTATATCCATCGCAATGCGTCGTTGGATTTCTGTAAAATTTCTTCCGATGAAAGCTACTATGAACCGAAATTGAATTTCCGACGAAGGATGCGTTGCGGAGAAAGTTCCGCTCCGACGGTTACTTCGATAGGGCCGATTTAATGTGCCTTTAACTCCTTAACTAAGCTATGGTTGTGTCACGTAACGTAAAAGAATGTGAAAATCTAATGCCAAAAAAAAGGCTGCTTAATTTTATACAACACAGCTGTTTTTATGACACCTTGAATCAGTAAAAATTTGGAAGACACCCCCGCCGCCACAAGCAAAAGAAAAAGATCTGAAAATTGGGATGCTTCCGACAAAGAAACGTCTTTATATGAAAATATTCCATAATACATTTGAAAAAAGAATTATTTTCTGCAAGGACAAAAGTGTCGATACAAACACTTCAAAGACAATACAAACTCACTATTTGAAACTTCGAAATTTCAAAGATGACAATTATATGTCAAAATACATTTTAAAATGTCTTTAAGTGACCTTTAAATTCGGTAAATGGCGATTAAGTTAAGAGGGGTTTAGTAACGTTACTTAAATGTGAAAATTGATTATAGATTTCATATTTAAGAGCTGTTTCGAGGTATTTTAAAGTTAAGCAACCTTTAAAATTTCTTTATAGATTCTGCTGCTTGTATTCGAAATGTAGAACACGAATTTTCTTCTTCGAAAAATCATTTCACAATGATCATTTTGTGTGGAATTCAGAACACCAACATTTCACATTCACAATGAGTGAAATGCAGAATGTGGATGACAAAACCCTGCTGAACGGGATACATCTACCACGCGTTTCTGGGTAAAAATAAACTTTAAAGGATGGTGGATGATAGTGTGGACAGTTTCTGATACAACGTTAATAAATATTTCTTTGAATTACTTCTTTTTATTGCCAATAATTTTATTTGTAAGCAATTTAAAATCTCAAAAACAAAAACTGCGATTTCATTCAAAGTCATCAAGAGCGACATTTCAATTCGTCAAATTTTTGACATTTAAGGCGAACTTCCAGTAGGTAATTCGCAAACCTTAATGCAAAATATGAGTTCATCGAGCGAGCCCCGATCGAGGTCTGAGCTAAAAAAGAAATGCAATTTGAGGGCTTTGAGTTAAAAAAGTAAAACGGTTCTTTTTTTTGACAGCTCAGTATTCCGCCCGGAGATAAAATTTTGTTTTGAATTCGACAGTAATAATCCCTAGTTTTCAGTTCGAGTGGGAATGACATTTCCATGTAAAAGTTCATACCCATGAAAATCGCAAAAAAACCTGAGTATATCCAATTTGAAAGTGAAATGCGAACTAATGAAGTAGTATGAAACTTGTGTGCCTGAAAACAGGAAACTACAATTTTCTGCCGATTCCCAACGGATAATGGGCTGAATTAAGTGATATGATACCAAAGTGGTAAGGCCAACAGAAAATAAATTTGTTCCAAAGAAAACTTTTTTTCTGGAAAAAAAAAATTTTCAACAATTTGTATTCTTTTTATGTATCATTCTTTTAAATAATCTTTTATTTCTCCATTTATATCAATCCATGAATCTGACAGTAGGAATTAGAAAAAACATTTCCGACTACCGGCACATGAGCAAACTTTTTATTTTATTTTTCTCTCATCACTATACACATTCAAATTGCCATCTAGATTTGATGTGGAAAACCTTGTTCTCCTATAAGAGCCATCTACACATCACAACAATTAACCTGTTGACAGTTTAACTGCATCTCACCAATGACAGCTATTTCACCTCGCAAATGTCAAAAACCCCACCGCAGCCATATTTTTAAGAGTATTTGCCCATTTAAGAGCGTTTTCCATATTAATTTCCCACAAATCTTTCTACCACAAAAAAATCAAAGAAAAATCACTTTGTTCGATACAAAAATCGCACTCGGAGTAGGGTGCGTCAGCCTCAGCCTTGCCTTTAGAAAATAAAGAATCGTGCACCGTCGTCGTATGGCTGCTGTCGCTAAATTTGTTTCGCCGCCGTCAAATCTATTTCCAATTAAACACTAATTAGTAATTAATACTGTTAACTCAAAATATTATTGCATTTTCAACCAAACAAATAAGATAAAACTCGTTTCGTTAAGAAAAGTTGTTCTTCTCATCGAAAACCAGAACAAAATCCGGATAAAAAAGGGAACGAAAGATTAAAGAAAAGAACAACCAGAGAATAGCAATACAAAGTGAAAATCCGAAACAGAAGGAATGAAAAACGCAAAGTGAAGCAATATTAGCTCCACACAGTGTGTTTTGTGAGTTTGTGTCGTGGTGGTGTGAAAGGAAAAAAGTCGGGCGTGGATAAAAAAGAAAATTTTACAAAATTCTCCTCGTCGACGGATGGCGAATTAAATATATTTAACTTAGTTTTATAAAATCTTCTAACCGGAATCCGGGTTATTCATTGTTTTTGCTATTTTTATCTCCAAAATCCCATCTCTGTGCGGCGAATTTGATAAAAGGAAATCTCCATCGCGACGAGACGTCGAAAGGAAAAAAATTCTCGACCAAAGGAAGAAATAGAAGTAAATGAAGTGCAAAAAATGTACCACTCCTGTAATTTCGCTCGGGAAAATGTGAAAGAAAAAACTTATTTTGTTTCTTGCGGCGAAAATAAGTGAATTTTATTATATTATCTTGTGCTTGTCCGTATATCTTTGTCTGAAAAGGAATTTCTTATGAATAATTTATCAATAAAAAGAAGTTTTTGGAAAAAAAATATAGAATAAGAATCTAAAGAGGAATTTTATACATATACACGACGAGTTAGTGGACGAGGACGGCGAAGAGGTATAAAAAGGGCATAAATAGAGGAGGCCGCTAAAACAGTGAAGTTGAGAAGAACAAACACAAGAAGCAAAGCAGAAAATAATAAATCAAAATGGCGCACCAACTGGCCCCATCCGTGAATTGCTCGTTAGACGATATCGATTTGAATGCTTTAAAGGTAATTTTTTATACCAATTACCAAATTTATTTTGGGGGGACACATACCGGTCCAACAGACCACCACCACCCGGAGAGTTAAAGGATCTCTTTGTCAAGAGATTTTCCTTTATCATAATTAATATAATGTTCATGTATTTTGTTTGAAAGGTGTGGCAACAATAAAAATAATAGTTTACTTTTTTTGTTTGAACAGAAGAAAGAAAGAATAAAATTTACTGATTCTTGGCTCTTGGGGGAAAAGGAAGAATCGGCAAATCGAGCAGAATAAAAAAGTCCAACAGAGAAAGAGAGCGAGGTGTACATTATTTGTTTGATTTTTTTTTTTTAATTTTTCATCCCACACTATCTCTTTAGTTTTGGTAGTTCTCTTTGGGGTTCATCTGCTGTCACATTTCGATATTACCGTTTTTTTTTTTGTTTCTCGATGGATGCTAGTGTTTCTTATGCAAGCAAAAAAGTATTTACTACTTTATAGATGAAGAATTAGAAAGTATCTAATATTTTCAGAAGATTTTACATATTTTATTTACGGTTTTCTCAATATACCTATCTATTGTATGTAGAATGTTGATAGAACAAATATTATCAAAACCTTTTAAGTCGTTTTCGAGAAAATTGAGATCTGCCTTCAAAAAAGAATGACTCAATTAAATTTTAAATCGCAATCAAACGGAAGGCATATTATTATATTTTGTTGTTATAAACTGATTTACTTGCAAAATGTTTTATTAGATTAGAAAGAAGCCAATGACCCGGCATTTATTGTATTTATGAATTTTAGAGAACATAAACAAGTTTGTTTTTTTTAGAATAGAAAGTATTTTTTACTAAAATATTCTCAAATGAATGCAAATCGATTCATCAATGATCTTGATGAAGTCATTGAACGACAGCAACATTTGGTGTATATGCATATATGTATACATACATATGTATATGTATAAATGCAAATCAATCAAAAAGATAACAAAAGACCTTACACAATGTTAACTGAGAATGCAATTTTCCATATCAGCTTTTTAAATTCCAGAAGCAGTATGATCGCTTGTGAGGCGATAAGAAGTTTTCAAAGAAGTCTCATATATGTATATAGTAGGATTGTATTGAAACGGAAATACGTATTCATTCTTCGGTTGAAGGGCGTAACCTGGATCATACCTAGAAGATAAAAGATAAGTGCTTATGGGCATGTGTGAATAGATTTTGGAATAGTATAAGAACTAAGCAAAAGCGTTGCAGCTAAATTTAGGTAGGTATTGTCCTTCCTTAGCTTTTATCCAAATGTTACAAATTTTTCATTTAGAATTTTTACAGTTAAGAAAGACAAACAAATTATTTTTATGTTGGATTCTAAACCAAATATCTCCGTTACTATTTAATATAAAATGAGTCACTTCTTTAATTTTATAGGGATTTGTGTGTAAAGATTTTAGCAATGGCCAAATTCACTTGACATTCCTATAAAAGGTTTGTCGTTGCTTTTGTTTTAATGAAAGCACAGTATCAAGGCTAACGGAAGAAATATGGCATATTATTACTAGTCAGCTTTTAGTTAATTGAACTAAAAAAAATAAATAAGAGGCCATTAGATGTCGTCGAGAGCCTAAACCTTGTGACTTACAAATATCAACCATTACTGTGTGCGGCACCAGAAATGGAGTTGTCCTACAATTTTCCGCCTATTTCGAACGGCTAATGAGCAGCACTTTTCTTGACAAAAGCTACTCTTACAGGATTTGTTAATTCCTGGCAAGAGGCAGTGCACCCCTGAAAAACTTGTTTGCAGCGCCTGAAAGCCGAATCTAAGATCTTCTGCATGACAGTCGAACGCACTTACCATTATGCCAAAAGGTACTACAATTAGACTAAGTAGAATGTTACATAATCAGCATTTCTCCACAAGAAATAAATAGATCAAAACAATTGAATATGCGGATTCAAAAAATTTCGTTCTAAACTTTTTGATAACAAAAGTGATGAATTTTAAATTCAGAATTTTCAGACTGACTAGCTTTAATAGGTGGGCTGTGTGGTCATATGGAAGTATTATATTCCAAAAAAGGATTTGCTTTCCTTTTTTACATGTAGGTATGTACGCAAATAGGTATAATGTATTCAAAAAAATTATGTAGGTATTAAAAAGTACATATTATTGATTAAATACCTATGCCAATTCACCTCTTTATGACAAAAAATATTATATACAAATCTTAACTTAAATTCTAATGTAGTAAAACTTGATGAGTAGTAATTGGTCTGTAGCACCAAAACTTTGTGGTGGAATTGGCTAAGGTGATTTGTGACAATTGAGAGGAACAAATTCGGCCTGTGTAAGGTGATTGTCACAAGTGACAATCATATTTTTTTTACTTTTTCTTGAACACCTATTTTATTGTGTTTCAAAGTAACAGTAAATAACAACAGCACAACAACTTTGCATCGAATTAATAAGATTTTCACATCTTTCTGCAGGTATGGACGTCCAAGATTGCTGTATAGCTTCCCAAAGGGCTGTGTTAGTAGTTGGCCTACAACTAGCAACTTACATACTTCTTGACATCGCAGCAAAGATTTTCTATAGGGTTGAGGTCTGGAGACCGCGCAGGCCACTTCATGACATTAACTTTCTTTTCTTAGAACCACTGCTTCGCAAGTTTACTTACCTATAATATGCTTGTTCTAAGACCCATTTCAGTGGCATCTCATCTTCAGCATATTAGAACATAACTTCCTCCATGATCTTCACATACATAAATATGTTTATCCATAATGTCTTCAATCCGGTATATGGGAGCAGCAACACCACAGAAGAAAAAACATTCACAAATCATTATGCTGGATCGTCCATGTTTTATTGTCTTAGCTGTGAAGCGTGGATTATATTCTGTGTTTAGAGGCCTTCTTTCATGTTGACGAGATCCATTTCTGGGACTCGTCTGGCCACAGAATATTCCTCCACAAAAACATGAAAATTCAGGGACTTAGCAATGATTTTATTTACACAACTATTATTTTGACCGCATCTGTATATCCTCAACACATATATTCAGTTCTTTTTATTTATAAAATTAAGCGTTTTAGACAAAAAAATAAGTGCATTTATGTAAACTGTTTGTCTTGTCTCTCCAAATACTGCCAAATTTGCAATAGTTTTTGGTGATCAACTTACGCAGACCACATATTATGATCACATATGATTTCCATAAATGTGACAACCAGCAATAGCCGATTTTACTCCTGGCTTTCAATTACTAGCCTCTATGATCTAAAAATAAAAAAATGTTTTTTCAAGTGTCTTGCCTCTTGTAAAGAAGTGACGAACCCTCTAAAAGAATTTGATTTTAATAAAAAAAATACTTTCTATCTTAGCCGTGCGAACTCAGCAAAAAATAATTTTAGGTCTTCTCCATTCCTGTCGACAACACGCAAACAGGAATACGAAGATCTCCACGAGCTGTTGTATATTCTATATTTTTTTTTAAACAGCTATGTACATATAAGGAAACTTGATTCGAAAGGGGCTAGATCTAATTTATAAATGAATATATAGGTATGTAATCAACGAATATAGTCAAAAAAGACTTGAGACAATGAAATCATTACAGAATTGGTAATATACCTACTGTGAACCTCTGATGACAGCATAGAGTCACTACTTAACTAAAACCGGATTTTATTTTGGATTAATTTATGTTCTTTTGGTGAAAACAATTTTTCTTTTGCTCTGTTTTTTATTGATTTGTTTTTACTTATGCAACTCAACCAAATTAAAAGGCGCTCAACAAATATCTTTTCTAATAAGCATGAGCTTAAACCAAAATGCTTTTTGATATGAGCGTGGAAAAGTAAAAAGGTATTTCAAAAAATTGTAGGTACGACATCCCGCAGGTATTGTTGAACACATTTGTTGAGTTTATTTTCGAAAGTAATATATTAGACATATTAGACTTACATAACTTTTTCCTGTTTTTTTAATTCCATCAACTTGTCGATATTCATAATTGAATCAGGCGTACACCTTGATATGTAGGTATATAATCCAATTAAGCTATAACAAGATAACTTTCTTCAAAACTAGTAAATTTGAATTTGCAAAAAAAAACATCCTTACTTTTCATCCAAGTCGTTGGTATTCGCCAGAAAATTTTAGATTCCCTCCATTCCTACTATCCAACATGCACCGCTCCGCTTCTTTACGAGATGTTGGGCCACAAATTTATTTTTTCATGTTACTTTTCACAAGATGAAGTCATAATTTTTTTTTAAAACAGTAAAACAAAATATTGATTTAGGAAACCATTTTTAGCAATTGTCCTTTCGATTTCATTGATAATGGTTTTTTATGTACATACACATCATCATACATACCAATATTTGTACATGTGTATGTACATGTCCATATATGTGTCTGAATGTAGTCTGGTTACAAAGATATTATTCCATTCAATTAACTTTTCAAATTAACCACAAAGCACCCAGATAGAAACGGCCACACAAGAATAACCACATAAAACGAAGAACTTTATCATACAAAAAAAAAGAGTAACCAATTGAGTGCATGATGGGACTTGCTATTCACCAGTCATGATCGATTGCGTCATCGTTAATTTCTTATTCATTGTTACATTATAGAGAATCAGAATAATAAGAGTTACTGGACAAACCGCTTCTGGAAACACTTATGGCCAAACCACAATCTCGCGTTTGGTCGGTCGGGCTTTGACATTTTGAATAAAAACAATAGACTCTTATGAGGCAATCTGAAATGTTACCTCCGGCGTTGCGACCGCTTTATATCGTAATATCGTAAACGTCAGACCAACGCCAGGCCAAAGCAAAAGTAGATCTATTTTCTATTCGGTCGGGCGTTTGACAGTTCATTGTCGGCCGTATTTTGTATTTGTTTGGAAAGTTGAAAATTGAAGTGAAATAAGAAGTAAGTAATTGAAGTTCTTTTTTGTCTGGGAACTCCTTGCGAAAAATACCTTTAAAAAAATCAATTTTTATTGCAAACAAAAATAATTTCAGTGGCAGATACTGCTTACATAAGGGTGAGAAATAATCTACACCTAGGAGAAATTGGTTTTCTCCAAGAATGCTTTTCTAGTTCTGACTCGATAAAAGTTCTCAACAAATCGAATGTCGCCGGTTTCATTCGGGTTATTTTCAAAAAATGTTCTGGATCATGCTTTTGCATTGCATCATAATTAAGAGCAAAGAATCCATCAGCAGAGTATATCTAATAATGAGTAGGGACACTCTCTACACATAGGCAAGTCCTACTATCACAAATAAAAACAAGAACAAAAACAAACAATAAGCGTGAGAAGTTCCAAAGTATTAATTTTAATCCTTACGACAATTCACTAATGTAAGAAAAAACCCACAATATTTTTTTCAAGCACCACCACAAACAATCTCATTCGTAAGATATATAAATGCAATATTTTTTCATAAGGTTTTTTTAAAGGCGCGTTAGGTTGGTTGCTTGTGTGCGTATTTTTTCTCTGTGCCGTTCTCAAAAGAAGAGTGACCATATTCTTTTTTTTTCGTGATACTGGATTTATTTCTGTCGATTAATTTTTTTTTAATGATATAGACCATATAAATGAATTTTAAATTTGTATTTCATTTTTAAATATTGAAATATTCATTTGATATTTGTTGGTATTCTCAAAAAATAAAACGAAGCCATTTTTGGTTGAGTAGTAGCAACAGTATTTTTACTTCTTAAGTATTTTTTTTTTTTTAAAGTTGGTCACACTAGGAGGAGTGGATTGGGAATTGTTTACATTTTTTTCATAATGTATTTTCAAAGGCGCGACGAGTTGAATTCTTATCTCTCTTTCACCATCACACTTCTTATTTTCATCTATTTCTCATTTCTGTGTACTTAAAAAAAATTTACTGATTAGAAACACGTGGAGAGTGTCCCTACTCATTATTAGATATACTCTGTCCATCAGTGTCTCTGCTTAAATTGAGCTCCCGAACCCATCGCTGCCTTTCTACTCATTTTTCGTCGTTTTTAAATGCCTCATACCCAGCATAGCTCACAACACCGAACAAGGAAAAGTCAAGGAGGTCATAAAGATCATCCATATCGGCCATATCCATCTCTTGTTTAAGAAAATAGCTTTACAAATTAACTATTTTAAATGCCCAAAATTTAAAATACGCAATATTATATACCTTGTAAATTAATAAACAGTAACAAAATTCATTGGAATATAACAATTAGGTAGGTACTTATCAAAGATGTCATGGAAATGTCAGTCAACGCTCGAGGTTTGAAGCTAAATTTCGTTTTACAAATGCTACGGTCGCGCTTTTTGACACACAAAATCGTATATACGATCAAACGCCCATTTAACGCCGGACCGACGAACGCGAGATTGTGATTTGGCTATTAAACTTGTCACAAATATTATAATGCAACCCTCTCTCTCTCTCCTCAATGGCTGTAACACAATAGGTTGAGTGAAATCTCTTGTGTAGGATTAAGTGCTTACGACTTAAAAGGTCATGAGTTTCCATTCATTCAATTAAAGGAAACCAACTCTCCTTGATAAATGATACAACGGATGTCACCCCGCCCGTAGGGATCAGAACAAATTAATTGTGTTAAATTCATTGTCATCAGTGCCAAAACAACGAAAAATTGTGGCTTGAGAAATAAAATCACATCTTGACTTTTATCATGTCAGCAAGAAAAGTTTTCTTTTCAATTACTTGAAGTGGAAAAGATGTAAGGATAAACTTTCTAGTTTGAAAGGGGTTGCGACGGGAGGGGGGGGGAGTTGAAAAGTTTTGCTATCGTAAGAATAAAATAAAGTTCCTTAGGTATGTAGGCATGTACTAATGTATGTACATGATTGAAATATAGAAGGGATGTCAGCTGACAGTCTACCAAATGCACACAATGTTCAAGGACTTGTGCATAATTAAAGTTAAAAAGTAAGCTGATAACAAAAAAGCACTTTTAAACATAAAAGACAACTGCCAGTAAAATCTTACATAAAACAAACTCTTTTTCGTATGTAGGTAGATGTCTACCTGACTCTTCTTTGCTAATTCTGTATTCAGTGTAATGGATTTGTTTGCTCTTCGGTTTCTTTGAAAGTTAAATGCTTATTTTGCGTGGAATAAATTAGTTCTTGCAAAGCAATCATATACAAAACGACCCATCTGATAGAAACAATGAAACTTTAAGACTCATTGTTCATTTAAATTTTTTTATGTTCATAAATCATGCAGGGGTGGAATCGTCTAAGGTGATAGTTGATTGTGATTGTCATTTTGACAATCGCTTTCTCTATATTTCTTTATTGATATTATGGAGACAGCTATAGTCAAAATGACAATCACAATCAACTATCACCTTAGCCGATTCCACCCCAGGTTAATTAACAAATTGATAAGGATTTTGTTTAACTTTAAAGTTCATTCATAAAAGTAGCTGTACATTTTATTACAAGATAGTTGCCTTCAATAGTTTTGTATTTTAATTCAAATAAAAAATGTTATTGCTGTAACATTGGGCACAATAGATAGATAAGGTCGCAGTGCAAACCCGCTCTCAATATTCATTCGTACTACCTATGAACTATTTACATATATGGTTATCAGATGTGGTTATCGATATGATTCTAACTCTTCAAGCAATTCAGACGGGAGAGTTGTAGTTTCATCGAGTTTCTGTTTGGGAATCATATTTCTAGTATTGCTGATCGACCCGATGTTCAGATGATTATTTATTAAGTACTTTTTTTTATTGCGGAATCATGAAAGGCGTTTTTCTATTTAAACAAAAAATGTCGGTAAAATACAAGGAACCTTTTGTTATAAACCTCTGAACGTTCAGCATGATTTGAATCAAACTTGTTATGAAAACCTTTGAATACTTACTATCAAGTTGTCCGCTTAAGGACTCTTACCAAAGACTTCCATTTTTTTAAATTTTTCTTATATTTTTGAACGTGGATATTCGACTTCTTCGTTTATGGAATTTTTTATTGAGTTATTGACTATTTGGTTATATTATTAATATTAATATTAATATGATAAGGCACTGTTTTCTAAAACTTTGTTTAGTCGATTTTCTTTATATACATACCTACATACATAGGAAATGAATTTCCGTGTGAAGATTTTGATCCTTCGCCAGATTTTGCATTTCTTCACACCAAAAAAAATCGATTTTTCTTTGACAGGAATCAAAATCTTCAAATCCATATTTGAAAAGAGACATGTACATATATGAAACACGCACACCATACGAAAAAACTTCAAACCGGGATGGTAATCCGTAGTGTGTAAAAGAAATCGACATTAGTAATGGGGGTGGTTGTGGCGCGATGGTTGTTTGCTCACCTGTCAACCTCATGATCACAGGTTCGATCCCTGCTGTCGTCTATGTCGTCTTAATTCCATTAAAACCTTCTATAAAGTTGTCATCAATGGGTTGCTGGTTTGCTCATTGCATGTTGTTTAGGCATAACACTAACAACATGTGATTGATTAAAAACTAGTATGCCCAACAAATATGAAAAACGAATAAAATAATGCGAATTATAAGGGATATAAATATAAGACACGGCATTTCTCAGCATTAGTTCAGCCGCCATCCCTGGAGATAAAAATCTGAGACAACCACCTTCAGTCTCAGAACATCGTGACACACATCTTTCCTATCCTTCTTTCTCTTCCCTAACTTCACGCCCGCGCTGTGTTGAAACATTTAAAAGGATAATCATAATCCCTTGAGCGCGTGTAGATGAACCTCGTGTGAATTAACATCTTCCTAAATCCGGCAAATTTTGGTTGTTAAAGTACATGTTGCTGAAGATGATTTTTCTTTGCTGAAATCGGGGTTCACTTTCAACTGGTCTAAAACCCATTCAGCTAACACGGCGTTGTCTATGGTCGGCTATTATTTTCAATGCTGATTTTTCTTTAGTGTCTAAAATCATTTAAATTTTGTTATACACATTTATTTATATTTAAAATTTTAATTTTTGAAGTAAAACTTCTTTTCCGGCGTTGGGGGTAAAAATTTGTCTATGCAGCTGTCAGTGACATGGCAAAACGACACGTTATCCGTCAAAGACAGCGACATGTTTTTAGAATACAAAATGTTTGCACGTTTATAGGTTAGAATATTACAGAGGCTTTCATCATCATCATCATCGGCTCGACAACCGGGTTCCGGTCCTGGCCTCTTTCAACAAGTCTCTCCACCTATCCCGGTCTCTAGCCGACGCCATCCAGTTGCGCACCCCAAGGCTTCGGGCGTCCTGGTCTACGCCATCTCTCCAGCGCAAGCATGGTCTACCACGCTGTCGTCTACCATAGAATGTACCACAAAGAACTTTCCGAGCAGGTTCCTCTTCGCTCATGCGAGCTAGGTGCCCTGCCCACCGGAGTCTACCGAGCTTAATTTTTGTCACGATATCTGCTTCAAGGTAGATTGCGTACAGTTCATGATTGTACCGTCTCCGGAATCGTCCTTCCTCACATACGGGGCCAACAATTCTCCTTAAGACTTTTCTCTCGAACGCAGCTAAGAGGTCGGAGTGCCTTTTGCTAAGCACCCAAGTCTCGGATCCATATGTGAGTACTGGCAGGACCATGGTCCTGTACAGCAGTAGTTTTGAAGTTATGGTGAGATTTCTGGATTTGAAGAGCTTTGACAGACTATAGTAGGCTCTGTTGGATTTGAGAAGCCGCCCGCGTATTTCTTCTTCTATATTGTTATCGGCTGCTACTATTGACCCAAGGTATTTAAAGGATTGCACCACTTCAAATTCGTGCTCCGCAACCTTGATTGTTTGACCAACTGTTCCTCTCGCATTCGACGCCACCATGTACTTTGTTTTACCTTCACTAATGTGCAGCCCCAGATTTTGTGCCGCCTGCTCGATCTGGATGAAGGAATCGTGTACAGCTTGTTCGGTTCTTCCGATGATGTCGATGTCGTCTGCGTAAGCTAGTAACTGGCTGGACCTGTTGACGATGGTCCCTCTTGTTGCCGTGCCAGAGTCACGGATTGCTTTCTCCAACGCCAGGTTGAAGAGGAGGCAGGCCAAACCGTCCCCTTGTCGGAGTCCATTAAAGATGTTGATTGGTCTGGATAGCAATCCGGCTATTTTTACTTGGCTTGTTACGTTGGTCATGGTCAACCTACATAGTCGTGTCAATTTATTTGGGATGCCGAATTCTCTCATGGCTTTGTAAAGTTCTACCCTGGCTATGCTATCATAGGCGGCCTTAAAGTCTATAAACAGATGGTATGTTGGGATGTTAAATTCTAGACATTTTTCCATCGCCTGCCTAAGGGTAAATATCTGATCAGTTGTTGATTTGCCTGGAATGAAACCACACTGATATTGTCCGATAACGGTTTTAGCGTATGGGGTTATCCGGTCTTGTAGGATAGAGGAGAGTATCTTATAGGCGGTACTCAACAACGTGATACCTCTATAATTGCTGCACGTTGTGACATCTCCCTTCTTATGTATGGGGCATATTAAACCTTTTCGCCAGTCTTCTGGCATTTCTTCCTGCTCCCATACGTGTACTATAATATCATGAATTGCTTGACGTAAGGCTGGCCCGCCGTGATGGAATAATTCGGCTGGTATGCCATCGGCTCCCGGGGCTTTGTTCTGTTTAAGCCGGCCTATAGCCTTCTCAACCTCTTCTATGCTTGGTGGCGGCAACATAGAGTATTCTTCTTGAAGTAGTGGAGCCTCCACTTCTGCAGTGAGCTGACCATTTAGCAATTCATTAAAGTACACTTCCCATCGCTCCAGTATGCTTTCAGGATCGGTGATCAGATTTCCCTCTCCGTCCTTGCAGTATGTGCAGCGTGGTGTGTACTGCGTCATGTTTCGGACGGATTGGTAGAACTTCCGCGCCTGGTGCGGACCTCGCTCTCGGCTATTTTCAATTTCACAGATTAGGTTCTTCTCCCAGGCTGATTTTTTTTGTCTGTGTAGCCGTTTTTCTATTCTTCTGAGCTCTTTATATTCCTCTTCGCGTGCCCGCGTTCTATGAGATTGTTGCATTGCTCGGTACGCAACATTCTTACGTTCAGTCGCTAGCTTGCATTCATCATCAAACCAGTCGTTCCGATTTTTACGACTGCTGCCTAAGATGGAGTTGGCAGTACTAATGACAATATTCTTAAGGCGTGTCCACTTCTCATTTACGCCCAGCATACTGGCTCCAGGACTTACTCTCCCTAAATCAAGTGATTCTAGGGCGAGTCCTAACGCATTACCAAAGGTGTTACTGGTGTTTTCATTGCGCAGGGCAGCCGTGTTGATTCGAACCTGATCAGCGGATGCAATGCGTCTTCGCAAGGCAATCCGCCCTCGGAAAACCATACCAACAAGATAGTGATCCGAGTCGATATTGGCACCTCGGTACGTTCGTACCGTCATCAAGTTCGAGTAGTGGCGACGGTCTATCAACACGTGGTCTATTTGGTTACGAGTGACTCCATCAGGTGATACCCAGGTGGCTTTGTAGATATCTTTACGCGGGAACCTGGTACTCGCAACGACCATGTTTTTCGATGCTGCCAATTCTAAGACTCGAAGTCCATTGTCATTAGTGTTCTCATGCAAACTATGGGTGCCTGCGTAATGCCTGAATACCGGCTCCCGACCTATTTTTGCGTTCAAATCCCCAAGGATGATTTTAACATCATACCTTGGACAGGCATTGAGGGCCCTCTCGACTTGTTCGTAGTAAGTCTCTTTTTCTTCGTCTGAGGACTCCTCCGTAGGTCCGTGAACGTTAATGAGGCTGATGTTCGTAAATTTGCCTCGCACGCGAAGGGTGCATAGCCTTTCGCTTATAGCGTTAAAGCCGATGATGGTAGACTTCATTTTTTCGCTGACTAGGAAGCCTACCCCGAGCACATGGTGTTTTGTATGACAGCTATAGTATATGTCATATTCTTTCTTCTGTAGAACACCATTCCCTGTCCATCTGATTTCTTGAAGAGCTGTTATGTCAGCTTTATATTTTGACAGGGCATCGGCTAGCTGCTGAGCAGCTCGAGCTCTATAGAGCGATCGTACGTTCCATAAGAAAATTCGTAAATCATTTTTCAGTTTTCGTTGCATTGGTTGTCGTCGTGTGATCAGTCCGTTTCCGAGGCTTGTTGTCGGTCTCGTAATTCAAAAGTTTTACGGGACAGGGAATTAACCTGTCGCCAACCTGAGGAACCAGCCTGATCATATTAGCCAAACCTTTTTAAAGGCTTGTTTCTAGCGGCCGCCACGAAGAGGCTATGATCAGACTTCCACCAGTCCCGAATAGTTACGGCACGTGCATGTTTTCGTATGCTACATGTTATTCCCCCTATTCGTCTGATGGCTGACCGCCAGAGGCTTTGCTTGAGGGAAAAGAAGTTTTACTTCTACACACACAACCTTTTTAATTTTGTTTGTTAATCAGATTGAATTAAACCAGTCGCATTAGAAAAACGCTTTAGTAGATCCGAATAACACAAATTAGTGCAAACTGTCAAAACAACATAGAACAAAAAGTGCAACTTCTTGCTCTATGAGGTTGACTGTTTCCTAATGGTATTGCAATTTAAAAATATATGTATTTCGATTTTATTTTAAAATAAATGCGTACATTTATTTTTCGCATTTGTTTTTTTGTTCTTAATTTTTAATCCAAAAGTTTAAAAAATGTATTTTTTGTTTTGGTTACTTTCAGCTTATTTTTATCCTAAACAAAGACTGCTTAATTTATTTGGAAAATTGTGCCTCATCGTCAGGAGTCTACAAAAAATTTCATTTATTTTATTTTTAGGTTTTTTTAAGCCAAACACATACATAAATCAGTTGATTCTTTAAATTTTTTAAACACATATGCTCATATGTGGAGAAACTGTGCTAAACTGAGCTGAACAACTTCAAGAAACACACAGTTACAGAATTTAAAACTATTTGGGGCAAATTCGTTTCCTTTGCAAAACGATCAAGATTTATACTTTTATACATAATCTTTTGAGTGCAGCTCAGATCTCAGGTAGACCTCAAAAAGCCTTCCAGTAGCTTTTCGGATTAATATTTTAGAAGTGTTTTCTGTTCCCGTTTTTATATAGGAGTTTTATCTAAGCACATTATTTCCATTTTGTATACGCAAAATACAGTAAAATTTTTTAGAAGTATGATTTTTAGTGAAATCAAAAAGCAGAAAATAATCTTGAAAAAGCCATTGAAAACGGCATGGATTCGCATTATATGCAAACAGCCCTATTTATTAGAATTCGCTAAACGGGTGAATACATTTTCCTACCCAACATAGTTATAATGAGCTTGTGTCAAATATAGTACCGAAAAGTGAAAATCTAGTACATTTACACGTCATAACACAGTTCAGCTGTTTGTTAAAGAAAAAAAAATTTAATAAACAAAAATGGAATTAGCAAAAGCTTAAAGAATTCGAGCAATTAACTAGGATTCGTTGGATAAGGTATGTCAATACTGGTAATCAAATTTGACATTCGTTTTATCACAATTTGCAAATACTCCTCAGATTCCTCAGTTTCAATATCAACTTAAAGGCATTTTTGTTCTGGTAATCGCAAAATTTAATGTGATGTCAAAGTGGCAGTTTAATACTTAAATGTCCTTTTATAGGCACTATCGTTGCATACGTTTTATAAATAACACTTTTGCGTTTAAAGGCATTATAAGGGCTGCATACCTTTATGTACTCTCTATAATGAGTTTATAAACATGGCTGATAATGTAGTTGCTATGGCAAACAATAATTCGACGGTTAACTATGAATATCTCCTAACATACATTTTTTGTGAAACTCACTTTTTGTTGAATTTTCGTTAATAATTTCCATCTGCTTCGCTGAATTTTTAAAATTTAAACTATTTCACATCATAGATATTCAAAACTGATAATTATGAATAAAATTTTATTATTATGCGTTTTAATTTTGAGACTATAATCAGTTTTTTTGTGTCCCCTTTGAAGTTTTCTAAATGCGACATAGGAGGTATTCATAGTTAAGCGTCGAATTGTATTTTCTCTATCACACTCTATTCTAGCACATATGTACATATGTATTTAATTTTGTAAACTAAATTGTTACCTAAATCTTTTCAGTTAACGGTTTGATCCCATTGATAAATTAAAAATGGTAAATTATTATCATAGAGGGGACTTAGAACTCAAACTTACAATTATAAGCCAGGAGTTAAGGCAGTTAAGGCCCAACTATAACAGACATAAGGAAACAGAACTTATGTCAAAAAGCCAAAGAAAATTTGGTTTTGTTTCCAAAATGATCCCTTATAGCAACAACTGACTTATGCTCTCTTCCACCCATCTTCGGTTTTTTACTTTGCCTTTTGTTTCGCATTTTTTAGTTCGTGTTAAAATACGTCAGCTACTTATACAACCAATTGATTAAAAAATTCGTAAATTGATTGACACCCAAGTTCAATGTATCTCTGAATGCTTTCAACTCTGTTATCTTCTATGTGCTTTTTCTGCATTTCTCAAATTCAACTATGCACCGAACGACTTATGAGTAGTTCGCACTTGTTTAATATTAAACGAAACCTAACGAATCGCAGCTGGACGTCATTTTGATTATTGATAAGGGTTTCGCTCGTTCAATTATGGACGTATATGGTATATTAGGCGTATTATAGTTGGGCCTTTAAGCCAAAAATTAATTGTGCCATGGCCTCCCAAAAAGTATGTACGTAAACCTATTCATATTTTGACAAATTTGACATTCTTCTATCAAAAATTGACCTGCACCCGATTGCTTGTCAAAATGATGATCCAAATACTAGGTGCGTTTTATTGTTTTCGGACCTGTATAGATCTGAATTAATTTTAAACACGTATTAAAAAACGAATTTGGGATCCTTCTCTCTATCTGGATCTATATTTCAAAGATTCAAAAATTTGTTCTCAATTTGGCAAGTAGATGAATTTTAATGGTGTAAACTGAGTGCAAAGAAAAAAGACATGAAATAACTGAAAATCAAAAAACATAAGGAAAAAAGAGATGTACGTAATATCACTCCTGTCACTAAGATCCGTATCGTTTTGTTTTCAAAGGAAGATCTATATGGATCATTGGCGATAATAAAACACGTCTACTGATGCAAAAGTTATCTATGATTTAGTCACCCCCACCAGACGATGAAAATCAAATTCCCTTGTCATTATTCAAAATTATCGCATTTGTGACTGCAAAACAATCCGCTTGGGATACAAATAGCTTCGTTTTAGGCTCTAACTATGAGAATCGATGAAAATATACACAAGTTCAAAGGTTCAATAGGTTGTTACTCTATTTTCTTAAAGCAAATATTAAAAGTCTCCGATACCCCATACCCAGTAGTAAAATGTTGTGGATTCAATAATCGGACTGATTACAAATATGTACATATGTATGTACAAAACTGTTGGCTTCTAGTACTTATGTGTGCATAACAATGGCAACACTATCATATATCATCATCTATCAACATCAGGTTAATATCCTTCTACCTCCAGCCTCCAAACTTCCTCCCCCATATAATAAAAAAATGAGAGATGACAAATTGCACAACACAACACAAGTGCTCTTTTTAAATGCAGACCAAACAAAAATTCCACTGCTAGGCAAAACGAAAAAAAAATGGCAACTTGTCCTTGTCCAGTATAATCTAGTATCAGAAAAGAAACGGTAGACTTGCAGACTTGTAGACTTGTTTAGGAAATTTGGCAACACGGGATTGCAATAATTGCAATTGCAATTGCAAGAGATGACATTTCCTTTTGGAGAGAAATTTTACAATTTACAACAACAACAAAAAAAAACCAAAGAATAAACGAGGAAAACACATTTTCATTTATTTCTTGCTCATTTTCGTCTCGATGGTTTTTCCTCTTCAACCAATTTATTTTTTTCTTTTTTTGTGATTTTGTCTTCTTAGAAATTTGTCAAACGGTATGTGATGATGAAGATGAGAATAAGAAAAAACACGGCGATTTGATGCCTGCTTTCAACCCCCATCATCTTCGTTCTCTTATCCTTAGTTCATTGATAAATAAAAAAGAGTTAGGTACATTATATCTACCGACATTTTAGCGTTGGAATTTGTTCACCTCAAAAAACACCAACCCAGGGGGCGGAGGAGTTGTTTGCTGTGTGGGTGTGAGAACATTTTCCCAAGTTATGACCTGAAGAATGCAAATATTCGTCTTTGTCAGAATAAAAAAAACCGAACGAGAACGAAAACGAAGGAATGATGATGAATATAAGGAAAAAAACAACACAGTAGAAGAAAAAGAGAGAACACCATACTCGTAGGCTATTGAAATAACGAGGCTGCCACAGCCACTGCGTGTGTAAATCGTCGTAATCGGTCATACTATGTTTGAATGTGTATGTATGAATGAATCTCTTTGCGTGTTCAATATGAATGTTGTTGTTTTTGTTGGTGTTGCTTGAACTGGGCTTAACCGGCTGACTAGGCCTCTTCTTTGCCGTCACCACACTGCCCTCGGCCAATGACCCCTTGAAGTGGCAATAATGAAATTAATTATTCAATAGAACAAGTCTGATAAGATTCTTGTTATTGATGTTGTTTGCAGCGGCAGTTCCTTTTATTAAACCTTTTATTCTCAGCAAAACATCGCAGTCCCCCTGTAGAGGACGATTAAAGCATAAGGGGAGCTATGTTTCTCTTTTGTCGTTCATAGGACTTGAATGTTGTTAACCCACATCAATTTTACTCTTAAGTTTTGTTTGGTTAAGTATACACTTGAACTTCTTACCTATCGTGCCTATCTATTATTATAGCAAAAATATGGTTTTAAATCATCTCTATTTTTGTTTTTTGCAGGATCCTGCTGGAATATTTGAACTAATCGAAGTCGTTGGTAATGGAACCTATGGCCAAGTCTACAAGGTAAGTGGTGTTATGTTTCCATGGCCTCTGTCAGAAACACATCACTAACATCGCGACAAAGTATCCTTTGTTTCGTTGTGCGGGTTGTGTTTGTGACGCATGCCAGCAGCTTAAATTGTATTTACATATATGTACATATGTATATGTATGTATTTATAAAATGTCCTTTTCCAAAGAAGAGAGACAATATGCACTTTGTTATAGGCACACAAATCCGACCAAATCGATATGTTTTCATTGTCACCAGCCAACATACATACCTACCTACTGCCTACTCGTATAAGGGGATTACATACGATTCGGTGTTGTTGGCCAAACAAAAGTATTCAGAGGCCAAGCCTTGAAAATGCTTTTTTATGCTATAGTTGGCAAGTGTGCCAAAAAGGTTTTTTCTGTGCTGTTGTGGACGGACAATCATCCATCCACCATACTTGAGTGAAGCTATTTTCATATTAAATCCAAGAGCATATAAAACAGCTTTTTGTACAATTAGTTGGAACACAAACACAAAAAATGCAAACAAAAAAATTATTGATACATATACATACATAGTATGTACATATGTATGTATATTTGTAGGTAGGTAGGTTGGAATTTTGTGTGTTTGGGTTAGGAAAAATACCAAGTCAATTTAGGTTGAACAAAAAACTATTCCAAGAAGTGAGCTCTAGCCGGACGGTTTTTTTTCAACTCCAAAGACTAATTATGTAATTAAATTTAGGAAGGTTAGTTAGAAGTATTCTAAAATTGTGTGAATTAGGTATCTATGTATCTAGATATTTGAATCATTTCTGTATTGAATATGTAACACATTTAAATTATGAAGCATAACGGGGTTACAAAATGTATAATTTATAACAAAATTAGCTGACCGACCTTGAGTCAACCGGAATAGCTTTTTAGGCCAACTTGGTTTGTATGTACATATTTAAAATTGAAAGGGTTTTTCTATTTGCACGGGTAGATTTTTGCGGCCATTTTCTTTTAGTGACATCTGTCAAAACCTGTTGTTTATTATTCAGTTACTGATGCCAAATCACCATGGCCACGATAACACGATTGAACAGCACGTCCAAATGATAAACCTTTATTATCAAAATGAGTGTTCGTTCATTTGACGATAGACGTGGTAGTCCTTCACAATCGACTCTTGAACGTTTCGTGGCCAAATTTGAGATCACAGGTTCGGTAATCAATCAACCAGCATTCGTTTATCATAGAAAACGCAAAATAGGCCATGGTTCTTGAAGGTGTACAGCAGGGCCCTAGGCAGTCGATTTCTCGCCGTGCTCAAGAACTCGTTCTTTCGCAGACTTGAACTTGCGTCGGAACTAGGGCCTGCAAAATATCATTAAAACAAGCACAATATTTTTTAGAGTGTACTTTTTTGTGCAAAAAGTTATTTGTTTTGACATGTTTTGTGTCCATTTTAATTTTGTTGTGCAGCTTTGTTTGATTTATTCATCTGTCAAATTAAGGTTTGTTTAACATAAATTTGCTTACGTTACGTTGCTGAACCCACATTTGTTAATTAGTAAGAAGAGTTGTTTAACTTGTTTAGAATTATGAAAAAGTTAGACAAGGTCTTGAGGCTAAACGTGTGCGTTAACTACAACCAGGTTTAGTTTTTTTTTTTTAACTTTTACGACAGTGTGTGACAGAAGAAGTGCAAATGACAGAAATTTTATGAAAGTTAATTTTATACATAATTTTTAATAACTAATTTATGTTATATATTCAATCCATGTTTAATAAGTTAAAAAGGCAAGACTTCAGAAATTTGATAAATTTTGCCATAAAATTGAAACAAAAGTAATTTTTTTAAACGTGTTAGCTTGCAAAGTTGAAAGCTATATTAATGGAGATTTGACTTGTAATTCTGTTCTACAATAATGTTTCTTCTTTAGAAAGTTTAGCCGTTTAGAAGCTGAGAGTCTTTAGGTATTCTTCTTATTCAAGCAATCTTTTAAATGTATTGTATTGTATTAATTACTTATTATTTTTGTTAAAAATTTAAAAAAATTCTTATTTACTATAGTAAACTATTGATTCTTTCTTTAGCAGCACTACTAGAATGTGGAATCAATTTGCCCCCCTCATTGGGATAAACAAGCTTTCAAGACCAGTGTACATGGACATCTACTATTAAATCCTCTCTCATTCACCTAAACGCTCGTACTGTGTTAAACCATAGTCCCTTGAGGGTGTCCAAATTATAAAAAAAAATTAAGGTTGTGAGCTCATTGCAATAGGCGAAGCAGGAGCTTAATTTCTTTTAAGTACATTATAAATATTTTTCACATTTGAGAAATTGAAACTTACCTTCGTAAATTTATGACACTAGCTTCAGTTAAATTTCCACACTGAGTAAGTGCAGTACGCGCTAATCAGACTTCATATTTGAGCCCTGGACTAGGACACGACTAAAAGTATTAAGGTTTTGTAGTGCATGCACTTTTGTGATGCACGTGAGGATTTTTTTGTATGCATTTGTTCTGCCAAACCAAGTTAGCAGCGTAGGGTAATTCTTCATTGGATCACCAAGTTTTCGGTCTTTCAATAGTGACGGTTTGTCCTAGCCTAGATGAACTGATGTGCATATGTATATTTGTTTGTTTGGTCTTGCTCTCATTCACTTCAAGACCGACAAGTTTCGCTTGTTCTCTTGTTATGTCGATATTGTTCGCATACCCCAATAGTTGGAAATTTTGTTAAAAATGTATCTCCCTCGGTGTTAATGCCCCCCATGCGCACTATTTGCTCAAGAACGAGATTGAAGAAAAATCACATGATAGCGCATCTGCTTGTAGAAAACCTTTGCACATCTGGAAAAGTTGGCAAGTGCTACTCTCTAGTTGCGTATTGCACTTCATATTTTTTAAAGTCACGCGACACAGTTGGATCAGTTTTCTAGGGCCACGCCATATGGACCTGATGATCAATGCTAATCATAAATAAAATTTCCCTCGGAATGTTTCCCAACTTTCAAAATTGTTAACTAGAATAATGTCGAAAGTTTCCCTTGGAATTTTTTGATATCGGGAATTAAGTTTCATAGGCCCTTTGGCTCGCATTTGAAAAGGCCAGCCGCCAGCTTATAATGTACAGTGCAGAAGTATTGTCATTTCCAATTTTTAAAGATGGCCCCCAATATACGCGGCTTTAACGTCGATGAAAAGATGATGAAACTTGATCTGCAATAAGGTGGACTTCCCGAATTAAAATGTTTTTCGTCCAGTCTTCCCAAGTTGGAATGTTTTTCACTAAACCCTAGAAAGGTAATCTTCGTCGATTAGACGAACATCATCTTTTCTTTTTAAAATTTCTCATAGATTCTTCATAGATCTTTAAGGAGAATAAAAAGTCACAAATCTAAAAAAATAAAATGAAAAGTGTATTTTTATTAAAAGAAAGGTTTGATAAAAATAAATTATTAACATCTACAAGAATTTGTTAATAACTTTTCGAAAAAATTGCATTTAAATTTTACTTCGTCGATTCGACGAATGATTACCTTTAACGTAACTAAAAAATATGATTACCTTTCAAGGGAGTGCAAGTACAGAATGTTTTTCGTCTAAGGCGTCGATATGATCGTCTTTTTTTGAAGATGAAGAATATAGAGCTGCTAGCTCAGTAATCGGCGGACATCATGCTTACCACCACCCATACTAGGTTTCTGATTTGATGTATGCAATGTATGCCATCAGATACTGTGATTTTGCTGTTCTTATGCCCAATTTCATAAAAAAACACTAAAAGCACTTTTATCAAAAATCCTCTTAAATTTTATCGGACTATCTTTTAGTTTCACCAACCTGAAAAGGAAAATTTTTGTTAAAATTGAGTTCTCTTTACATCCCAGGAAAAAAAATAGGTTTTTATCTTTCTAATAAGAGAAATGTATAAAAAAAATCAGCAAAGCATTATCTGTTGAAACAAATGCCCAGAAATACAAAAAAAAAAACGAAATGCAAAAAAAAAGATTTGCAAAGATCCTGTAGCATAGACTCATAAAGTGATAGTCACTTGATTTAATGCATTGGTGGGCTTGTTTCGGTTAATTTTAGGTTCCAATTGAAACACATTCAACAATATCTACAAATGCTTTTGAAAGTCAAAAGTTTTGAAGTCAATATCTTCATAGTCGGAGAATGGAATCCTGAGAATCCGGAATACTCTTTCTTGGCGAATAACTTTATGTGTTGCTCTTTATCGGCGGATGAAGACGATTAATCTTTTATTCTAAAGAAAAAGCAAATAATTGAAATATTATTATTAACATACAAATTCGTAAGTATTTATTTTTGTATCTTCAAAAAATGATAACTAAAATATTACAAAATCTCAGCTCCTATATCCACTTGTTAGCTGCATCTGATGACATTTCAATTACATTTTTTAAATTTAATGAGACAAAAATGGGCATTTAGTTTACAAGGGTGTTTAAAAGCTTGTTTAATTTAAAGGCGCTTGGTGAAATTAAAATATCCAATTTTAAGTTTTAGAAGCCTGTTAAATGTTTAAAAGTCCTTCGTGAAATCTGTCATTAAGCTTTTATGTTAAGTGTTGGAATTGGTTTTTGTTTGACTGTACCCATTAAGCAGCTGTTTCGAAGAGCCTGAATCCCGGTCTTAGAACCAGCAGCCAAAGCACTCTTGTGTGTGTACAGTTCAAGCTCGTACTATTTTCGTGAGCTTAACATTCTTATAATGAGTAGACATTATCTGACACCTTGACGGAGATTGAGGCAGTTTGAGTTTCTAAACAGGGTTTCTCACCAAAAATTCAAAACAAATCAAATTGATATTGAATTCAAATTAAAAAAAAAAAAAAAAACATTGCACAGAAACAAAAATTAAACGTGTTTACACTTTAAATTTCATAGCTGATAGATAACACATAGAAAGCACGAATATTTACTTTTCTGTTCTATGTTGTTCTGGGAGTTTTCACGTTCTTGTGATATTCTGCTGTGTTCTGACCTAATTTTTTTTAATTAACGCAGCTTCTTATGGAAAAAAAGATTTGAATCGAATTTGAAATTTTTCATATTCTCTTACTTTTTCACTAAATATATAGTAGTGCAGGTAAACCTAAATAAAGACCAAAACAAAAAATATCTTCAATATTATAAAATAAAAATCATTGAGTTTTTGATTTATGTTTATGTAACTAGGTACCTTTTAGAGTACAAATAATTAAAAATTCCGATTTCTTAAACCCATAACCACTCAATCATTTTGTGTTAGTCACTATTTTGTAATCAAAAACATTTTTATCAATGGCTGGAATTTCCTGTGTCACCTATACCTTCTTCATTCTTATCATAGTTTTTGTTTTTTATTATTTTTTTTTTTTTAAATAACAAAATTCAATATAAAAATGATTAACCAACTGCACTCTTCGCTTCGTGTTTGCGCATCATTCATCATTTACCGAAAAACACACTCAATCAATTAAAATAAATCAAAATTCAAATATGTGAGTGCGTCACCACCGCCGCCGCATCATCATCAACAAAAACAACATCAACCACTTGAATGTCATTTATCATTAACAGATTTAAATTTAACGATAAAATATCGCATTTTGTACTTTCACCACCATTCCGGGAAGTAATTTGTCCCAGAAATCATCCAAATCAACATATAAATGTAAAACAAATACAACAACAACAACAACAACAAAAATAATGCATAAAAATAAAAATAAAAATCCCACCTATGACTGTTGTTAATCCCCAAGTTTACAGCTTAAGTCAAGATCTCGACGAGGTGCGGTGGCTTTAACTAAGGCCTATCGAATCGAAATCCGCCACAAAAAGACCGTTCGTTGTAACTACCTGTGCAGAAAACCCACTCACCGTCACCGTCACAACTATACGACATACCGGACCGTGAGTAATAAAAAATTCTCTTTAATAGCAACTTCACCTTCTTGCCACAAAAGCTTTATAGCCAACCAGGATCAGCACAGTAGATATAACGTAACCCAGCATCAGGCATCAGCACCTAGCCAAGCCAGCCAGCAGCAGCGGCAGCGGCGCGAATTGTCGGGTTGGATTTCGATTTGTGCAAAGTCAAGTGTAACCGGTTAGTTGGGTGTTGTGTTGGTCTTATCAGAGAATTTTTATGCGCTTATTCATAAATTATACTTTATTTTATTATAATTAACCAGAAAGGCATGACTAAACTTGTTTTTGGTTTTCGAAAAGAATCGACGCCGACAATATGTACTAAAAAACACGTAGAGGGGCGAGAAAAATCTATGCTTGTTTTTTTTTTTTTTTGTCGCTGCTGCATTCTCTATGTTGACTGACACTAGGGTATGAAAATGTTGTTACATAGATTAAAGCATATAGAAAAATTGTAACTACCTTTACAACATAGCTGCAGGTTGCTGCAAATTTCATTCAATTTTTGCTTTTGTTATGGGCAGCACACCTGCGATCAATTGACTTCGATCGGTTTTCCATGGCAAAGCAGATATGGTGTTATAAGTCTCTGTAAATGTATCTTTATCTAAGGTTTACATAAGCTGACTCGAACGCTTGATTGCTATTTTAGGTTTCAGGGTTGACCTGATTAAATTTGATTCAATTTATTTCTGGACAGTAGGGAGTTTGCGATATCTATTTTATTCGATGTTTGGTCTTAAACTTGAATTGACTTATGAAACAGGATTTCAATGGATTTTAGTTTTGGGGTTGAATTAATCCCACAGATCGAACAGATATTTTGCTGAAAGAGAAATAAATTCATTTATATATGTTTAACAACATTTTGTATTTAAATTGTTACAAAATAAAGAGTAAATTAGATTTAACAATAAATAACCACAAAAACGATTGAAAATCACAGATGTTATGATTACGAAAATGAACTGTCAACCGAAGTGTCAGTGCTGAATTGATTTAGCTTAAAGTTTTCCATTCAACCATTTAATATTTTGTTGAGAAATATCAAATCCTTATTGGCAAATGGAACACAAAATTGTATTTAATTTGATTTTTGTTTTTGTGACTGCCTTTATCTTCTATAGAATAATATGGAAAAAGTTTTCGAACTCAACACCACTTTCTTATTCGAATTTTGGTGGTAGGATGGAAAATCAAAAGAAAAGGACTCGCGTAGTACTCGTATCTTAAAGAATTCAAGTGACTCACTATCAAAATTTATAAAAAAAAAGTGTCAAGATCTGCGGTAGAGCGAATGTGATAAACTGTCAAAATGTAACGGCTTAAATGTTAAAATTAACAAGCTGTTTGTGAGATACCAAGCAATGAAATATTTGTAAGCCCTTCAATGACATTGTATGTGGATTTCGATATCGTTCAATTGGCGACCTTCGGCATCCGAGAGTTCTAATTTTCGGAAAAAAGCTTGGTGGTGATAGCAATGCCATCTTGGTCTTCAAAGAAATACGGACAGATGATGCCAGCGACCCACAATTTCAAACAAACAATGATTTTCTACGAATGCATTGCTACTTGGTATGCCTTGTGTGGATTGATATCATCCATTTCTTCTAAAAATAAGATTTTTTTCGTTTAGCTGAGATTGTGATTTACTTCTAACTGATCCAGAACCCAATTCGCGAACACACGGCGGCGTTGTCTATGGTCGCTGTTTTGATTTGTATTAGTACCCAACAAATAAAAAACAAAAAAAAAATAAATAAAGAATAGACAAAACAACATGGCCGCTACTCACTGTCAAAATCTGCAATTGGAAAACCCTTTACAAGTGTATTTTACATTCGAATAGTTTTTTGACACATTGTGTCTTAGGGCGAAATTTTTGAGATGATACCCATTCACAATAATTAAACATGGAGGAAAACTAAATCCTGAACACATCTTACTTTGGACTAATTTATATCGAAAATTATTCAAATCTGAGTTAACTCACATTGAACTAAGCACTCAAACGCTGGGAATTAAAAATAATAAAATAAATTATCTTTAGTACAATTAGGCATGTTAATAAGAACAGCATAATAAAAGCCGAGTCTAAATTTCTTCAGAAATATTTCTTCCAATAAAGAAGATAAACGTTAATGGTTGTTAGAATCCATTTCATACTCCTCTGTTTCGGAGAGAAGTTAATGTTCTATTCAAAATTGGTAAATTTTGACGTGTAAACTTGGCAGTCCTATTAGTATATCATTATTCCTTCTAAGATTTTTTGAATCGATTGATTGATGTTCATTTACTTGTCGCTCAAAATGCATATCAGAAGACACGGTTGTACACACACACTTTTACGAACAATTGAATATTATTGCTGTCTTAGAAAAAAATCTGCATAACATATAAGCAGTCATGCCTGGAGATAGATGGTTCGCTTGGTCAATTGCTGACATAGACGAATTATTATCAATCCTGCTAGAAGATCTGTCGGAAAAAGCGGTATTCTATCTCCAATTCTTTTGAACTTGGTAGTCAATGATATACCTGATATCTACAGAGTGATTGCCTATGCCAATTACGTTTCTATTGGAAATAATCTTTATACCTTGAAAGAACTCTAGAAAACGCTTTACTCAAACTAACAAGCTGGGGAGTTCAGTGCAATCTGTATGTCAATCTTCGCAAAACATTCTCGGACGAAGCAACATATGGGTCTTAATTTAGATACAAATTTTTCTGGAAAGTTTATATACAAGAAAGGGTCAAAAAGATTTACTTTGACACTCTTGTCGTGCAAAAACTGATAGAAACATACGGTGTGGGATTATGGTTGATAAATTGTGATAAGATGGGAAAGAGATACATATGCAAGCTGCTTATCTCGAAACTCTATTTCTACAAAGTATGTAAGAGTCCTAAAATACCAATCATATGATGATACTTACAGAAATAGTTCAGTATTGAAATTTGATGTGTGTCGAACAATAGTGACATTATATGAAATTGAGTGTTGTCGAACTCAACAAAAGGTCAAATATAAGTACACCAATGACTTCATGAAAACTTATTCTGAAGCAAGTTGCTATAAAGAAAACAAAGCTTGGCTGTGACGAAATCAGTAGTTTTTGGGGCATCAAAATAGATATGGCTAACAGTCGATCTGAAACTCTTATGTTCTAAGAAGAAGCCACTTAAACCATACCTAACCTGAAGCCGTCCATCGGGGGTGAATCGTGTGAAAGATCTTCCAGACCAAAGAAATAATGTCTATCCGTTTTACATGCCCCACTTATTGAACTTTGGGCTCTTTTCTTTGTTTGACAAGGTCCTTGCATTTGTGGTCTGCATCAAATTTCATATAGGTCACACTATTTCGTTGCATGCAATGAAAACTCCTCAATTCCATTTTTCCAAAAAAAAAAAATGAGATAAAAAACCCATATTCAATCAAATAATAAAATCCAAGTTCCCTGATTACTCGTATATTCCCCCCATATACATACAATGTTTAAAAATAAAATACAGCCCTTTTTCATTTCTTCTCAGTGAAATGTGACCAACAAATAAAACAAACTCCATAAAAAAAACATGGACTCCAGTTTCCCGGTGTCAGTTTAAACCTAAGTTGAGGTGAACCTGAACTTGAGTTTCAATTTGAAGTTCAATCCGTCACGTTTGACAGTGTATTCTGTACTTCGTTTCAATTGAACGTAGTTTGACTAAATTGTATGGATACAAATTGTCGCTTTACATATCTACGAGTGTCTATCTGAAGCAAAGAACACGCGAAAAAAGAAGAAATATTTTGTACTTTGATGACAATCAGGGAAGTTTATTTTGTTTCCGTTTATTTTTTGTACCGTTTAAAAAAAAATTTAAAACAAATTTCAATGAATTAAGCTTAGATTTGTTGATGAAGTCAAATAGAAAACATCGTCTTTTTGATTTCTAAAAAGTACGTTTGAAAGAAGAATACCACGGCATGTTGTTACGTGTTTACAAGAGTTGAACTGAGGTTCAAACGACAGAATGATTTCGTTTAATTAAAACTGCAGATTAAACTTTGGTCAAAATTTAAAGAAAACTGTGAAACCGAATTAATTGTCCAACTGAAGTTTAAACCAAAAGTGCAGTTTTAACTTTCGCTTTGAAACTGGCGGTTAGGGAGTTTCGACGAAGTTGAACGACGAACATATGATATTTCCCTCATTTATCGTTAAACCGATATTTGGGCTCCCCTTACAATAGTCACTTAAGTGAAACTGACATCACTGTACGTTCTCCCGATTGTCAATATTGTTTGCATTCGCGAATCACGAACGAACTTTTGAACGATTGTGGTTTTATGTTGACGCGAGATTCTTTCAAGAATTAACATCAAGTCTTGTCTAAAACCTTTTTTGACATTACAGGTTTTCAATATATTTATGGAGCATCGTGCGTTCTCGATTGCCATCCTGCAAAAACAGACATTGCTTTTTAGCGAATGCTTTCGGTCGTACTAAATCAAAGCTCAATTTAATTTTGAAGACTTCGAACAAACCATTTTTTTTTAATTGTATGTCATCCGATTATTGACACGGCCTAATAAGGATGTGATTCATACAAATTCCAAGGTTATATCGAATTAATTTCCGAATGTACATCCAATCATAATCGTTGATACTTATTTTAACGCCTTGAAACTTATTTGAATTATTCGTCATAGGGTAAAACTAAAATCATAAACTCGAAAACAGTTTTTAATAATTGCTCATTGCTGATTTCTCACTTATTCTCATTTTTATTCTGCGCAATGGCAGCACACAAATCATTTCCAATCACCTTGAAATAAGATAAGGAAAACTTCAAATTGCGCTAGACATTCATCACACGTAGACACACGCAAAGCTTGTCTCTATAAACTCTATGTAAACTTATGATACCTGGCTGAATTTTGTTGAACAAATTGTCGGCTCAATAAAAATAAAATAAACGTCGTCGCCAGCGGCGCGGCAACGGCGGCGGCGGCTGGCTGCCGTTTCTACTGCCTGAAGCCACAGGTAGAAATGTAAATTTGAAGACAAAAAAAAAACAGACATTGAACCTATAATCGCACTCTAAGATTCACAAATAACCATCTGTTAAGCTTGTTTTTTCTTTGTTTGTAAAAAAAAATTATTATAAAAATATTATACATCATACATATTGTTTTTAGATTTAGGACAAGTGCTTGGAATATAAAATAATAGTAGATATTCACTTTTAGATACGTTTTTTTTTTTTTTTTTTATTTTTTACAAATGGTATCAGGTGGCTTTAACCACACTTAAAAACATGCTCTGCCATTGTTTTGTGTATGTCTTGAAAAAACCACACCTCCGCGTTCAATGACCACTTGTCGAGATGAATCATTGCACGGTCACTTTGAATGGTAGACATGCGGAGTGTCTGCGTCGTTTATAAATAAAATCTAAAATGGCTACTTGTTTTGTCGTTAATTTTTTTTTTTTAAGTTTTCTTATCAAGTTGTGGAAGTTGATATCGCGGGTTATTTCTTAAATTACCACAAATACTTGAAATTTGTATTTTTCAAAAAAGAAAATAAAAGACTATTAATCTATTTCTTAGAAACCTCCGGCGGATTTTTCTTCGGGTCTTAAATGAGTCACAAAAGTTAGCTTATCGCACAGATCCCGAAAACTTGTAGTTTCTTTTTGAGACAATATTGGTAAAGTCAAATATCTGAATGAAGGCCGAATAAGGTGACTCAGATGTTTTTTTTTTCTGATATTAGAAAGTTTTTTTGTGTTAAAAACAATATCGACTTGTCTCGCTGAGTAAGAGGAAGAGTAATTTTCTTAATATTTTGACTTTGACCAAATTGGAGAAATTAGTTATGGTTTCTCTATACTCTAACTAGATCTAGCCAAAGACATGAACCCCTTTTACGATTGCCAATCATCAATTGATAAACATTGAAATTCGTCATTTTAAAACTCAATGTATTAAAAATGTATCAAATGATGGCCAGCAAAATTGCACTTTTTGACTGATGAATGACATATGTCACATGATGATTACTTATTAGACGTCACTTTTCCTAAATACGAGTATACCCCCATTTTCTTTCTAGCAGTTCTTGTTTATTAACAATTATAGATTTCATTGAAAATTCACTGCCTTACAGCTTTTATTTGCCGCTAATTTAAAAATTAAGCTAATTATTATAATTTGATATTGCATACTAAAGAAAAGTGGGTGTGTGAATGATCCAAACCAATTTGCGGTGAGTGTATATTTAAAGAAAACCGTTTAAATGTGACAGCGTTGGTAAATGAGGTATTGCATTTTTACGTTCCTGGACAAATAAGAAAAAACATAGTTTCAGGTACGAAACTGCTATGATCTAGAATAAGCCACCATGGCGACTGTTTTTTTTTTTTTTTTTGGTTAATATATCTGGCATAAACAGAAAAAAATGAACGTAACTGGGAATATTCTTCCATACGATCAGCACATAAAAGCTTACTGAGCCCTAAGACCACATCTGAAGCTTTTATGCTTCGCAGGAGGACCCAATTGACTTTGAAAGGAAAATTGACAGTAGTGAATTTGGACATAACCTAGAAATAAGAAATGGTTGTTTTCGAAAACGTCAAATCAACGTCAATTTGATAGTCAAATGATCGTCATTTTTTGACGCAAATATTGCTGTCGTCTAATATGCAATCGTCCTGCTTGCACAAAATCTATTTGATCAACGTCAGTGAATTTTCTTGCAAATGCATTTGACGTTTACGAAAATTAAAAATGGATGCTAAAAATTTTTCAAAAATTGTTTGAAAAATTTTAATACGTGCTACTTTAGAAAAAAAATATTTTTAAACAAAAAAAGAAGGCGATTCGGTTTAAACTCCGAAGTTCAAGCCGTAAAACTCCAAAGGTGCGTATGCGTAATTACATCAAAACATCAAAAAGTTTTCGGATTAGGAATTCTTCAGTCATTTGAGAATGTCAAAGCAATTATTTCTTGTAAGTAGTAATAAACAAATGAAACGTTTCAAAACAGGACGCCCAGGTACAGACTTAGAACAAAGCCTATACATTACACTTTGGGTTTTAAGCAACAAAAATTCATACCGAGCAATCGGAGATCGTTTCAACAAATCTATCAACTGCGTATTTATGTAATACTTTAATTAAAACTTGTAAAACAATTGTGCGTCTACTTTTAAAATTTGTGAGATGACCAACTAGAAATGAAGAAATTGATAATGTTCTGCACCAATTTAACTACTTTCATCCACACAGTTTGCGTTTAAGAACATTCTGCAAATGCATTTTTGATGCATATGACGTTTTCGAAAACGGCAAATGTTGTAACTATTCTCAACACGTTTAACAACTAATGAGTCACTTTCAAACACTTGGGTGAAACATTAGCATCAAGTTACACTTCATAACCACCTAGACTATTTCCCCCCTAATCTTGGGGAACTAAGTGAAGAACAGGGTGAGTAAAATTCCATCAGGATGGAAGAACAGTATATGCTAGTGGAACGCATACATAATGGCTGACTATTGCTGGAGTATTCACAACAGCCCTGAGGCTTCAACTTCTGCAAGGGTATCTTATAAAAGAAAGTTTTTTCCACTTCAATAACTTAAAATATTTTGTGTTTTATTATAAAATGGCCCAAGTGTCATATTTTGCACTTACATATAAAAAAAAACTAGATTTGATAGAGAAATTTCGGTCACAGATTTGAAAGCCACATTAAAACGTAGACTTGTATGTAGCATGTAGCATATCCAAATCCTCAACAATGCTATTGTGCAGTGAATTGTCAACTTTCTTTCAATTCACAATGGTCTACGTTAAGCTCAATGATAAACAAATTGTATCGATTAGGTAGTTTAATATCGAATTTTCAAGTTTATCAATTCACAATTGATAATTGACAATCGTAATAGGAGTATTAAATATTGATGTCTTTCAATTTAAGGGTGCAGAAATTGTTAGTTTGTCGTGAAAGAAACAAAATTATCGCGTTTTTTTTTAAACAAAAATAACCCCTTGAAATGCTAACTTACTTATCCTTAATTGACTGTCCTTTAAAATTACAGCGACTTTAAAGAAAAAATACTTAAAAAATAAGCGGTTTTTCAATAAGTCTATCATTACCATAGCTATAATATTTATTCTAAAATTATGTTTCCACCACCAAAATCTGAGATTTCGGGGAGAGTACGATAACTTGGCCGCCAAGATTTGATAACGGGTTTTTGTAGGGGGGTCAAAAACAAGCACTTTTTACTATGGGAGGGGGGTCTATCTCCCCCCGTTTAGGAGGTAGGGGCACTTTTAGAAAAAATGGTTTAAATTGAAAAAAAAAATATTAAAAAACAACGGCAACACTTACAATAAAGTTCTATACTGCGTTTGAAAGCCAGAAGATTGTTCTATAATCCTGCATTTAAATTAAATTACTCATGTCAATGGTTTTTGAGAAATTCGCATTTAAAGTCAAAATTTTGATAAAATAACGTGAAAAAAAAGTTTAGACCGATTGTTTTCAAAATTTTGAAATGAAATTGTAAATTAACTTATATGTGATCTATGTATCTATCAGTTTTTAATCGAACACAAAAAACCGCATGGTTCTATGTGTTCTAGTTTTTGAGAAAATCAAAAATTACCAAAACTACTTTTTTTGATTTTTGGTGGTGACGGTGATTCCATTTTAAGGATTAATGTTAATAAACATAATGAATCTTTGTTAGTTCAGTACCGCAATTCATTTAGCGTTACCCAGAATGCACCATGAGGAGGTAGAATTGCATCTGGGTCAGTTATTTTGTCAGTTAGTCAGGAGTTAGTCAGTCATAGTTAGTTAAAAATGGTCAAAATGTATTAAGAAGGTGTGTAAGTCTCGTCAATAAAGCCATCGTCCGTACTACGAGTATAACTGTCGAGTTCGTTGAGTTACTCTTTTATGGTGGGAAGCCGAGGATGTTTTGGCGGTAAAACACTTTCTAAATTTTCGCTCTGAAGGATGGGAGGATCGATGTCTTAACTGTAAACCCTCACATATATCACCATCGGTATAACAAGGGTAAACTTTTTTTACATCTGATAAAAACTCTATTATTTGCGAACCCCAGTCGTCCTTATATTTCCTTTCTAGGCAGTATTTTCGATAGAAAAATAGTGCCATGTATTGGTGAACATGGTCGGAAGTTTGTTTTGGTTTTCAAGATCGTTTATTGTATTTTTGTACATATTTAGTAGACATAGGATAAATAGAATAAATTTGAATTTTTTTAAATACAGATTCTGTGAATGCAAAAGAAACTTTGCATGCACCCAACCTCGCACCTACCCCAAATCCTATAGTGTGCCCAAGCAGGGGGGTTGCATACATACTTTACTGTTTATATATTGTAATGTTGGAAGCTAGCACTGATTTATTCATGTAAGGAAGCAAAAAATATCAAACATTTTGTAGAAAAGTAGTTTTAGTTATTTTCGATTTTCTCAAAAACCAGAAGACATAGAACCATGCGGTTTTTTGTGTTCGATTAAGAACTGATAGATACATGAAACACATGTAAGCTAATTTACAATTTCATTTCACAATTTTGAAAACAACCGGTCTAAACTTTTTTTTTCACGTTATTTTATCAAAATTTGGACTTTAAATGCGAATTTCTCAAAAACCATTGACATGAGTGATTTAATTTAAATGCAGGATTATAGAACTATCTTCTGGCTTTCAAACTCAGTATAGCACTTTATTGTAAGTGTTGCTGTTGTTTTTTAATATTTTTTTTTAAATTTAAACCATTTTTTTAAAAGTGCCCCTACCTCTTAACCGGAGGTTTTCTCAAAAACCAGAAGACACAGAACCATGCGGTTTTTTGTGTTCGATTAAGAACTCATAGATACATGAAACACATATAAGCTAATTTACAATTTCATTTCACGTTTTTTTTATCAAAATTTGGACTTTAAATGCGAATTTCTCAAAAACTATTGATATGAGTAATTTAATTTAAATGTAGGATTATAGAACAATCTTCTGGCTTTCAAACGCAGTATAGCACTTTATTGTAGGTGTTGCCGCTGTTTTTTAATATTTTTTTTTTTTTCAATTTAAACCATTTTTTCTAAAAGTGCCCCTACCTCCTTAACGTAGGAGATAAACCCCCCCCCCCCCCCTCCCATAGTAAAAAGTGCTTATTTTTGACCCCGCTACAAAAATCCGTCATCAAATCTTGGCGGCCAAGTTATCGTACTCGTGCCGAGATTTCAGCTGGAAAATGTAGAGATTTCAAATTTATTTTATTGAGATTTCGTTGAAATCCAGAGTTAAAACCTACATGAAATCTTGTTCGTATAACGTTTTGATGAGAGCATAGTATTATTGGTTTTTGTCGCACCTTTTTTTCTCAAAATAAAAAACTCAAATATGACAAAAACTCCATGTCCGTCAAGTAAGGATTACCACCTCAAAATTGTAAGGGTGCAATAATAGGATTTATTGTCGTAGATGTGTTTTGAAAGAAAAATGTTTGTGTACGGTTTTTTGTATATCTCCTGGTAATACTAAGTTGACAGTAAGTAAACATTGTTATCCTTCAAAAAAGTACAAAAGGAATTAAAAAAAAGAAAAAGATTGTCGTTAATTTGTCGTGAAAAAAAGAAATCTTTCGCACTCTATTGGCTTAATGGTTAGTGCGTTGGTATCTCAAATTTAGGACCTTATTCGGGATTCAAAAAATGAACTTTATCGATTCATTAAAAAAAGTGCATTTTGGTGGGGGGAATTCCGAATAAGGACCCAAATTTATAACAAGTCAGCACTAAATATTTCGAATTAAGGTTAATTGACTACATAATTAATTGAAGCTTTTTAGTTTTAAACTAATTGTTGAAAGTGAAACATTTTTAAAAAAACAATTAAGGACAAAAATTCACCGAGTAATAGAGGACTAAACACAATCTAGCAATTTTTGGAAAATATTAAGACATCAATTTGTTTTGTTGAACAACCAATTTTGAATACTCTTTTTTAATAGCTGAAAGCATACAAAACAAAACTTAATCTAAATTATATTTTCATGGCTAATTTACTTTAAAAAAAAGACTAAAAATTTAAAACGGCCTATTAGCATCATACTACCTAGCAATTTACAAAATTTATTAACTTCAAACTGACTAAAGCAAGTTTTTAATAAACTGACTTTGAACACACCTAAAACATTACAATGACATTTCATGCAAAAAACTAAGCGATTTCGCTTGGTCGTCTGGAAGCATTCCGAATGCTTCTGAAAACGTTTGCTTGGCACTACTCGTAGATGACATTTCTTATGAAAAGAAGAAAAAATCGATTCTGGGTTTGAAAAAAAGAATCAAGACCAAAAGCACGCACACAAGTGCACACTTTCAACGTCAAAATCCTGGGCCCTCATCGCGTAATTTTTAAGACGATCGTCGTCCAAACGATTGTCGAGCACGACGTCGTCAAAAGTTTGCTTCGTGTAAAGTTTCAATCGCATCGTTCGGTCGTGTCGTCCATCGTCCATAGTTTGAGAACATCAAGAAGCAATAAAATGTCATTTGGACTGTCTGGTTGTAATCAAACTAAAGTTTTCGTTGGAAGTGAGAGAGGGTGCGATGCATTCCTTATGTTGATTTCCTTTACACATGAAAAATCAATTTCTGTATGAAGATTTCGATTAATCGACAGATTTTACGTTCCTTCACACATTTTTTTTACAGAGATCAAAATCTTCGAATCCTTATTTGAAGATGGATTTATGTATACGAAATACGCACACCAAAAGAAAACAAATTATCCGGGATCGAAATCCCTAGTGTTAAATAAAGGAAATCGAAATTAGTGTCCTTCGCATTCGCATTTATTCGATAGTTTCGCTTACATTTAATTCGCTTTCATTATCATCGAAAAATAACAAATTGTAATATAGTAACATTTTTTTTAATTAATTTAAATTAACAAAAAAACTTTCAAAAAATCCACAAAATGTATGAGACGATTGTAAAATAGCAATCGTTCAATCGCAATCGTTCAGTCGACCATATTTGACAGTTCAACAAGTTACATGAAGCTAAAGTTGAATCGTCTTAACGACATCGTCCAGACGATTCAAGTTTGTATGTGTTACACGAAGCAGTTCAATCGTTCAAACGACGTCGTCAAACTATCGTCGTCTTACGCGATGAAGGCCCTGAAATATCAGTTTTTGTTATGAATACATTCGATGATGCTAAGGAATTTCTTTCTTATAACCGTGTTTACTTTTATAAAAAAATAGATATGGACTTATCTCTGTAAATTTTAACTTCTTGAGTTTGAAAAAAAAAATTAAAGCACGACTGTAAATTTGAGTTTTTCTTCAATTATATACCACGAATAAATAAAAAACTTCAAAATAACTCATACGTATTGCTTGTTGAAAAGTATAAAGTATAGAAAAATGAATTTAAAATAATTTATTTTAAAAACCGAACTTATTTGTTAAACACTTTATCATTTTTTTTATGGTTTCTACTGTTTAAATTACGCTCATTGTAAAGATATAATCAAAGAATGCTTTGGTGTGCTAGTAAAAAATGTGCCTTTTTTGAAACAGTTACGTTTTTTACGTTCGTTTTGTTAACTTCATAAAATGTTTACATAATGAAGCACGCATTGAAACCAAAGTTATATTTACTCTAGATAGCTTAAATAATGATGCAAACCATACAAAAAATGCCCCATAATCAATGTTGAAAAAAATAGGCACGAAAATTTGTGACAATTAAAGATTTACGAAAAATCACGCATGGTAGTTTTTTTCTGAAATTCATATCATATAGGATTATTTATAAGGAAGGCACTCACTTAAAATGAATGATTTCAATTAATTTTGACCTTCATTTATCTGATAAAACGAAAATTTTAGTAAGTAATCTTATGTTGAACATTATTTTTGCAATAATACAAACGTTAATTATATCTACGCACGCAGCCATAAGTCTCGATATTCTATGATTTTTTTCGATTTGAAACGCTTTCGCACTATCTCGATGGTTCATGTTATATATTGAATAGTTAAAATTCAATGATATATATAATATTATAAATTTAAAAACCTGAATATTTAATAATAATGTCTATATAATTATTTCGACGCATGGCAAAAGTTAAAATTTGCACGGATAAGCCCATAGAAGAAAAAAACTTTCTCATAAAAAAGTACCAAAATAAGAAAAAAACGCTCTAAAAATGAAAAAAGAAAGAACTGTTCTGCACATACAAAAAAAGTACAAATAATATCCGTGTTTTATTGGTAATCTGTAGCTAGAACAGTAATACAAGCACAAAAAAAAACCTTTTATTCACTCTTTAACTCACCCTCAATAAACTCCCAAAGTTGGTATCAGTGAATTACGTGTCAAAACCTTAGTACTTGTTGATTTAACTTACACGGATATGTTCGTAAGATGTGTATCTCGTTTTTAAGCTGAAGTTGAAATATTCATGAAAATGCAGATCGAGTTGATTTTGAGTTTTTCTCATTATTAAAAAGTATTGAATTCTGTTGAGTGTTGGCGAAAGAAAAAACACAATATTCAATATAAAGACATTGGCGCAAAATTTTAAACAGTTCATATTTAAGGAATTAAACCGGCTCTACTTAACGCAGTCGTTTAGCTTGGAGACTTCGTCTAACTTTTGCATAATTTTAAACATGTTAGACAACTCTTCTAACTGATGTGGGTTTTACAACAGAACCTAAGCGAATTTGCGTTGAACAACCCTTAATTTGACAGATACATAACTCACACAACTACAAAAACACAAAAAAAAAGTAAAAAGAACAGACAACTTTAAACCAAATAATTTTTCGCCGAAAAAAGTACATTTTATATCCTACCTCGGTACAGAATTTGATTGTTTATAAGTTATTTAAATTATTTTAGATGGAAATATATAGTATAAATCGCAAGTTCACAGCATAAAAACTCAATTTGTTGTTGCAAGGTGCAGATTTATTTAGCTATACTCGTCTCGGCCGGTGGCGGCAGCGCGCGTGCATACATAAGATATGTATGTACCTACATACATTTGTATTTACAGATTTGTTCATCGTAGAGCACTTTCGTACGATTATTTCGAATTTATAATATTCAGTTATTCAGACTATTTACAAAAAACATCTTTAAAAACTCGAATAAAACATCAGTAAACATTTTTTCTTCGATTCGCTTTGGTATGAGATGACCATTGTCAATATGGATAAAGTATACTTTTAAAAGATAAACTAGCTATTTGCTGCTGTTAAAGTAAGACGAGCTCTTTAACGTTAAAGTATAGTTTATGTCCTTTAAAATTAACAAAAAGTCGGTTCTCGTTTTATACTCAATATTTAGAGTCGACTCCCTTTCTAAAATTGATTTAGAGTAGGTTTTAAATGTTTAAAATTTTGCGCCATTGTGTCAGTTGTCATATAAATTCAGCTCAATGCCGCCGTTACGAGACATTTCTCAACAAATGTCAGTATACTGATAAAACATACAAATTTAAACTATTCGCCTTCGTGTAAATTGATTCAATATTCATTGACAAAACTAATGGCAGTATCAGTAGTGTAAAAACGGAATTATTATTATGATATGGATTAAAATGTTGCATTTGAAAAAATATTTATTCTATAAATTACAGAGCTCAAAGTGTGATGGGCTAGTGAAGGCAAAATATAACAAAATAAATACCAACGAACACACTCTAAAGCATGCCAACATATATTTTTTTGGACACCATCTAAACACCTCCTACATTTCAACATCCGAAACTCCATTTTCACTAAAATATCCTTTTCCAGTACTTACATATTTTTCTTCACTAATCGTTTGTTGTTGTTTTCCATGTTAAATTTTGCAATGCAGCGTATTCACTTACCAATAAAACACGGTCAATATCACTTAATTATTATCAACAAGAAATATTTGCAATCATAGATAGTTTTTCATCTTCTTCATCATCGTCATTTTCAAGTGATGATGAATTCGTTGTAGAATTTTTACGAAAAGAGTTTACTCAAAGTAAAAGAGCCCGGGAGAAATTCCTGCTAATAATTCAGGAATATTCCTCGCAAATATGATCATATCTTTCAAATTTGTTTTCACCATGTTAATAAATAATGAAAAATAAAAACAACTTCAATTTGCAATCTGCATTTGACGTTTCACAAATACAACGAAACAAGAACTTCAGAATCAAAAAAAAGTGTTGCAATTTGTGTTTGGTATTCCGGATCGGAGAATTCCGGAATGTTCTTCCAGATAACCAAACGAAAACGCTATAAGTAAAGAAGCTTTGACATTTCTAGATGTCATATGAAATTAGTATGATACTTAAAAGTTAAATTTAGTATTCGATGATTTTAACATTGTATTGTATTAAGAAGTCAAAATTTAGAGTTGTTTTCGAAAAACATAGTTTTCATTTGAGTAAATTTTAACCTATTTATATGGCAAGTTAAGTTAAGCGATAAATTTCTTTTTTTTTCGTTACAATTTTACCTTAGTTAATCTAATTATTGCATTCTTTAAATTTTGAAGTTGTAATGCTAACTTTAACATAAAAGCAATGCGTATTTCGTGTTTTGTTCAAGAGGGTTTTGCTCCAACGACTGATTTATCATAAATAATTATTGTATATCCAAAAAAGAATGTCGTTTCTTAAGATGTTTGTTAGTCTCTTTAAATGAAGGTATTGATTGAAAGCAATTTAAAATAAAATGCACGACTGGATCGCACGAACTTGCTCTTATGTAAAAGTACTTTGGAATTTAAGATACATATAAATATAAAACATGGATTTAATGAGATAATAATGTTCAAATGCATAAAATTGCCGTCTGGTTTCCGGAAAAGTATGAATTTATGCAAATAAACCTTAAAAAATCGTTTTATTATTAAATAAATTTTTTATATAAGAAATTTCTCTAAAATTTTTCTAAAAAAAAAATGTGGGATGCGGATTTTAAGTATTTAATAATATTGGTTTTAGGAAATAATTTCAAAAAAATAATCGTTCATAGATTTTGAAGATATTTATTTAAATTTTTTTTTTTTTTAAACCAAATAAATATTTTTTCGAATATTTTTATATACAATATTATTTTAAACTTAAGGGGAATCCTGCTAAAAATTTTGGGTTAAAATCCTTAGAGCCGTTAATGAGAAAGTCGAAAATTAAAAAAACGGGTCTATGGCAGGTACCCCTAATAACATTTTGCCCCAACATTTTTTTTGACCAAAATGTAGTCCATGTCCATAATATCACACCTAATTTTTTTTATCGAAATCGTTAGAGCCGTTTTCGAGATAAATAAGATTTTGCATTACGGGTTTATGGGGGGTACCCTTAGTTTTGGAGCTAAAAAAAAATTTAAATTTTTCCTCTAGGGAATCACCGAAGACTCTTAACTACCAAGATTGAAAGAAATAGGTCCAGTGGATTAGGCTGTAGTGAGAGGTACAGACATACAGACACACTGAAACATGTTTTTTGTGTACTAAATTTTCCTTAAAATTTTTATAAAAAAAATTGATATGCAAATTATTAGTATTTAATAAAATACATTTTAAAACGTAATTTAAAAATTTAATAGTGTATCGGTTTTCAATATATTGAATTTTCAAAAAAAAAAATTTTATTATTTTTTTAAAAATCCAAAAACTATTTTTTCGAAAAAATTTTTAGTTTATATTTTTTCAAATGCAAAGCAGCTCCTGCATAAAAAATTTGGTTAAAATCGTTAGAGCCGTTGGTGAGAAATTCGAAAATCAAAAAAACCGTTATATGACAGGTACCCCTAATAACATTTCCCCCCAAATTTTTTTTTCACCGGAATATAGTCCATGTCCATAATATCACACCTAATTTTTTTTATCAAAATCGTTAGAGCCGTTTTCGAGATAAATAAGATTTTGCATTACGGGTGTATGGGGGGTATCGTTAGTTTTGGAGCTAAAAAAAAAATTTCAATTTCTCCTCTAGGGAATCACCGAAGACCCTTAACTACCCAGTTTGAAGAAAATACCTCCGGTAGTTTAGGCTGTAGTTCGAGGTACAGACATACAGACATACAGACAGACAGACGGAATTGTCGGACCCACTTTTTTCGTCTTCGCTATCATCGTAATGTCAACTTTGATCAAAATCTCGAGTTCGATTTTTTTTCCAAATGCAGAACTTGCCCTATAGTACCTACATATATCGCAAGTAAAAAGAACACTAGTATACATCTAACCTACATATTTAAACTGCTTCCAAATACAGAATATGGAAGATGTTTCGCTGGCAAAAATTGATAAAATATTCATAACGGAAACCACCACCATATAAAAACATACATTACATTAAAATAGCAGAGCATAAATTGTAGCAAATTTATGTGACCACCACAACTGGGATCATAGTAAGCATATAAGAATGTATGATTTTTTTTTACTGTACTTGCTCTCAGGCGGTATTATCAACATTGCAAATTTATTTGCTCCCATCTGTATAGCTAGTAAAAAAAGTCAATCTCATAAAAGCTGTAAACGAAAAATATAATCCCGTCATTTATCTATAAGAATAAATTTAAGACTTTGGTCGGTTATAATATCTCGTTCTAGAGAAAAGGAATTTTTTTGCTCCACATAATATGTCCGTAAAATGAAACCACAACTTTAAATCAATTAATAAGATTACGATGTGTTAGTTTTTTTTTATTTTTGCTCATGAGTCCCAATGAATGTTCCAAACTGGGTTGCACATTTTTTGCTACCGGTCTTAATTAATTGCGTTACTTGCGGTGGAAGTCTTTTCAAAGTGTATAAATTGTCGTATCTTTACGAAATAATTGAGAAAATATTTTTCGTACCTGTTTAAGAGGAAGCGAAAAAAAGTTAATTCCTTCTTGATTAGGCACTTACAGGGAGCTTTGTTATCTAGGAGACTTATTTTCCCTCTATAATTATATGTACAGAGTCATCCGAAAAGAGAAGTCATTTAAAATGTGTTGCTATTTTCGAACTGTCAACATTGAACTGTCATTTTGCGGTGACTTTTCATAAAAACTAAAAACTAAGGTTTATAATTTTTTATGTCGCACAACGTGTTAAAATAGTGAAAATTCACTTCATTAACATTAAAATATTTCAAAAATGATTCGTTAAGTTCGTTAAAAATTCGTTCGTTAAAAAAAGTGATGAGGTGAATTACCATTTGTCTGGATACCCATAGAGTAATAGCAAAACAACCACCTCCCAAACTTACTAGTTGAACACAATGGAGTGCTACAACTGGAACTGTCGCTGCACCTGGAATAGCTGTCAAAAGTGTGGTACGTGATATTTTTGATCGTAAACACAATGCTGATTTCTAACATTGGTTTGAATAGTTAGAATTTGAAACGTCAAAAGTGCTGGACGTAAAATTTAAAAGTTGGCGCCAACTCTTGCCGATACGATTGTTGCTGCGTTGAGTTGTGTTCATACTATTAAATTTGTCTGTATTTAATATTTTGACACTTAGTCAAGTTGTGTTTAATTTTGGTGAGTTTTGGACTGTTGGCGTTTTCTTCCGAAGAGAGAATATTAGAAGAAATCGGAGTGGAAGTTAACGAATTTCACTCAAATCAGTTCCTAAAGCTCCAAAAACATTGTTGAAAAATTTCATCACAAAAATTAGTAATGTTAAGAAAAATGAAATCTTGGAGATTTCAGCAATCTCAGAAACATAAACAGGATTCATCATGAAATCTTCTAAGTATTGGTGTCAAATACGTAACTTTTGACGGATTAAAATTCCTCTTTCATTATTAATTTCAAGGGTTGAAATAGAAATATCACCACTTCTTGTAAAAGAAAGATAACGTTTCTCTGTGGCCTTCAAAAAAACTTCTTGTTGAATGACCTTGTAGACAATGATTCCGAAGAATCTTCTCCAATGGTTTCGATTAAAAGATCATTTTCGAAAAATCTTAAAAGTTAGTACAATTATTTTCTTTCCTTTCTGAATTTGAATTGTTTTTTCCCATTAAAGAAAATGTCTGAATTGAATAATAAAAACGAATAATCCTACGTCAACTGTCAGTTGTTTAAAGACATGATGTGTATCTTTCAAACGGTAGATGAAAACCACACATCAAACGTGCTAGAAACAGGAAATGTAGCCAAATTGAGGTAAGAGGAAAAGGAAGAAAAACAATTTATTAAAAATGGCTGCGGTGGCGGCCACCAGATTATTATATTAAAATTAAATAGAAATATCTTCTATCCTCTCCATAACGTGCATGAGCAATTATAGAGTTACAAATTTGAAGTAAAAGAAAAAAAAAACAACATGCTTTGAAAGTTGAAAGACATTTTTCAGATGCATTCGATTGAGTGCTTTCGTGATTAGTCACTCTGTTTTTTGTTGTTGTTTTTTTTAACCGTTTTCAATTCTTGGGACAAGACAAATCATTGCACTTAAGAGACGACACACGAGTCGTGCAAGTGCCAACAATTATTCGAATCGAACATTACTTTTTCCATTTGAGATATTATGTGCTACATACAAATATGTATGTCATGTGACAGTGGATGGTATGACAGCTTTCAAAACTGTCAGCCGATCGTGTGGCGCTTGTGGCTAAATATTATAATTGAGGCAGGTCACCAGACAACGGAGATGCCGTTACTTTTAAATGTCAATTGCTATTCAACAAGTGAATTTTCATTACCATTAAGTTCAACTGAAAAGCTGACGTCTCCCCTTTGTTGTTTTATTTGACTGCATTCACTGCTTTTTCGTTTATTTTTCTTTTTATTTAATCATTTTTGGGGGATTTTTTTGTGTAGTTTTTGTTGTTGTTTGAAAGTGAAGACTAATTTTATTTCCGCTTGAAGCTGAAATAAATTTGTTTTCAGATTTTGTAAATGACGATAATTTTCGTAAATGGATTTGTTTGTTAATGGCGGATAGCAAGCGAGACGAGACAAGGGTGCAGCACAAAGTAAATGCTGCATCAATATAAATTAAATATGGATTATTATGCTTTTGAAAGTGACATTTATAGCTTTTTAAGTGATTATTTTTAAACACATTGTGATCTTGACTGAGGTTTTACACACAAGTAAGGATCTGTTCTGACAGTAAGTAACCATATTGAACTGAAAAGAGTGATCTACACAACAATACTGTATGATGTATACATATTGATATATGTATACTGTTTCTTTATCGTACATTACAGTAATACATAAGTATGCTTATATACTCGCAAAGCTATATTTACTATAGATTTTCTTAAAAAAACGTCTCAGAGTTTGGTTAGTTAAGTCGTCTACACCGTTACCTAAATTCTTCATTTTTAGCGATTTTTTATAAATACAACTAAACAATGAGAAAATTATCAAATCTAGTACAAATTAAATTAATGTCTACTATTACATATGTACATCTTGGCTTTTTTTGACAGATTGCAAAAAATGCTTTAAGCGAAACAGACTCAATTGGATATTGTCCACCGCAAACCATAAGAAACAAAACTCCATTTTTGACGTATGTTATTTTTTAAGATAGCTAAAAATATCCTCTAAACCCTGTGAATGCCGTTTAAGCTAATTTAATACTGCCTAATGAAATCAATAAATACATTTTGTGGTGCACCATCTTGAAGAGAACCAGGACCTAGTGACTTACAACTCTCAACTCAAACAATGAGCGTGTTGCCATAAATAGAGATAACCTACAATTTTCTACCGATTCGGAACGGCTAATAAGCAGCCTTTTTAATGACCAGAGATACTCTTAGAGAATTTATAAACTAGTACCCGTGGCGCTCTGCTCCGACTTTTGCGGGGAAGTCTCGACTATAAAGGAGTATAGGGGCCGCCTATCCACAGTTCTGTGGATAGACGTGGTAGATTATCGGAATCGCTATTCTATCCCGAACCAGGCCTTGACTGTCAAAGTAAAGGAATGCATCGGATGGGATAGATTCGCTTAGACACACACTCTCATAATAACATTCGTTAGGATAGTAAGATAAGTAAAATAAGGCTGTTGGTTGAGGACATCGCTCTTGCAATGTGGCCCGAATCAACTTTCACAAAAAATTACGAGTATCAATTCTGTTTATGTTGGCTCGAGTATAGAACCTGGTTGGAATAATAATTTTTGTATTCCGACTGTGGTGTTCTGTGCAATCCAAGGCAACGTCTTAGACACTGCTTCTCAAACATCCAAAACTTTTTCATTTGAGATGGGGCAACGTTGAAACAAACCGAGGGTCATGTATCAAATCACCTTCACCCTGCTGTCAAGCCTGCTGGTGTAAAACAACCATTTCGTCAGGGACAGTCAGTACCACTAATCATTATGCCAAGGGGTTCTACTGAGGTATTTCTTTATAAGTTGCGCTGACCATAAATTTAGAACTTAAAAAAAAAACAATTAATAACAGTTTTAATCATTTTTGAACAGAGCTTACCCATTTCTACTGGACGCACTCATTCGAAACTTTATAATAATTTTACGGTTAAAAACAATATTTATAAGATGTTGGTTTGCAAAAAAAAAGAAACAAATTTGTTATATTTATTTTACAGTAACTCAGTTCTTTATAGGACCAACTGAATCTTTCGCTTCACCTACATTTTTTTGATACCCATTAAATATCAATTTAGATTTTGACACTTAATACTGTAGTTATAGTCCTTCAATATAGGTACATGTATTGACAAAATATATAATATTTTAAGATTGGTATCCACGGAGAATTTCACCTTCTTCAGAATATTCAAAATCACACGAAAACCTCTTATTCGCTTTTTGTGTAGTCGCTGGGGAGGTGTAAGTTTATCAAACTGAAATATTTATTTTGGTGCAATTTAAGCATATGACAAATGATCTCAATAATCTGGATCTCAGCAATCAAAAAAAAGGAACACTCCAAAAAAAAGAGAAAGCAAAAACCTCAGATGCAGATGATTTCGTAACCGATTTAATTGTGTCATTACTTTTTCAAACTTTTGTTCCTTCAAACTTTCCAAAATGTACGAGTAATTTAGAAACAAATTAACCACAGAGAAACTTGGAAAGGATCACACTAAATGACAAAAACCAAACTTGTGAATCTACATTTACTTATCAGTTAGAAAAGGATATTCCATTCAAATAAGTTTACCTTGCATATAAGGGAACAATTGGTTATAATATCTAACTACTCGTATCTCGTTGCTAATTCAATAATCCAAAGTTTGTTGCTTACATTAATCTTGTTTTATGAGTGCATGTCTTAAACAAAAGGTTAAAACAATAAGAATGTGATTTCCAAATTATGAAATGCTTTTAATATATCAATAATTTAGAACAACTTAACAAAAGCAGTGTAACAAATGCTTATCTCTGTGAATAATATATTTAAAACCTTTATTTGAACTTTTTTTTTTGGAAATGCATACTTTTGAAATATGTATATTAATCTCAACATTCAAAAGATAACATATTTATTAGGTTAACTCATAAGTGCATTCAGTTAAAGACAACTAAGTGACTCAACTCGACCGATAAAAATTATGAAAATCCACTTAATGTTTCTCCTTCTATCGTTCCCCATTGAAAGATAGCTTTAGGAAGGTATTTCGTTTATCTGCCGATGCCCGTATTCGATAAACACACAACAAGCTTCCAATCCAATACTAACAAAGCCAACCAACCCACGTACCAATAACTTTCGAAAACAAAAAAATTGCACGATAACGAAAAATAAAATTCAATACGTTCGTTATTAATTCAGATAAAAACTGTTTATTCCACACTTACTCGTGCTGAGTCTTAATTACCGGCAAATCATGATCATCATCAACAGAAAATAAAGACTGAAAAAAACCAACCGCTTCATTGCGCAATCAGCCCCATTATATGGAAGTTGATGTTTTGCTTTGTACCCACTTGAATCTTCTTATTTTTTTTCTGGTCATGGTTCAGCTGGAAACACCAACTTGCTAAAGTTAACTGAAATCTGTTATCGAAAGGAAAGTCACACCTACTATTGTGAACGAATTCTAAAGGATGATTAATTGAGTAATCAAAATATAATTTTCGTAGGAAATACTATGTTTTATTTAATTTGTCTGACTTGAGAGATCGATTATTAACGAGGGTGGATAGTAACAAAAAATAAAACACTCTGGTTTTCTTGGTTGGATTAATTTTTTTTAAAAAGATTATTACATATTTTTTTACTTACTTATTTAATTTAGAACAATAAATAATATAGACTGATCCAACTTCATGTTTAGTTTCTAAAAAAAAACACAAAAATGTATGATATTTTCAGTGTGTTTTTACATAATCGAATATTTTATGTATTTACTCCATTATTATGAAATTATGGCTAATTAATTGGTCGCTTTTGAGTCAAATCTTCAGTATCAAGCTTACGTGACATCCCAAGAGTTAGAATGATTAAAAAATATAACTTCGTGAAAAACTTCAGAACGAAGTTAAATAGCAAGAAAGAGTGGGGTGTGTGTGCAGGTTAAACGACCAGGACTCGTAGTGGTTATGGGAAATGAATTTGAAAAAATGGACAACGACACATCTAACGTGACCAGAGACCTATCGCGCAATAGGCGAAAAGGTAATTAAAAATAAAATTAAAACAGCTCTAAATAGAGGTCAATTTTGCGGAAATCCTGGCGTTAGTTTTCGATTTCTTTCAAATGACTTGGTTCGGTACAGCTGTGAGCCCTCCATATAATCGCTTATATATCATCAGCTCAAGAAATATCTCGAAGATCGAAAGCTTCTTAATGACCGGCAATACGGCTTGCGCAGCAATCGTTTCACTGGTGATCTGAAGGCATATCTCACCGAAGAGTGGAACAGATATTTACATTGTTTTGGAGAAAGTAAGATTATTGCGCTTGATATTTCTAAGGCATTTGATAGAGGCTCTCTGCATGCGTTTGGTATCAAAAAAATCCTTATTTTTTGGATTAGAAATTATCTTCTAGATTGTTCAATACATGTTATATTGGTCTACACAAAATAAATGCTGGTGTTCTCCAGGGCTCCGTTTTGTCTCCAACACTCTTTCTCATTATTATAAATGATCTTTTGTCTGTAACTTCTAATCCACTTCATTGTTTTGCCAACGACTCTACTCTCAGCTTCTCATACTCATTCTCAAATTCACGTCCATCTCCTTCGGAAGTGGAATTCCAACCGCATCGTATTATTAGCTAATTAAACACCGATCTTTACAGCATTGTTAAATGCGGTATAAAAAACCGTGTGGAGTTTAATGCTTTCAAAACTCAATGCTGTCTATTATTATTATGTTAAAGCAAAATGTACCCCTTATTCCATTGCCCTTGAATCGCATTTGCTCTAAGAAACCGAAAAGCTCTCAGTAATTGGTATATGTGTCAACGACGATCTTCATTGGAACGTTCACATTCCCGAGACGGTCAAAAATGCTGCTAAATGCTTAGGATTTCTATTTCGATGTAAGCAATTTGTCACCCTCTCAGATCTGGCTATCAAATATAGAGATTCGTTTTTTAGCCGCACAACACGATTATGGAATAAATTACCCAGAATAGTTTTCCCGTGCCATTTCAATTTGCAATTATTCAAGATCAATGTTCATCGACACCTCCTTTCCCAACACCACCCTTAATTTCCCCATTGCCCGTGCTGTGTTTAACATTATAAGGGTCCTTTATAAACCCTTGAGCGCGTGTGAATTATAAAAATAAACAAATTAAAACATATTTAAATATCCTACATTCAAGTATTTTTCAAACGGCTTTACTTTTTTATTTAAATATACATAAATACCTAATTAAGTGAACCGCAATGTTCCAGCAGACAAAAATCATACCAATTTAAAATGCGCTAGCTGAAGAAGTTCTTAGAATTTCTACTTCTTTTTATAGGGAGTTGACAAATGTCTTCTTAATAAGTCTGACGGAAGTTGTTTTTTTTTTTATTTAAGTTTACTTAAATATGGACTCAATTAGAAGTTGATTAAAATTTATAAAAAAAGAAACACTTTTTTCGGTATTTACCTACTTTGGTTTCATTTCCAATGCTGGTTGTTATGGAAGTTTCTATAATGAATTTAGATTTTAAGACCGCGTCTCATGATAAATGTGTTCCCATTAAACAGCAATAAGAGGCAATTAAGTGAATGATACCCATGTAAGCTAAATGAATATAATTATTAATAATTATGCTTGGCATTTAAGAATTTTATGGGTAGACAAAAAATTATGAATTCGCTTTTTATGACAATGACATTGTTTTATAACCACACCACCACCACCTACTCTAACTCTAACAACTCATTTGAAATATTGTCATTTAAAATTAAAAAAAATTAAAAAAAAAAATATGAACTGAGTTTCAACATCAGCAACATAAACATAATTTACGTTATTGTGAATTTATTATTTGATAATGTTCACTGGGTCATATGGGTTTGTGTGCGCTTTATGTTAAGCGCCCACATCAATAACGCACGCTATCATTTAGCTTAGATCAACATCAACAATTGAATTGCAAACTGGAAGCGAACAGGTCTTGTGTGAGTGTGTGTCGAACGAAAGTGTGCATGGATATAATACTAATATATTCACTACTGAGAACTGTGCTTTTTTTGAATATTTTTGTATCCATCACCCCACGTATCTTAGATCAGCAGAGGTTAGGAAAGATAAAAATCAAAAAAAAAATTCAAAGAATTTTTTAGGTCAAAGAATATCAGTTCATCAATTCCTATAATGTCTGTTGAAAATTTTGTTTGAAAATTGATTTTATAATCAGTACCTATGTGTTCCCAGATATGTATATTTATTTAATACTTATTTTAAGTTTGAATATGCAAAACATTTTATTAGATAATGCTTTTGCGGTTTTTGCCATTTTGACACATTTTTTGATCTAAAAGTTGTTTTTTTTTATAAGAGAACCTTAAATTACTAAAATTGTTTTCTGTGACCATCGATTTGATAGTTTTCGGTTGGTTCGCTTTCTCTTTTTTCTATCTACAACTATCCTCCTCCCCATCTAAGTTTTTATCATGATTCTCCTATACATGATTTTCTCAAACTCATGAATATACCAATTGAGTTTCCTTTAATTTTGACAACATAACTGTAAATTATGTAATAGAGATATTTTATAGCGAAATTTTTAATTCTAATTCCTTCATCTTCTTCCCCACCTTGGTATAATCACAGGATACGATCGTTGCAAAACAATAGAAATAAATGTTGGGCAATTTTTCTTTGTTCTCCATCTCCAACTGACTACTCTAATTATCTTGATACTTATCTTCACTTGACCGATTTTTACAACTCCCTCTATCAACGCTATTTAGTTCAAACCCAAAGCAATCTTACTAAAGACCCTAAATCCTTCTTCCATTTTGTCAACCTTAAGCGACACTCTCTCGAACCACAAACTTTCGCCAACTTTTTTTCTACTTTTTTTTAACGATCTTTTACTGAAGACTGCCTTATACCTGGTTGTAATTATTTCAATTTATCATTATTTATTATTTACCTATTTCTCTCTCATACCATTGAAATTAAGATAAATCGGCCCAGATGGTATCCCTGCCATATTTCTCAAAAACGATCTTTCACACTTTACTTCCCCTTTCAAAAATCTTCAGTTTATCCCTACCTCGATAGGAATTCCCTCAGCCCAAAGTTTGAAATTACAAACTATCGTCAAATTGCTAAAATTTCATATTTTCACATATTCCCAAAATCTTGGAAAGCTTTTTATACAAAATTTTAAGTTTTCGTTGCAAGTCTTTTATTTCCCAGACAACACAGCTTTGTCAAGTGTAGGTCCACAACGTCAAGCCTCGTTGAATTTGTATCCTTTAGTCTATCAGTCTTAGATAACGGAAAGAAAGCTGAAGTTGTGTCAACAGATTACAGTAAGGCCTTTGACAAAATTTCACATAAGCTTATTCTAATCAAACTGTCCACCTTTGGAGTTTTGCGAGTATATTTACACACACGCAATTATTTGCGATAATCGCAAATTTCTCTGAAGAATTCCTAATTTTTGGTTTTAAAAAATTCTGATAGAAAATTATTTATTTTGTGTTAAGTTTTAATATGTACCTATTAGTTGTTGGCGTAAACAGAAGAAGTATATCCGAAAGAGATTCAATATTAAACTCCCATTTATCAATTTAAAATAAAGAAAAATAAAACATTTCCCCAAGCAAACAGTTGCCCCCAGTGGAGACAAAGATTTATTTCTAAGCAAAAATACATACCTCTAGGAATTCCTTTGGTATAATCGATAATCTTTTTCTATTAGTTGCAAGAAATCCGCTTTTGAGGTAATTGGAATTATTTTCACTCCAATGAAAGCAACAAAAATTCAAGGTCTTCATTACATTGATTACTAACATTGATTGACTAAGCGTTGAATCACAATCCTCACAATTTTCAAAGTCACTAACTACGGAACTTAGCTTACCCAAAAAAATTTGCAAATACATACATACATACTTATAGTTATGATAAAATTACAAAATTTATGAAATAAAAATAAACATTTCAGCATAGAGGAGAACCTATCTATTAGGTGAATAAATCAAAATTAATTCTATCCTGTTTTTGTTCTTAAGTGCTTCTTAATATATTGAAGTCATGTTTTTTAAAAGAGACTTTATATCAGTTATTAGACTACAAAGTATTTTATGTGAATTATAACAAGAGCAGCATGACTAATAATAGTTTGATAAAACGATGTATGTAATTAATTTTTTTCCTCCTCCACTACGTACATATGAACTAGATATCGTGTTAAATCGGGTGAAACTAAAGCCGTTATTTATTTATTGTTGTATATGTATGTTTTTAGATCATACTTATTCTGAATTCGTTGCATGTCATATTTGAGTTAAAATTTCATTTAATTAGTTTACTTCTTCGAAAATTTCCTACTATATGAAATAAAGACTGTTCTCTTCCTCAGAGCCAAATGTACTCGTATAATTCTAGTCAATTGTCATGACTTATAGTAGAATCGGCTTAGAAAAAAGACAACTGTGACAATTAATTAAATGTTTATTAATTTAACCAACATTTGTTTTGATACATCAGGACCCACTCCTTAAAGACTGCACTATCCTAATTTGTTCGAGTACTTTTTATCACAGAGAATAATTTGTGCAGGCTCTAGGTCAATAAAACAAGATGTTACTGGTTAAGCGACGTTTCGAGCATGAATACGCTCTTCTTCATGCAATAAACATTAAAAAAAACCGTTTTAACAACATTAAGACATTTATTAAATACTCTTCACACTTGAAATAATTTTATGAATATTTTTATATAACTAGCAAAACATTCCAAAAACTACCCATTCTCTGTAATAAATTTAACAGGTCACAAATAATTTCCACGGGTACTTTTTATTTCATTTTAATATTGAAGCCTAAAACGCTTATGATGGGGAACAAAAAATTCTATACAAAAATTAAAATAACAAAACGAAAATTTTCGCTCTGTTCGTATTCCCGAAATCATTTTTTAAACACTAATGACAGTAAGTTATCATTAAGTTATCATTTAAATAAAGCCATTTGCGCAAAATTTTAAACGGTTTAGTAAAATGCTAAAGCCATATTGGTAATTTTAAACTATTTTAGCATCTTATTATCTCTTAACATTTTACTAAAGTTAAAATCACAAAATGGCTACTATAACTTTTAGTAACTAGCTAAATCCATATGATATCCATAGTAAATCCAAGTGTTGCTTTGACAAAGGTCAATCATAGAAATTCGTCGTCGTCGTTGTGTCCTTGAAAGTAATTGATGAGAATTTTCAAATAAGTGACGACGCAGTCATCAAAATCGGTCCAAGTCTTTTGCTTTGAAATGACACAGTGCCTGACATAAAGATTATTTATATGCGTTTTATGTTATATGTGTTTTATTTTACCTAGTGACTTTCAACTTTCAACCATTTCTATATATCGATACAAAGCACTTATCATTAAGCCAACTGATATTACTACTTCCAAATTCTCCAGTCTACAAAATCTGTCAAATCGAACTTTTGTTAGTTTTACAATCAAAAAATGATTTCTGACAAATTTTATGTAATGTTTCGGCGAGATTAGGTCATGTCTGTTTTAATTAATTTTAAATCTACTAGCACGATTGTGAAATCCACAATTTTTACGATGATGCATTTAACCCAAAAAAAAAAAAACAAATCTTTCCTTGTCAAACGCAATGTCAAACTCGAATGCATCATAACATAATTCAGATACACCATTACATTTGTTCGTCGACAAATTTGTCCACCTCAAGGATGAAATTCTCAATTTCTCGCTTTAATTTCAGTCAATTAATTAAAAAACCGTTTCAGTTGTACCTACTACTAAAATATTCTACAACTCAGTCGAGATTCTATGTTGGATGCATAGAGTGCACAACCAACCTTGCTCCCAACCTCATCAGCCTCCCATTTTTTTTATTTTTTCTTCTATCTAAGTTACACAAATGGCAATTTCATCATAGTTCATGTGTATAGTCAGTTTACTTTACTCCGACGAGTACTTATTTCAGAGTAGTACGAGGGTAGAGTGATGGTGTTGCATATAATATGTATGTATGCATTATAGGTGCTGAATCGGTGCAGGTGCGGGGTAGGCGTTAATTAACATATCTACGACAGAAATGGAATTTTCTCACTGTAGAGCTAAAATTTCTTTATAAACAATGATATGACGAAAATGGTGTCGGACTTGTTGCAAGAGTAGGAAGTGTGGTAGAGACGGGGGTTATCGACATCGTCGACTACGAACGACAACGCCGAACGAGGTGAATTCATTTCATGTAATGAAAGCAGTAGCTTAAAAGCAAAATTCTCCTCCAACTATGCCTTTTAAGTTGTTTACTTTTGGCCCGCCCTCGTTTGTGTGTAAAGTGAGATTTTTCTCACATGTGTTGCTACTTCTACTGCTACTGTTGGTTGCAACAACAAAAAATGCAATAAGCAATAACATCAGCGCCTTGTTTAATCCACAATCTACTAAAATACAAATGGGATGAAACAAAATCTAAGAAGATGTTTATTTATTTATTTTTGCCTGTGAACATTTGGAAGATTTGAAGGGTAAATAATTTATTTTTAGAAGAAATCTCTCAGTGATTTACAGTGTTTTCACGGGGCCTTTAAAATTTCTTAATTACTTTTCCTTCCAGCAATTTAATTAGGCGTGATTGCAATAAGTAAACGTATCAAAAATGGTTTTTAATAGCTTCGAGGAAGTTGCAAAAGTAGTTAAGCTTATTTTTTTTTATTCCTGGCAAGTAGCCAAATTTGATGGGGTATTTTTACAATTTAGTAATTACTTACCTTACTTTTTATGGCGCTACTAGAGATCATTTGAATTTCCATAGCTCCATAAAACAAATAACCGGAAACGAATCTTTTGTCGGATTACTTTAAGCATATTCTTTTAGTCTGTAGCGGGATTTGATGTTGGTATCTCTTTTTCGCTTGTCATGAAAACTGTGCCCCAGGTAGCCTGCCCAATCCTGGCGACAAGAATGCTCACCATTTGATATTGCAAATTGGCCAAAACTGATTCGAAATTTAAAAAAAAACACACCTAAGTTTCAAAATTATAATAAGTATAATAAGTATCTTCAATGTTTAGGATAATTCAAAATGAAAGACTTCACTTGGTATTCTTGCTGTAATTGATCTAATTTTTACTTTGTTATTCACGTATTGTAAACTAATGTCTTTTTCTCTTTTTTTATTTAATAGGGACGACATACAAAGACTGGACAATTAGCTGCCATTAAAGTGATGGACGTTACCGAAGACGAAGAAGAAGAAATTAAGCTGGAAATAAACGTGCTTAAAAAATACTCAAATCATCGTAACATTGCCACATACTATGGTGCATTCATAAAGAAATCTCCTCCAGGAAAAGATGATCAGCTGTGGCTGGTTATGGAGTATTGTGGTGCGGGCTCTGTAACTGATTTAGTAAAATCAACAAAAGGACAGAGTCTTAAAGAAGAATGGATTGCGTATATTTGTCGTGAGATCTTACGCGGTCTTAGTTATTTGCATTCGAATAAAGTCATTCATCGTGACATAAAGGGTCAAAATGTACTCCTTACAGATAATGCCGAAGTCAAATTGGTTGATTTTGGTGTATCAGCTCAGCTAGATCGAACGATAGGCAGAAGAAATACATTTATTGGTGAGTATTTTTTTTTTTATAAAATACCAATATGAAAATCAATGCTAAAATACTTTTCTTTTTAAGGTACTCCTTATTGGATGGCCCCCGAGGTTATTGCATGCGATGAAAATCCAGAAGCAACTTATGATAACCGATCAGATCTCTGGTCGTTGGGTATCACAGCATTGGAAATGGCTGAATCACAACCACCACTCTGTGACTTGCATCCAATGAGGGCATTGTTCTTGATTCCACGCAACTCACCTCCAAGACTTAAATCTAAAAAGTGGTCTAAGAAATTCCATGGATTTATTGACACGGTTCTTGGTGAGACCTTAAAAATTCTTTCGAATATCAAGACTTAAATTTTATTTGCTTACAGTGAAAGACTATCATCAGAGGCCTTACACAGATCAGTTATTAAAGCATGCATTCATTAAAGATCAACCTACTGATCGACAAGTGCGAATACAACTCAAAGATCACATTGATCGTTGTAAGAAACGAAAGCAAGAGAAAGAACGCGAAGACTATCCCTACTCCGGTTCGGATAATGACGAGGAAGAACCCCAGATTGCCGGTGAGCCAAGTTCCATTATCCAAGCGCCAGGTGGTGACACTCTGCGTCGTAACTTCCAAAAAATCCAAGAAGGAGGAGTGAATGCAAATGAAGTTCAGCCTCAGCCACAGGCCAACAGAAATCAGAAACCGCAATCTGTAATACAATATAATTCAATTTCTCTATGATTATATATAATATAATATTTACAGCGTGATCAGCGACAGCAGATCGAAGAGCCCGGTCCACCTTCGCGACCGGCATTGCCACAACGCCTAATAGTTGTTCCAGATCCCCCACAACATGCCAATCGCCCTCTGCCGCCGACTCCCAAAGGCTCCGGCTCATCTCCACAGTCGCAGCAGCAGACACCACAGCAACAGCAACGCAATTCTCAAAATATATTCAAGCCAATGGTACGTCTCAAGTCCCCAAGAGTCTCTATCAACTGCCTTATATTGATGTTTATCACCCGCTTTAACTTAAACTCCCGACTTGTTCTACTTTTTAGTTTAAATTCGAATTTTCTTTTTTATTTTCATGTTTAAAAAAATTGTTTGTTGCTGTATTCAAAAAAAAAAAAACAAATTCTACTTCTACTACTTCTATTTTCTGCCTACAAAAACAAAATACCTGTCCATATGTTAAACGCTATTTGTTATTTTATTGCAACACAATATTTTAAAATAACATTTATAATTAAATTTGTTGTTTGTTGTGTAATGCCGTACGGTGCCGAATGAAACAAAATTTTTGTGTCTCACGTTGAATTTTTTTGTATTTTTTCAAAAAAAAAAAAAAAAAAAAAAAATAATAACTACATACCAAAAATTATACAACACACACTCATATTGAAAATGGAAAACTAAATCGAAATTGAATTACAAAATATTCACAATCAAAAACAAAACAAAAAAACTGTTAATATCAACAATTGAATGATTTTTTCAAAAAAAAAAAACAAAACAAATAAACACAAAAATCCAGCTTCCACCGAGGAGACCTGAGGTATGTTGTTATTGAGAAAATTTTGTTTTTTGTGTGTGCTTTTGCTTTGAAAAAAAAAATATTTTTTGTTCTTTTTATTATGCTTTGAATGATCCTTTTGAACTCAAATTTTTGAACACATTTAAGCGTTTTGCCATATCATACACATTTCATTGCATAATCATTATTTTTTTATATACAAATGTCCCAATACGTTTAAAAAGTGAAATCTTTAAAATTGTTCCAATTACTTCCGAACAATCAATTTCCAAAAATCCAATCAGTTCGAAACTTCAAAGTTTGTTAATAATAAAGATATCAGTTGTTAGCTTTTCAACGTAAATTTTGTGGAATAAGCTTTAAGAAAATTTGTCTGTTGACATTGTGTGCGATTAGAGTTTGAAAAGCCTCTTATTTTTCACCTTTTACCACTCGACTCACATTATAATATTTATAATCTTGCAGTGCGTTAAGACTTAAAGAATCAGATTTTTGTCTTGCCAAACCTTACGGACACAGCAATATTACAAACCTTATCCCAGCAGACATTTTTTCAACAGGCACTGACTACTGTACCCCTTCTATAGATATCAGTAAGGATTTTAAAGTTATTTTGGACTGGAAGGATAACAATGTGATGAGTCACTTCGACACAACTTATGACTCAAAGATAGAATATGCTCTCGGTACGAGAATTTTCTCTGATTCTTTAAATGTTTGTCTTTTCGGCAACTTGATTTTGCTAGTGTCTTTCAAGCTGAAGTACTAGCAGTAAGAAAAGCATGCAAAATAATTAAACTAGATCCAAATCCAAACTGGAATACGACCATTTTTACAGAAAGCCAGGCTGCGGTTAAAGCCACTGATTCAGCTTTTTCATGTTATTAACTGGTCCAGCAATGCCGGGATGATCTTGCTAGGTCACAGTGGGATAGAGGGAAATGAACAGGCTGACAAGTTAGCCAGGCACGGATCAACCCCTCAAAGCTTAGGCTTTGAAAAGAACTGCATATCTAATGCACTATTGCTCCCACTCCCACAATAACTACTAAAAGCCTATCTAATTATGCTAATTATTTTTTGTTATCAATCACACCCAAAAATTGCTGTGGTCTCTTAGTCTACCAGTTTAAAGTACAATACAATTATGAGATTTTTCTTGTTAAATTTTTTTTTTATATTTTTGCGTTCACTAAAGGGATAACCCCCTTACAATATTTGAGTGTTTCAGGAAAGTGGCTTAGTCAAGAAAATAAATTTTGATGAGTTTGTATATTAAATAATTTTGTAGGAATAGAGTTTACATTTATGCTTTGCTCATATAGTTTGTTGTCAAAACATTATTTTAAATTCATAAAACATTTTCAAGCAAATACAAGTAGGCAAATAAGTTTTTCAAAGTAACTCATTACAACTGCTTATATGTTATTATTCGTCATTATGTCAGCTTTATTAATTTTATGTTTGCAATGTTATATCACAGTTTAGCTTATCTGAAACTGCTAAACCTCAAAGGTTGTTCTTACAATCAACTGTTCATAAAATGTCTTCGCTCACTTTGCAAATCTTATTCTCACTAAATAGTCTGTCTATCTTCCAAACCCTCTCTCAAAATTATTAATCATCATCAAAATATGTATTAAACCCCGTCTCCAAGCATTTTAATATCAAACCTTCATTGCATGAAACAATAGATTATTATTTAAAACAAAAACAATATAAAAATTTCAATTCGCAAAGCACGCTTCAATTTATCAATTTTACATAATTCCCAAAAATCGCTTTCGTGTGTGGATGTATGTATTATTCAAAAAATTATTTAAACAAAATTTAATTTGAAAATTATGAAATTGATTAAGAAATATGTTTCATGTGATTTTGTCACATTCACACTGTACTGCTCTCTTCCACTACCAACCCTACCAATCACCAACCATATCACAACCACCACCACCAAAAAAAAAAAACCTACCATCTCGTAAAACGATCCCACAAAAAAATCAATCACCATCTAGGATTTGGACATGTTAGCTGCACAATTAAATGAATTGGGCGTCTCTCAACAGTCACAGCAATTGGTCTCCGCTGGACAACAGCAGGCTCAACCCGAAGCACCGCCAAGAAATAATCGCCAATCATCGGCTTCCGTAACATCGTCATCATCTTCATCGGCACAACAATTGAAACCGGCACCTGCTCCTCCTGTTGTGAATAATCATCATGTGCAGCCGGTTAATCCCTTGGATCCAATTGATAGCAGTGATTCGGATAGTGAACCCGAGGAACCGAATGAACGTGGCCGCAACGATGGTACATTGCTAGCAAGTGATCCACCTAAACCACTGTAAGTAAAGTATTTGATTTAGTTTAGTTTTGACTGTGGTTAATTTGTGCTTTATAGTTAGCTAGTCATTGTGTCGTATCTTAGCTCTTTAATTATAAATTTAGTTTAATTGGGAAATTTATGCGTAGCGAAGTGAAATCTGGCTATTACTTTGCTTCACTATCAATATCATTCACAGTTCAGTTTCATAGAAAATGAAAAGAATCTTACAGTTGACTATTATTATTCAAAAACGAAGTTTTCGTCGATTTTTCACTTCACTATTTATAAATTCCCAAAATATCATAAATGCTGAGGTCTATTGAAACGGTGTGTAATTAAAAGTTCAAAATAGTTGTTGAAATGCCTTAACCGATTCGTAGCATTACTTTTTCGACTGAAAAATTTGTACATATGACTTCGAAGTTTATTTAAAAAATATCCAGTTTAAATATTAAATAGGCATACAATCATGATCAACAAAGTAGAAAGAAACAAATATTAATTTCTTGACAGCTCCTCTGAAGTTTAGAAGTGGAGTTTCTTAGCAAGATAGAAACAAATGAAAAGGTCTGGAAAATGCAAGTTATTGATAATAATTTATAAAAGCGAGCCGTAAATGTTTTCGGACAGTCGTTTAAGATTTTTAATTCAAGTTGATTCTTTTCCCTGATCTTTTTACATTTGTTTGTAATTCTAGTTTTTTGGTTGCTTGCTTTTCTCTTAAGAAATTTTTGATAAATAAGAAAGATAGTAAAGATATTGGGTTAATTAGATTTTCCAGTTTAAAGTTGTTTAATAAGTCATTTTGACGAATCTGGAGTGTTTAGTGTCGTAATAATAAGTTCGTTGCGCTGTCTCGCAGAAGCGACAGCCGCTGTTGTTTTGTTGACAATTTTAAGCAAGAAAGAAATAATTCTGTGTTCTGATAAAACTTTAAATTTGTTATAAATTAGTTTTAAAAATGAACAAAAACAATTTTGGGTTGTTTACTGAATATTTCATCGCATGAAGATGATAAGTACAACGAAAATTTATTTACATAAATAAACAAAATGCAACTTGCGAATCGACAAATTACAACAAAAAGAAATAGGTATGAAATCATGTGCCTTTTGACAGTTTGGTTTCTACCTGAACTCGCCACAGCAAAATACTCGTATCTAGATTTAGGGGAGAGTACGATAACTTGGCCGCCAAGATTTGATTACGGGTTTTTGTAGAGGGGTCAAAAACAAGCACTTTTTACTATGGGAAGGGGGGGTCTATCTCCCCCCGTTTAGGAGGTAGGGGCACTTTTAGAAAAAATGGTTTAAATTAAAAAAAAAAATATTAAAAAACAACGGCAACACCTACAATAAAGTGCTATACTGCGTTTGAAAGCCAGAAGATTGTTCTATAATTCTGTATTTAAATTAAATCAATCATGTCAACGGTTTTTGAGAAATTTGCATTTAAAGTCCAAATTTTGATAAAAAAACGTGAAAAAAAAGTTTAGACCGATTGTTTTTAAAATTGTGAAATGAAATTGTAAATAAGCTAATATGTGTTTCATGTACCTATTAATTCTTAATCGAACACAAAAAACCGCATGGTTCTATGTCTTCTGGTTTTTGAGAAAACCTCCGTTTAGGAGGTAGGGGCACTTTTAGAAAAAATGGTTTAAATTGAAAAAAAAAATATTAAAAAAACAATGGCAACACTTACAATAAAGTGCTATATTGCGTTTGAAAGCCAGAAGATTGTTCTATAGTCCTGTATTTAAATTAAATTACTCATATCAATGGTTTTTGAGATATTCGCATTTAAAGTCCAAATTTTGATAAAATAACGTGAAAAAAAAAGTTTAGACCGATTGTTTTCAAAATTGCGAAATGAAATTGTAAGTTAGCTTATATGTGTTTCATGTATCTATCAGTTTTTAATCGAACACAAAAAACCGCATGGTTCTATGTCTTCTAGTTTTTGAGAAAATCGAAAATTATCAAAACTGCTTTTTTTGATTTTTGGTGGTGACGGTGATTCCATTTTAAGGATTAATGTTAAATAAACATAATGAATCTTTGTTAGTTCAGTACCGCAATTCATTTAGCGTTACCCAGAATGCACCATGAAGAGGTAGAATTGCATCTGGGTCAGTAATTTTGTCAGTTAGTCAGGAGTTAGTCAGTCATAGTTAGTTAAAAAAGGTCAAAATGTATTAAAAAGGTGTGTAAGTCTCGTCAATAAAGCCATCGTCCGTACTATAACTGTCGAGTTCGTTGAGTTACTCTTTTATGGTGGGAAGCCGAGGATGTTTTGGCGGTAAAACACTTTCTAAATTTTCGCTCTGAAGGGTGGGAAGATCGATGTCTTTTAACTGTAAACCCTCACATATATCACCATCGGTATAACAAGGGTAAACTTTTTTTACATCTGATAAAAACTCTATTATTTGCGAACCCCAGTCGTCCTTATATTTCCTTTCTAGGCAGTATTTTCGATAGAAAAATAGTGCCATGTATTGGTGAACATGGTCGGAAGTTTGTTTTGGTTTTCAAGATCGTTTATTGTATTTTATATGTATTTAGTGGACATTGGATAAATAGAATTAATTTGATTTTTTTTAAATACAGATTCTGTGAATGCAAAAGAAACTTTGCATGCACCCAACCTCGCAGCTACCCCAAATCCTATAGTGTGCCCAAGCAGGGGGGTTGCAGGGGGGCAGCATGCCCCCCCATACATACTTTAGTGTTTATATATTGTAATGTTGGAAGCTAGCACTGATTTATTTATGTAAGGAAGCAAAAAATATCAAACATTTTGTAGGAAAGTAGTTTTAGTTATTTTCGATTTTCTCAAAAACCAGAAGACAGAACCATGCGGTTTTTTGTATTCGATTAAGAACTGATAGATACATGGAACACATATAAGCTAACTTACAATTTCATTTCACAATTTTGAAAAAAATCGGTCTAAACTTTTTTTTTCACGTTATTTTATCAAAATTTGGACTTTAAATGCGAATTTCTCAAAAACCATTGACATGAGTAATTTAATTTAAATACAGGATTATAGAACAATTTTCTGGCTTTCAAACGCAGTATAGCACTTTATCGTAAGTGTTGCCGTTGTTTTTTAATATTTTTTTTTTAAATTTAAACCATTTTTTCTAAAAGTGCCCCTACCTCCTAAACGGGCGGAGGTTTTCTCAAAAACCAGAAGACATAGAACCATGCGGTTTTTTGTGTTCGATTAAGAATTGATAGGTACATGGAACACATATTAGCTAATTTACAATTTCATTTCACAATTTTAAAAACAATCGGTCTAAACTTTTTTTCACGTTTTTTTTATAAAAATTTGGACTTTAAATGCGAATTTCTCAAAAACTATGTATATGAGTAATTTAATTTAAATGTAGGATTATAGAACAATCTTCTGGCTTTCAAACGCAGTATAGCACTTTATTGTAGGTGTTGCCGTTGTTTTTTAATATTTTTTTTTTTCAATTTAAACCATTTTTTCTAAAAGTGCCCCTACTTCCTAAACGGGGGGAGATAGACCCCCCCTCCCATAGTAAAAAGTGCTTATTTTTGACCCCTCTAAAATAATCCGTCATCAAATCTTGGCGGCCAAGTTATCGTACTCGTGCCTAGATTTACTTCAGGGCGACTTCATTTCTCACACCAGAGTGAGTTCAGGTTTTTCAAAAAAAAACGATTAAGGTCAACCAGGGTGACTTCAGTGCTCAACGAACAAACCTAGTGTCAGTATTACAAAGACATTTTATTTATAACAAGTACATAAATATGCATGCACAAAACTATAAACTATTGTAATTAAATATGCTTCGCTTCTGTTTATAAATGCATAGTTTTGTTTACACAGACACTTCAATAAAATATGAACATATGTAATAAATTGAGGGCCATTAAAAACATCCAGTAAAAGAATTCTATCAAAATGACCATTTAGTCAAACGATTAGTCACAATCATTTTACTACCGTATAACAAGGCTTTCCCAGGTTTTGTTAATAATAATATATTACCTTCTATCAGTCGGCATACCGTTAAAACCGAATTCAATAGATCTCGAAGACAAAAGTCTATTAATTCATACATAAACTCTCAATTCATCTTAAAATCCACTAACTCATGTCTCGTTAATCTAACATAAATATCTCATTTCCATTTTTTTTTTTGTTTATTTCACCAAATTTCCATTCTTTTGTTATAATTTTTTCCCCAAAAAAATCTAAACGTATCCCCATTTTGTCAAACTTTCAATTTCATTTTTCATTCGTTCATTCCATTCCACACGCCAACATCATAACATTTTGCTTTTGGCTCTCTTTGTTTTTCTGTGTTGTTTTTTGTTTTTGTTTTTTTTGGATGGTGGGTTTTTGGTTCTTTTGTGTTCCTTCGATTTTGTTAGTCCTGAATTTTCATATAGACCCGGCCTTGGACCTGTCTCAGAGGATACCACCAGTCCCCCGGCTTCTCATGGTATTGGAGGTCCACCCAATCGTCCACTTCCCCCAACACCCGATGATGATGATCAAGCTGGTGATCGAACTCTAATCATGAAAAGGGTGAGTATCATGAAATCGAGATATCGAGTCATGTTTTTCATTTTCAGTTCGATACTTTGATTTGTTGATTGATTCACCCATCGAAAAAAAAAACAAAACAAATAAAAGAATAGTTCGAAATCGAAAATTGGTGATTTTTTCCTAGATTAGTTATTAGAAAGCATTTATCTTCTTTTTTTTTTTTTTGTTTATTTTTAAAAACTAAAACTTGAGGTTGAGGATTTAAATTTAATCTCAGCTATTTGTACAAGCAACAAAAAAATTATAATATTAACTCTGTACAATTTGTTTGAAAAAAAAAAATCAAATGCAAGATTTAAAAAAAGTGAAATGTTGTGTGTCGTCTAGTTGGGGGAGCTCCAAGTGGGGTTTCTCTGGCCTAGGCAAGTGTATCTAGTTATTGCATATAGTATAAATATATAAATATATTTACACAGATATTTACAAGTGGTTGTGGTTCTTTTAGAAATTATCAAGAACATTAAAAAAAAATATTTACAAAATAACAAAAAGTGTGAGCAAGCGAGCGAAGCGAGTAAACATTTACTGTAGTAAAAAGACAATTAATAATGAATATTTATTTACATAATTTGATTGTTAATTTTGTTTATAAGAAAAACGTTATATATTTTAATATCCTACCATAATTTCTGATATCATTCCTTCTATTTGTTTAGTTTAAAAAATTAAAAAAAAAAAAGTTAAAAATTTATTTTATTTTTAATGTTTATTAATCCTTCTGTTTCTTTCGTGTAAATCAAATCAAAAAGTATGAACAAATGAATGATTTTCGTACAAATAAATAATGCAAGGCACTTAATATCATACATACACATCAATACACTATGTTGTATATATTATATCAATGTGCAGAAAAATACTACATCGATATTCGAGTGTGTAATAACAATTTAATTAAAAAAAAATGTTTACAAAGTACATATCACGATAAATCTACAAGTGAAGCAGTATATTGCAAAAAAATAACTCTGGTTAAGTTGATTTAAATATTTAAGATAAATTTATAGTACCGGTATATTGGAACTATGGAATTTTACTTTTAAATACTAAGGACCAGTCGGTTCACAGTGAATTAAATCTGTTATTTGATTATCATCAAAGATCCTATTCTGATAATAAGTAAGAGTTGACACACAGAAAATAATTGATTAAATGACACTTATCAACCAAAATCGGATTGGTAGATTTTAGGAATGAATGATTAAACATGATTTCCTGTAAACAGACTGCCCCAAAATACGATAGTGTGCTTAGGAAATTATTTTTGATATTGGTTTATTGGCCCTTGTCGATTGTTTTTCTATATTTTAATTAAAAGCATTTTGACATTGTCGTTTAGTCTCAAGTGTTCCGTACTGTATGGTTTTTTGTTTGAACTTACATTGGGTTCTCAACTATTCTGCAGTACTTTAAGTAATTGTCAGAACTACTATACTACATACATACAGGTATGACTAAATTTGAACTTCAACACTAACAAACCATAATTTTTATTTAAAAACAAAATTATATTCCTATCAAATTGGGCCATGTCTTTCTTCCAAACCAAATAAGATTTAATCATAAAAAAATATCACTTACAATTTTCATTTTTTTCCTAGAAAAATACTAAGATATAAAGCATTTTGAGTTCATCTGATATTTGTTTAGAAAAAAATTCTTAAATACTTAAACTATTGCCATTGTGATATCTCTTACCTTGATGATTTACTTTGTAAACATTTCTCTTTGTAAAAAAATCAACATTTGAAATTATATATTCAAAAACAAAAATTCTGTACAGAAACTAGAAAATCAAAAACAAAAGCCAGCATCAGGTCAAGTAGCCGGAAAAAACGAGGCCGAAGAATCAGTGCTCCTACGTGACTGGGACATCGAGAAATTCTTTCCGAATCGTGGTGCAAGTTTGAATCGTTCAAACACAAGTACATTAAAATCGGACCAAAAGATGATAATGCATCGTAGTAGCATCTCGGAAGTGCCTAGTAATGCAGCGGCGGCTAGAAAAGCTGCCGCCATATCAGCTCCATTAACCAGTATTTCTATATCTTCAATCACTACAACTTCTTCCTCATTTTCGCCTGCTCAAAGAAAACTATCACAACCAATGCCAAATAGATCAACAACAACTAGCAGTGCCTTAATTACAACAACAAACACACCAAAAAATAATAATAGTGCCGTTAATTGCAGTAAAAATCACAAAAGACAAGAGTCTGATTCCAAATTGCCAATGAATTTCGTTCGAGGCTTTCGCAGAGAGAATTCTGATTTTTTCCCGCTTACAAAACGTCATTCAGCTGTTCTTGGTGAAAGAATGGCTAACAATGGCAGTGGTGCAATTGCCCCAATTAGTAATAATAATAATAGTAATACCCCATTACAACAACGTGCCAGTGCGTTATTCCAACGCAGTACGAATATGTTTAAGAGTGATGATACTAAGGTGAAGCCCGAACAAAAGTCACTTAAAAAATCCGAAAGCAATAAACAGATCAATGTTTCGCCTCAACAACAACAATCGAATATGAATCAAAGCCAAAAATCCGAACCAACCAAATCTAGTTGGAGCAGTAGTCTTACCGGAAGAAATCTAGACTTTTTAAGGCCTCGACGTGAAAAGACTGAATCGGTTATATTTTTACAAAACTATGCGGCCAGGCAACAATTGATTATGGCTCAGCAGCAACAACAGCAGCAGGTAAAGCATAAACATAAACAAAAACACATTTCGGCGGTCAAAATAAACCAAACCATTTTCTTCTCTAAATTTTCCTTCTTTTCGTTTGTTTTATTCTTATTCTCCAATTATTTTATTTATTTATTTATTTTTTTTTTTTTCATTTTAAATCTTTTTAACGTAATTTAATTTTTGTAACTTATATTCTAATGGCTTTACTCAATTCAATTCATTCGCTTTGATTTGTTTGGTAATAATTTTAAATAATGCATTAATATACAGAAAATCATTATATAATTAGCTAGAGTAGAAACCATTAATTATACATATAACTCAGCTACCATTCATTTTTGTATATAGAAATGTAATAAATTAGATATTAAGAAAGAAGAAGATAAAAGATATATGATTAATGAAATTCCTAGCTTGCTGAAGCTTTTTAATCCAGAAATACAAAAAAAAAACTAGATCTTCTTCTTTCAAGATGCTAACAACCATTAAAATTAAACATTAACAGCAGTTCATTGAACCATTAGCATAATGTTAAAATCCTAACCGCAACCATCAGTAATCTATGTTTTGTTAATAATAATATCTAATCGTTTAGTTTTTTGTTCATAAAAAATCACCAATTATATATTTCCGTTGCAGAAAGGCACGTTTATGTTTGTTTATAATTTTACTCAAAAACAAAAAAATCCAACTCACAAAAATATATTTAAAACAAAATAATTTTAAAAAAACCAAAGCAATGAAAATAAATATGAAAAATTCTTCTATACTATTTATTCCTATTAGGAACTTGAATGAGTTGATTTTAATTTGATGATATTCTTTAGCATGTATAATATATATATATAATATTATTATTGTATTTTAACGCATGTAAACTTTAAAAACAAAAACAACAACAAAAAGTTTGGCTTTTTCACTATTGAGTATACACTTTTATGCCCCTCCAACAGCAACATTTTAAAGCTTAGTTCGGTTGCATTAAAACCCCTTTGAAATTTTTCCTCAAAATAAAGTAACATCGAGATCAATTCCAATCTCTAAGTAATTTCTAAAGAGCCTCTACCATTTGTAAAATAAAACTTAAACAACAACAAAATTAACACAAAATGTACTGATTTGAATTTATTTAGCGAATAAATGTGAACATTTTATTTCCATCTAATTTTTTTTTTCATAATTTATCTAGTATTCGAATATTTTACATAATTAGTAAGTTGATAAGTATGAACAAATACATATATTTTTCTAAGTAAGCTAGTGAAAAAATTGTTTCTTTTCTTAATTAAAAAAATATATACTTGTAAAAATTTTATTTAATTGATTTATATTCTATACATTTAATTAAAATTTATTTGAAACTGATGTAATGTTTTGTGCTAACATATTTTTAAATTCCAATTAATTTATAATGCATTTTTCATATGTATAAATTGTTTACATTTATCGTTAAATACCCTAAAATATTAGTTTAAACAAAAAGAAAGCTAACAATTATTAACCATTTAAATGACCCTTCGGTAATATTTGCAGAAACAAAAGTAATTCAGATTGTAATTTGAAAATTCCTAGAGCTAACAATTTATTTTTCGTTATTAACAACATTGACAAAAGTACTGAGAAACAAAATTAAAAAAAAAAAAAAGATGCTTCTTCTTGGATGGCGGAATGCTAATGAGGAAATAAAAAACATTTTCTTTTTCAATGAGGACGAAGGGCGGCAGTTTATAATAACATAAAAAGCTAATGGCTGTTTTAGACAAAATAAATTTGAATTTATTGCAAATACATAAATAATAATACGCTTAGAATGTTTAGAATGAAAATTTATTAAATTTAACTTGGTTTGAATATATTTTTTTAGGAATCATCTTCATAATAGTCATTTTGTATTGTCTAATCATAAATTTTGTGGTGTTATTATTCATTCGTATGTGTACCTGCTTAAGTAATTCTTTTTTTTTTTTTGAAAACCCCTCGTATTGTTTACGGTATGGAATAAATAGTTTGTTATTTTGTAATGTCATAAATTAACAAACTATAAGGCTAGTCGCGCACTGGCAACTGTGATCGAAATCAAATAGTTTAATTACCAGTTGAAAGAGAACCGCGCACTGGCAACTCTTTACTCACGCTCACACTCTTTTTCTCTCTTGCGCTTATAGAAAACAGCTCAACTGTTGCGAAGGCAATCGTTTAGTTTGTGTCAAAACACAAATTTTTTATATGCTCGATTCGAGTTGCTCTAAGTGCGCGGTGTCCCATATAAGCCCATAATATGTTTCATTTTAGCAACTAAAGAGTTGCGAAACTAAAAATTGAATGTGCGCGCCTAGCCTAAAAGTATGTAGATGTATGTATAACTGTTTTACTAGTTAACTGATTATTCCAAATGATTTGAAGATTATAAATAAATAAATTTGGTGGTGCGACACCTCGAAGGCACCAGGACATAGGATTTGAAGTTTGTCAAGTTTTACTAGCAACTTTATTTCAGTAACTACATATTTACTAAATATAATAAGAATTGTATTAGAACCCTTTCAAGCGAATAGATTTTGTTGCCTGCTAGCCTGCGACTTTCTATTTATTAAAAAAAGAGAGAGATCAAAACAAATTGCTCGGACCTCGGAGAGAGAAGATATTTTGACATTCCTTTTCGCTCGTTATGCCGTGTCCCACTAGAGATGGCGTTTGAAGATGTTTACAAGGTTCGCCTTGCAGAGACGATTACACTAGGACTAGGCGAATGTGCAAAAAACATCTCATCATAAACAAGTCATTGTCATGTAGCGGACAAAAACTTATAATTTTAATCGCGCGATTTTTTTTGTCGCAAAAATAGAACACGTGAGTTTAAATGAGAATGAACGCCCTTGATACACTTGATTTGAAGGTCGAAATTCGTTTCATTTTTCTGGCGATGCGATTTTTATAAGTTAAAATGAAACAAATGCACTTGAATGGATATGGTCGCACTTGCGATTTAAATCACTGCGACTAAAAAATTGTAGTCGAAATAAGAAATTGGCATGCAAGCACTTGTTTTTTAACCGCAAGAAATAAGACACATTTAGACACGTTAAATGAGAATGCACGCCAATGCGACTTAAAAATCGTAACGAATATAAAAATGAATCAAGTTGTATTTTTTAAAGTCTCTTTTTTTTGTCGCAAAATTAAATAAATAGAATAGATTTAAATAATCCTGGACGCACTTGTGACTTTTTAATAAAATTCTTGTCAGTATTTAAATGGGTTTCATTAAAAAAAATGTTGTGTAGGTCTCTTTTGTTACGTTTAAAGTCTACTCAAAATCGTAAAACAAAGATTTCGGTGCATCCGGTTATAAGTGGCAAGGTTACTTAACGGTCAGTTTCATAAGATCCACGATAGTTTAAAGGAACAGCCATAGAAATGTGTGCGATACTATAGAATGAGTATTGAATCATTGAATGCTTCAACGAGCTACTGCAACTTGTTGGACCCAGAATTGTGTATAAAAATACAAAATGGAGAAATTCAATATAAACGACGATTATCTGTGACATTGAGGTAAATTAAAAAAAAATCTCAATCGTTGCTATTTATTTGTAGCAAATGCGTGTACTCACATTAAAAGTTGTGTTTTATTCGCGATTGAATAATCGCCCGGCAAAAAAATCACAAGTGAGTGGATGGTATTAATTTGTGGCGACCACGATTTTGGAATCGTCTCGACAAAAAATCGCAAATACGTTCCTAGTCTAAGTGTTGTTTTTTTTTTTCAAAATCTATTATATCCTTATGCTGACATCACATAGAAACCCGTATTTTTATTTAAATTTTTTTAATTAAAATATATATGTATACATAAGTTCAATATTTAGTTCAAAATTCAAAAGTTTTAAAAGAAAGAATTATAATCATAATCTTTTCTTCATTTACATTAAATTAAAAGTTAATTATTTATCAAAACCAGTTCCTTAAGGACTTCTAAATTGGCAATCCAGAAGCTTTCGGTTTGCGTATTAACTCTTCTGAAAGAATTCTATTGGCATTCAGAATGACAGTTTCTCTCCTGAAAAAAAGAAAGCATGCTTCCGAATTTGATTTCAGAATCCGAAAGAGAAGTTACTCGAAACTTCATTATAGGTGAATACAAATTTAAGTTTTTGAGATAATTTTGCAAGTAAATAGCAAAAAATATAAATTTATTTGAAAAAGCTGAAAATTGAAATAAATAAGTTTAAAAAAAAAGTTAAAATGATGCGAGTGTCTTTTTTATCATCATCTTCATCAAAATATGGTGATGCCTGGATGTGAATTTCCTCAAAAAAAACTATAAGAAAACTTCAGAATCGAATTGGTTTTGTTTATTTATTTTATTGGCATTCCGGTTCGGAGAGTGCTTCCCAATACCCACTCGAAATGGTAATAATTCAATTATTTTCATAATTGAACAAAATTTTCGCAAATGTTAAAGTTAAAAGAACAATTGCGTATTACTTTTGAAACTGTCAATTCTAATACTGATTGAGCTAACTGGCCAGTTTAGTGGATGGTTTGTTCAGTAAATATAAATTTTGAGCAGAGGGGAACATCCCTGATTAACGACAGAACAAGGTATTTAGAACATAAAATTTTCGTACTCAATCTGTTATTGACATCTATAAGTCGGAACTAATTAAAGTGCATTTTTGGAAGAACTCAATTTTTCAATAAACGATAAATCTTGTTTGGTCACCCTATCTGACGAAAAACAAGTGCACTTTATTAACATAATGTACAAAGCTTTGAGGTTTAAATAATAAGCACTTTTAGGCTCTATGTTCACAAAACTTCTGGCATTAAATGTGCAGTTTAATGTCAGAAATATAAATGTCCAAATTTTTATATTTTGGATTTATTAGTTGGTTTGATAAAGCTTTCGGTATTTCATGTTGTTCCAAGATTTCACAATGTTTAACAATAGCAGTTTGCCCATTATTTTCCGTTTTCACTCTTGGAATTTTATATTTTTTTAATCAAAAGGGTCGAGAAGAAAAAAACCATTTTTTGAAAACCCTTTTTAACCTTCCGACCACAACAGGGGTGCTATAGCACCCCAGGCATTTTTATTTTAACTGTAATTTTGATTTTTCTTTATTCCTCTTTCTGTCGTTCTATGTATTTGTCGTTTAATATCTCAGGTGTCATTTGCTGATGAGTAGTCCCCGCAATAGGTTATACTTTTTGAATGCGAGGGCAAAAGGCATGCATTGGGGTTGTATATCACCCCATGTTGTGTTCCATGTATGTGAAAAGCTGAAGGAATAAAGGGGGTTGTAGGACACCCCATGGAGTCCAATGAAGGCGAGCCCCTTCCGAAACAGCAGAAGCAATCGCGATGTGCAATTTGTCCAAGGAAACAAGACCGGAAAAGCAAGATAACGTGTCTTAAATGCAAATGTCTTGTATGCCCTGAACACAGAAAAGAGATATGCTAAAATTATACTTAACTTATTATTTCTTTGTAAATATATACATATATATTTATTTATTAATGAGTTAAGTTTTTTTCTGTTTTTGATAAAGTATATAAATTGTTGTGTTTGAATAAAAATTTTATTTTGTCCTCGAAAGTATTTTTTTTTAATTTATTCCTGGCTGGGGTGTTCTGCCACCCCTGTTGTGGTGTATGTATATTTTAAATGTGTTGTGATAGGAAGGTTAAAATGCTTCAAGTTTGTTTCAAAAACCTTTCGGACATGTTATAAATTAGAAAACTGATATGACGGTCTTTGTGAAAACCTATCACAGTGTTGTTTGCTTTTTAAGTAAAAACTTTTTGCTAAAAACTGTTTTACTTTCGATTCATTAATGTCTTCCATTTTGTGTGCACTAAAGGGATTATGACTACCCTTAAAATGTTTGAGCACAACGCGAGGGTTTAGAAAAATTTAAGAGAATTTAAAAGGAGATACCAATGCACATTGGTTTTGATTGTCTTAATATTGTAACGGGAGGAAAATATAGCATTACACATTCGTGTAGTGAAGCTTAAAAAAACAATCTCTGAATTTAACAGTACTTCTGAAATAAAGCGTGTATGTGTATTCAAGTAAAATCCATAAAATCTTCTAAGAATAAAATGTTATTTTTTCAATTAAGTTTCGAAAATAGCAAATATTAAGAAATAATTAAAAATGTTTATTAACGTGTAACATGCTTGATAAGACTAAAAACTGAATCTCCACCTTAATCACAATATGGCTTCAAAAAATTTATCTTTTTGTCAAAGAGTTACTTAATTGGGTACACATTATTTAAAATTTCATATACAAAAGTTTTTAAACTCGGCACTAAAGTAGTTTTATTTATTTTTATTTTTTTATAATGATAATAACATTTTGCTTCTATATTTTGGTCGTATTTTTTTTACAATACTGGTGGACAGGAATAGTATTTTTTTTATAAACATTTAACCAATAGAATAATAACTTGTACAAGAATTTGGTTTGGAATTAAAAATTTTGTTAAATTAAATTTAAAACCAAAGCTCAAATATTATGTAGGTATGTATGTATTTTCAAAACTTCATTTGTTGTTGTTGAGTCAACGATTTTATTGTAATTAAAAACGAGCCTAGGAATGAACTCCAGTTAAAGTGTCGACAATGATGATGACGAACCGAATAATTACTGGTTTGGTTTGCTATAAAATGCTTTATGTTATTAGGAAAAAATATAGTATTCGCATGTTTATTTAAATTAAAATTCTTTTTAAACGGCCTCGTACAATTAGAAAAATATGAAGATTGATCATTTCAAATAAACCTAAAATATAAGAATTTCGTTTTGTAATAGCTCATGAACTACCAAAGTTTGGTGTCTAGGATATAATGGATAGACTGTCTGCATGTCAAAACTACTTCACATTAATCTACATCGTAACTGTGGGCTCAACCAAATTCCCAAAAATAATTACCAAAATAAAAAATAATACCGAATAAAACTTGGCATAGAGTCTGCTTAAGTTAAACGCGTTTGAATATTCTGGCTAAAAAGACATTGATAATTATTCAAATAAAAGACGAAATTTTATATAAAAAAACTATAAATTATTGATTTAGTTTTTCTGATTCCACATAGAATTATGTAGTATCAAACCAAAAATTTAAAATCTGAAGAATTGAAAACTAAACTTAAAATAACAACATTGATACCTTCCTCTCCGCCAGTATTGTGAAGTAATACAATACCAGCTTACATAGGTTCTGGTTTAACAAGATAGTCTTATTAAAATTTACTCAAACTTGTATGTCCAATTTCATTAATTTTAAAATTTTATAAATACATAAATCAATATTTTAATTTTTTGTTTAATAAAATTCGCATCATTTTCAACAAAAACAACAACAAACAAAAATAAAAACTAATTTCCTTATTGGCATTCAAACGACTTCAAAGATCGAGTCGTAAAAGAAAAATCATTTTTAAATTCCACATCATTTTGGTGTTTGTGACTTTTAAATGAATTTGTGCTAAACTCTAAAACAAAATTGTATTTATTCATTTTGCCATAAATTAGAACCGAAGCGGAGAGAGTAGTGGCTTGGGTACTCCTGGAACTCGAACGAGTAGCGTTCTGCCAGACTTACTTAGTCAAGCATCGCCAGCAACGCCACCACGCCATGATAAATCCTCCAGTGAAGAGGTAAGTCTTTCGTTTTGTTTTTTATTTAAAAATAGTGTTTTTTTTTTTTTTTTTTTTGAATTCTTCGTTTATCCGGTACAAATCATAACAATGATCAATGTTTTTTTTTTTTTATTAATTTAATAAAATATTTGTCAGCTTTACCATAGTACCATCATTCAAAATAAAGAAAAAAGGAAAAAACCTTAGCATAAAACTTTTGATTTATTTTAAAATTAATATCCGTTTGTTTTTTTAAACCAATGAAAGTGTTGTTGTGTGACTAATCATTTGGTTTGGACATTTTATTTTAATTATATTTTTAATTTTCACATGTAGAGCCTTTATCATCTTTTTGTATTAGGTGATGAAATAATTAATTTTAATTTTAAAAAATTAGAAAAATGGAAAGTATTCTTGATAAAATAATATTAAAAAAGAGAGTATAAAGCATTTCGTGCATATTTCTTATAATTGTTTTTTTTTTTTAATTTTAATTTTCACCCCGATGAATGTACTTGGAAAGCAAAAGTGAATGAGATTTTTAGATAACTTAACCTTATTTTTGACTAAATTGATTTGTATACAATCTTTAAAATCAAAAAAACCAAAAACAAAAATATTTTTTTATAACGAATTTTATTCTTCATTGTGTTTTGTCTTTCCGCGACGTTTGAGCTGATGGCCACATCATCGAATCCACTAAAAAATTCTCAATAAATGAAAAAAAATCAAAAAATAGTAAGTATTTCTGCCAAAACAACAACAACAAAATCAAAAAATACAAAATGTTCAAACAAACATCAACAAAAGAAAGAAAAAATAAGCAACTTCCATTGATTGTTTGTATTATTTTGTTTGTTTCTATTTCTTTTGTATAGAATAAAAAAACAACTTAAATTTTTCTTTTTTCACTAAAAAAATGTATTAAATTAACCATCAAAAATTATTAGTAATTGAGAAAAAATTATTTTTTGTTCAATATGTTTTTACAATTCCATGACATGGATTTATATATTTAAAAAAAAAAAGTTTTATGTCGTATGATTTTTTTATATTAATTGTTGCTGCATTAATTTTCTTGTTTTTTTTTTTTTTTTTTGAGTACGTACATACTTTTTTAAAATTAATTTCTTGTTGATTTATTGTTAATTTTAATGGATGGAGCTTCGTTGTATATTTTCTACACTATAATATGCAGTAGATAAGAAAGTATAGGGCTGTGTATCATTGGAAACGTTTTGTTTGTTTTTTTTTTTATGAAATTATTTTCTTGTGTTGATCTTTTTTTAAGGAAACACACTTTTGTTCATAACATGAGGAGTATGTTTAGCATGTGCAACCATCAGGGTTTTTTTTTTTAAATCGGTGTACGAAATGTTTGTTCTTAAGGATATTCATACATACAAATATAGTAGTTAAGGTTACAAAAAATATGCACTAACATGTTGAATCGAAATTGTTTTATCATAAAATTTTGTTTCACACTTATTTTTATAATTAATCATATTCACAAAAAGAATTCATTAAAAGTTTGATTAACCAATGGTTTTTTTTTATAAAATTAACATAAAATGTGTATGGATACATTCAAACGACACGAAGTTACTTACATTAGTTAGACATTCTTGACGATATAGTTTTATTAAACTTCTACTGGCGGTTTAAATATTCTTTCATTAATTAGGTTCAGTAAAGATAGTTCAAAAAAAATTTCCATGACAGCCCTTATCCAAGTGTTAATTGAAAGAACCAAATGACATGACCGGAAATTAAGGCAAAAAATCCTGCAATGTCTCAAAGGCACTAGAAATTTCTGATCATTTGTCAAGAACGTACAAAATTCAACTCCATCCAACGGTCATCTAAAATGACAAACAGATAACTAGGTCTTTAGATAAAGCAAATGTACTTGCAGCTCATTTTGCTAATAGTTCTACGTTGCCTGTTAGAAACATTGTCCCTCCTGTACTTGAGAATATAAATCATTCAATGGGACAGTTATATTTCTGCACTCGTACAGTTGCAAGAACCCTTCGAGATCTTGATATAAACATTCTTTTGAAGAGGTGTTCTTCATCGCTTGCAAAACCATTGCGTAAGCTTTTCCATCGCTCCAACTGTTCTGGAATCTTCCCTAGAAGATGGAAAACAGCATTTGTCCAGCCTGTTCCTATAAAAGGCGACCCTTTCTCCAATCGAACAATTGCACTTACGTCCCTTCTTTCCAAGGTCAGGGAATCGCTGATAAATCATCATCTCAAGAAATATTTCGAAGGTCGAAAGCTTCTTAATGACCGGTAAAATGGCTTTCGCAGCAATCGTTCTACTGCTGATCTAATGGCATATCTTACCGAAAAGTAGAACAGATCTTTACATTGCTTTGGAGAAAGTAAGGTTATTGCTCTTGATATTTCTGAGCCATTTGATAGAGTTTGGCACCAGACTCTTATCGAAAATGCTTGCATTTGGTATTAACTTATTCTTTGTATTAGAAATTTAATTCTTAATCGTTCGATACATGTTGTATTGGACAATTTCAAGTCTGATCTTCAAAAATATTGTTGTTGTTCCCCAGGGCTCCGTTTTATCTCCGACTTTCTTTCTCATTTTTATAGATGATCTCTTGTCTGAAATTTCTAATCCGCTTCATTGTTTTGCCGACGACTCCAATCTCAGCTTCTCATACTCGTTTTCAAATTCACGTCCATCTCCTTTGGAAGTTTGGAAGTGGAATTGCAACAGTATCGTATGATAAACTCCGATCATTGTTAAATTGGGTATACCGTGTGGACTTTAATGCTCAATGATGTCCATTGCCGTTAAAGCAAAATGTAACCCTTATGTCATTGCCCTTGAATGGCACTTCCATCGAAGAAACCGAAAAGCTCTCAGTACTCGGCATGTGTATCAACGACGATCTTCGTTGGAATGACCACATTCTCGAGACTGCCAAAAATACAACTAAATGCTTAGGATTTCTATATCGATGTAAACAATTTCGCACCCTTTCTGATGGGCTACAATTTTTAAGGCGCTTATACTTCCAAAACTCGAGTATAACTCACAGGTGCAGAACAAACTTCTCTTCACTTACTGGATAGAATTCAGAACAGAGCGTTAAAACTGATAGGAAACAGAGCTCCCATGGATTCATTCCCATCTTATGAACAATGTCGGAACGTTTCGTGTATTCGCTTTCTTTCCCATGCCATTTCAATTCACAAACATTCATCCACACCTTCCCCTAATTCACCCATAACCTGTGCTGTGTTCAACATTTTAAGGGTCGTTAATGAACCCTTAAACGCGTGTGAATTATATAAAAAAAAATGTATTTGTTTTCAATGGACTTTTTATAGTTTCTACCCCCAAAAATAGTTTAACAACAAAAAAACAAAAATACTTTCCTAACACATGTGAAACAACAAAGGGAGAATTTTAATAAAATAGTAATTTTATACCCGAAAGCTGGAAAATAAATTTCGAGAGATATAATTGCCCTCCTTTACCCCTATTACAGTTTTCAATTATCAGTATGGTATTTTTATCAATAAATTGATGAGTCAGTATTACCGTTGTCAAGTATTTAATTAAGTCTTGCTGTGTCTATTTGTTCAAAGTCAATAAAAAAACAATAGCGCAAAATTTTCGTCCAATTAGTATGATTTTTTAATATGACACTTTGCAAATTTTAATTGAGTTTGGCATCATACTTTCTCTACCCTTTTATTGAAGCTAAAATCATCGAAAATCTATTTTATTCTTTTGGTATTGTGTTAACTTTATGTGACTCTTTAGATTTAGAGATTTAGAAACGTCAAAAAGTTCTCTTTACTAAGCAGCCTAGTATTAAGATATTATTATGATACTACTTCACAATTTGCTAAGTTTAAATTAGATTGCTAATTCTAACTTAGTTTTAAACTTTTTGTAAATTGTATCGTGCTAAGACTATGTTTTTCAAATAATTGCTTAAAAAAACTAAGTAAACAGACCTGTTTTGACGGTTGCAAATGTCAAAAAGTCATATGAAGTTAACACGATATTAAACAAATAAAATAGGTATGCGATGATTTTAACTTTAATAAAAGGCTAGAGAAAGTATAATTAAACTAAAATTCGATTAAAATTTGCAAAATCTAACCTAACTAATTCAACTAATGTTTTGCTTCAAAATGTTTAAGATTAAGAAAGAATTAGTAAACTACTTTAAAGTTAGCAAATAATTTTTAAGTGTCATACAATACCTTAAAACTAGACTGTTTAAAATGTTGCGCCACTGCGTTCAGTTTTTTCATGTAAATCAGGATATCATTTTTTGTTTTCAATTTAATTTAGATTGCTCACAAAAAATGGCATCGTCTTAACTTCTAAAACTAGTATTAACCAATTTATAAACTTCTGTGCAAAAAATTCAAGCAACTATATATTTTACATATTTTTCGGTTGAGACTTTGCTTATTTTGTGAAATGTATTGCATTCGGTACATATTACATGTCATTCGCTAAACATACTTTTCATCTCTCATTACGTTCATAAATAGCTTTTTATAAATCATGTATTTATGTTTGTTCAAGCAAAATAAAGAAATTTTTCACATTTAATTCAGCTAAATAAAATATTATTCTTACAAAAAATTTATTTTATTAATTTATTGTTTCATTCTTTTAACAACATGGCGTCTGGGAAAGACTAATCACACAATATATATGTTTAATTATTTTTTTAAACAATTTATTTGTTTTTATGTATTTTAGTCGGAGTGTAGTATCATCGGTACTTTTGTTTAACATCCAACTAACAATTTCAATTTTTACTTGATTTTTTTCGAAAACTTCCTAAAATGAACTTTTTAAAGAAAAGAGTTATACACCTTAACTCTCTCCTTATCTTGCTTTCTTAAATAAATAAAGAAAACTTCTTGCATGATAATACACCTAGCATTTGCATTGAAAAGAAAAAGATTAACAACAAAAACAATAATGCATTTAATAAAAAAAAAAAATACAAAAATTAACCTACAAGCACTTTAAACCTATTTTTTGCTTGATTGCAAGTGAATGATAATTATTTTTTTTAATAATAATCTCATTTTTACACATTTTTCTAGTATCGAGCGGCCGTTAGCTCATCAGTCCATTCCACACCTTCCAAATCGTTTATTGCGTCGAATAGTTCGCCACAATCGACTATTTCGTCGTCGTCACGACAAAATAGTCCAAATCATTCGATTACAAAAACTAGATCGAGTAGTAGTATTAATAATAATAATAAATCAATAACACCACCTTCACTTCCGCCCCATGCATATGCTCTCCAACAGAAACAAAGGAGCTTCCTCACTTTCGGATTTGGTGCCGGCGGTTCAGGACCGTCCCGTCGGGAAAGTCACGTGAACGTTAATGTGACTCCAACTTCGCATGATGCCTCAAGTGACACTCCCGAAATTCGCAAATACAAGAAGCGCTTCAATTCGGAGATTTTGTGTGCTGCATTGTGGGGTGTCAATTTACTGATAGGAACCGAGAATGGTTTAATGTTGCTCGATCGATCGGGACAAGGAAAGGTATGCAAAATATATATTTCCTTAAAAACTAGATACATATTGCTTATTTATACACTGGATTTTTATCAGGTCTATCAATTGATCTCACGTCGCCGATTCCAACAGATGGAAGTTCTCGAAGGACAGAATATTCTAGTAACAATATCTGGAAAGAAGAATCGTGTACGTGTGTACTATCTTTCTTGGTTAAAGTCAAAAATCCTTAGAACTGATGGTCTATCAGACGTAAGTGCATCCTTTTTATCTTGAACTTTCATTTCTAGTTATAATGGTTTTATTTTTGAAATCCTATAGCAAGTAGAACGACGCAATGGTTGGATTAATGTCGGAGATCTTCAAGGTGCTGTACATTTCAAAATAGTTAAATACGAAAGGATTAAGTTCCTAGTGATTGCATTAAAAGACTCGATTGAAATTTATGCTTGGGCGCCAAAGCCTTACCATAAATTCATGGCATTTAAAGTAAGTAATTGTTTGTTTCTTTCCTTCGTTTTCTTCTTCTGACAACTTTATTTTCTTCAGAACTTTGGTGAACTTGAACATCGTCCTCTGCTAGTGGATTTAACAATAGAAGATCAATCCAGATTGAAAGTTATTTACGGCTCAGCCGAAGGTTTCCATGCTGTCGATCTGGACTCTGCTGAAGTTTATGATATCTATCTTCCTAAACATGTAAATTAATTTGTTTAGTTGTTTCATTTATATAAATATATTTTATATTATTTATTTTTGTTTTCAGACTCAGGGTGCAATCATACCGCATTGTATTGTAGCGCTTCCAAATTCGAATGGAATGCAATTACTTCTTTGCTATGATAATGAAGGTGTTTATGTGAATACAGTCGGTCGAGTATCGAAGAATATTGTTTTGCAGGTGAGATTATCTATTAAAAAATATAAAGTTCTCCATTATATTAATATTAAATAAGTATTTATTAAAGAGTGATTAGATCTTTATTGAGTATCAAATGTCAGTTTACGTCAACTTTTTTCATGTAAACGTCACGATTCCATGGTCAAAATATTCGAATAGTTATTTAAGGTCGTCAACTGTATCTTATTTAACAATCAGACAAGACTAGGCGCATGCCAAATTATTTTTTTTTTTAATTTGGAAAAAACTAGCTGCCCGAAGGACTCTGGACCAACGGCCTCCATAATCAGTTTTGTTATACTCGTAATTTGTCGGGTCTTTGAATCACTTCGTTAAAAAGAACTCTAAGAATCTCTTAATCGTTTGATCCGCCACTATCGTCTAAACGAAAGAATGTTTTATGTTGTCTTTTTAACGAAACAAGACCTCACCCACATTCAATTTCAAAAACAAGTTTGGAAAGATCTGCCAATAGCATTTAGCATTCACAACAAATCATACCACATAAGAACTTGTTTGGGATATACATTGGGCCGTACCAACAATCAAATTAAGAGACGACTTTAAAATTTGAGCGAAATGAACCATTATTTAAAGAGCTGTATAAAATTAACCATACATGTTATGAAACTTGATATTTATGTGAACTCTAAATTATGAACCATTTATTGTACGGAACCTAAAAAATAAAATGCAGCATATATGGTAAGTTATATAGAGTCCATTAAATAATGCTTCATTTCGCTCAAATATTAAAGTCGTCTCTTAATTTGATTGTTGGTAACCCCCATTGTTTTTGTTGAGATATGGATTTACCAGCTTTTTTGTAACTATGATTTATGTTTCGTTAAAACTATTGTGCGAATTCTGAAATTTAAAAAAACGATTTTTCATCGAAATTCTTTAACGCCTTATTATTAAAATGAATAACGTTCTATTCCCTCAAAATTAAATTGTTCATTTTTCTTTTTGTTTATATTAGTGGGGCGAGATGCCAACATCAGTAGCCTACATCGGTACGGGCCAAATTATGGGCTGGGGCAATAAAGCAATTGAAGTAAGTGTAATTTTTTGTTTGTTTGTTTAATTATATTCAAATACTTGGAATGAATAATTTAATGTATATTTTTTACTATAGATTCGTTCAGTTGAAACCGGTCATTTGGACGGTGTGTTTATGCACAAAAAAGCTCAACGTTTGAAATTCCTTTGCGAAAGGAATGATAAGGTGTTCTTCAGCAGTGCCAAAGGTGCTTCGTCGTGTCAAATATACTTTATGACACTCAATAAGCCTGGTATGGCTAACTGGTAGATAAGCTAAGTCTAAAGAAAATCGAAAAACAAAAAACACAACATATTCAGATTTAAAACTACAAATAAAGAGCAAAAGAAATAATTAAAAAAAAAAGATAGAAGTAAACACAAAAAGCAACAACAACAAAGTTATAAAACTAATTTATATTATTAAACGCATTTTTTTATTAAAAAAAAAAACAACAAAACAAAAAAAAATATTCTTATAATTATGATTACTTATTATTAAAAAAAATATATATAAAATTTAAAAACAAAATTATATATATTAAAAGTGAGAGTGCAAGAGAAAAACAAAATAGAAAGAAAAAACCACAATTTTTATCATCGTGTGTGTATAAACGCAAGTAATATTAGAACAACAAAAAAATTAAGAAATAATATCAAACGCTTTTTTTTGAATATATAAATGAATAGTATAAAAAACAAAGTCTTTTTTTATAATCTTTTAAAATGTTTGCATCTTTTTTAATGGAATACAATTTATTATTATTTTTTTTATTATTTTTATTGAATATATTTAAAACGTAATAAATGTTTTTTAAATAGGAACAAAACTTACATTATTATTTTTTTTACATATTGGCTAACAGAACATACATTGGTGCTTATTAATTTGTAAAATTCAATTTACATGCAGACAATAACATAAATGTATTTTGCTTAAGAAATTGTCGGTCCCATCATAACGGTGCAGCTATGCGTGTGGATCGAATAGGTACTAAGTGCAGCTCAAAACTATTCAAGAATATTAAATGTCTGTCGTAATCTATTTTTGAGCTATAGTCAAAGCTATATAGCTAGATTGTTCTGTGTTTTTAGTTATATGTTACACCATATTAATTGTGTACTTACGACATTACCAATTTTGAGTGAAACCAAACTTGGGGATAAGAACTGCTTAATAAATAACTCCTTTTCAAAGTTAATTTCTCATAATCTTAGTTCTGTTATTACAATTAAGAAGAATTAAAAAAAAAACCGTTAATTAAATTTTTGTTTGTCTATATTTCCATGGCCTACACCTGAGAATAAATATGTACATAGATTCATACATGTGTACATATGTAATCGAGCCCAAAGGTACGAAAAATGTTTATATTCGGAAAATAGTTCAATTGATTTAAAATGATGTACAATCTTTAAAGAATAAAATGCATAACTGAATATATCACTAAACATTCCTTGAATGTATATTTTATGTTATACAATTTTCAACTATTTTAATGTTTCTGCAATCAGATCAATTTAATCTTTTTTGAGGAATTTTAGGAATGGTATTTTCCTGCACAAAATTCTAAAATAGCACAAACAAAAATTGACTTCCGCTTGAAGTTTCAAAATCGAAAGGCATCAAAAAATCGACTTTCCATGTTAATATGATGAAACTGAAACTGTTTCTAAGTTAAAAATAAGTTTAATTGAATTTTCTAAAATAATTTAAGTTTGTATATTTTGGCGTTTCAAACAAACCTAGAAGATGTTTGATTTTTCATAGTAGCTGAATGCATTAATCCATATGATCTTATACTGCAGTTAAGTAAAACATGAGTTTAATAAATTGTCAAAGGTTGTATTCATAAGCGTTTTTAAACAATTCTTAAGCAAACAGTAAATTGAATTGAATTTTCTAAGATGTGCTATTTGTATAATAGAATAATTCAATAAACGTATATTTGTAAAATAAAACAATAGGCAGTTTTGGCTACATATATTCTCTACGCCATTTCATTTTAAAGATGTTTTTCCTTACAAAACACACTTCCACATGCCAGTGATATAATACCTTCGACTTATTGCGAAAGTCACTCAGTAAGTTTTTATAATATGAGATAATCGAGTTTGATCGTCTTTTCCTTCTATTCAATTAAAACATTTTACACTGGTTGAAATTATGTTTGATATTTAATAGAGCCGTTTGTATGCTTTTAATGAGTTATGGAATCTATAAATATGATTAATAATCACAACTTTATGTTATTAGATTTAAATTCATCAAATTGTACTTATTGTTTTTTTTTGCAATATAAATATTTCCTAACGAGGAGTCCAGTGACAAACAGAGGCCGTGTTTTTGTGAGACTGCTTATCCCAGCCATTTAAAATATAACACGTAATCCAATAATAATAAATGACTTCCAAATACTTTACCTTGATTCTCTGGTCCATAATGACTAGTAAATAACACTGGAACATTTTAAAATTGCCTTCGTATCGTTTTCTTGTAATGATTTTAAATTGCTTTATATTATTTTCACGAAAACACGGCTTGTTGGCATTTTTAGGGTGGTGCTGCCTTACTTTAATTTTTCCATTTGAAGAAGTTTGACAAGTTGTTCTTAATTTAAATTTGAAATTAACGTTGAAGGAAATCATCTTTCAGAATTATTATTACAAGAGAACGAGCAAAAGTTTTTTCGTAAAATAAAAAGGGTGAACAAAATGAAATGCGCTGAAAGTTTTTGTTTCTATTTTTTACGAAAACTATGATACAATTTTAAATTCAATATTCTGTCTATAAAAGCCTGATTATATTTTCAAAACTTGTAGTTCTTTTTTCGCATCTAGCTAGGAAATATTAAAATTACTCGCTTGAAATTTTATAATTTTTCATAATTCTTCCGTTATATTTTATTTGTTACTGTTTATTTTTTAAATACTTTCCGAAACTCTTTTTTATGCATTAGTTTTATTATTATTGTTTTGAGAATGGTTTTAGATTTATTTGATTTTTTAATGTTGAGTTCATTTTTTGTGTATATTTTCTTTTAACAATTATTGCAATTGAATTAAACTTAATAAAAAAAAACTATTTTTTGTTTTCGATTTTCGGTGATTTTTCATGTTTTTCGCTTAAGTTTTTTGTTGCTTACATTTTCGTTATATTTTTTTAGGTTGCTAAAACAAGCTGATATGTTAATGGAAACATTTTGGGAAAGCAGGCAACAAGCTTCAAAGGGATGTAAAAAGTAAAATCCAATTTTTAGGGCAATTAAATAATAATTTTTAAAAACCATTTTTTGTAAACAGTTTTCTTTTCCAAAAATAAAATCATAGCACTGAAATATTTGAAATTGTTAGAATTTATTGGGGCTTATAGTAGTCTTAATTTGTATTCTTATTGTATATATTTAAAGCTATGTATTAGTAAATTAGAATTATTCAATAAACTTTTAACAAAAATTAATCATTTGGGTAATGAAGAGGAACTAACTGTATGCATTGTCCCATTTAATATTAAATTATAGTATAGTAAGAGATACGTTTAGCAAACGATTATGAATACATGTTACGTCCCTTTGGGAATGACAAAAATGAGTTAAATAAAAGCTTATTGATTGTTATAGAAGACAAAATTTGGAGGGTTCACATCATATAGTATGATTGTTATTATTTCGATCTGCGTACTCTGTTTTATTCAATATTTTGTCTGTATATTTTTTTTTTTTTTTTTTGTAAATATGTACTTCCACTATCCAACACATCACCCTTATTCCGATAGTCGTTTTAATAAAACGCCTTTAAAACGAGAAGGCTCCAGAGAACACATTTTGGGTTTAAATAATACGAAAAGGGTACCATTCTCTATGTTCTTCACTTTTCTAAGCATTATAACGATAGTCGTTTCAATAAAATTCCAATTTTCGTTTCTAGAGCCTTGTCGTTTTTCTGGCGTTTTAGTAAAACGACTATCGGAATAAGGGTGATTTTACACGACCAAACTTTCTTTTTATGTAAGTGAATTTGCTGGTCAAATACTTTATTCTGAATAGTTGAATCTTCATTGTTTTGGGTAGTGCATTTTTTGTCTTAGGTGGCTCTAAGCATTCGAATCCGAGATTATTTTTCAGAATCGGTTGGATAATATTGATATGTTAGCTGTCGAATTTATCTCAACAAAGAGGAAAAATATCTCGCAATCACAGTAGTTAGTTAACTTCTCTTTGGAGAAACATGCAGAAATAACAATCGAGAAGGGACATTAGAATATAACATCTTTCAGGTAAACTTTGAGATGAAAACCCAAACATTTTGAGATGGATATTAGGTACATAAGTAAATGTATGATTTTAAGTCCAAGTTTATATTTACCTATTATGAATTGCGCGGAAGAACTAGAAATTCTCTTTCCAAGTTCAAAGTAATAAACCTTCGTTAAAAAAAAGTATAACATCGAGAAAAAGTATCAATCGCAGTAAAGTGCATTACAGAATACTAATGTACTGTGACCTAAGAATGCAAATAAATCTTTTAAAGCATTCTATAAAGTAATATAAATTTATTTTTATTTTAACTTTCAATTAAATCGTACAAAGTTGATAGTAAAATAAATTAATGACAAGGAAGAGTGTTTAAACGAGTTTGTAAACTAAACTCAATGCATATGGTGATGGACCGAGAATGATGTATGAATTTTTGATCCTAAAATCATAGTTTCGGTACGGGTGGAGAAATCCCCTTGTATTTATTCAAGCGTAAGTAAATGTCAAATTGCAATGCAGAACGCAACCTCGAAAAGTTAAAAATATTGGTATTTCATACATATTTCTATCAGAAACTCAAGTGGTACTCATATTCCATTAGTTCCAAACAGGTAAGATGATAAAGTCACACTTCATTGGGTACTGGTCAACAGGGAAATGTGGAGGCAAACGCAGAAGCAATGATGTCATAAACTCTTGCCCTGCGGCTTATTGCCGAATAAGAGAGCATGTGATCAAAACAAAATAAAAATATTATAGGATGCTAAAAGTATGAAAAGCTTAGGTAAGCAAAGCTGTTTCTTGTGAATTACTAACCTCAAAGTAATGGGGGCTATCGCGAATAAAATTTCCCTGGGAAGAATTCCCATTTACGAAAAATCGCGATCGTGAATAAGTTCGAAATATTCCCGCCTAATTTATGGCTATCGTGATTTTCTTCAATTTCTGAGGGATTTTAAGGTAAAATTACACATACCTAATTCAAAGGTGTTTTCGACAACAGATGTATGGCACTTCTTTTTATCGGAGGGGAAAAGTTTGAGGGAGATTCACGATTGACGAAAAAAATTCCGAGGGAAACAAAATTTCCAGGGAGATTACCGATAGGCCCCAATATCGAGTCTCCTAAATGCGAACTTTAAGCTAAGAAAACCACTCAACATTCTTGGCATAGTGATCACTGATCAGTGAAACAAGAAATCGAAGTACATACACATAAACGCTGGGTGTCGTAAAGTTCTTAATATTAATAATCTATAAGGTAGAAGAGAACGAACTAACAAAAAATACTAAAGTTATACAAAGGAAGTGGGATGATAAATTTCATGCTGCTCTAGGTAATGGCATTACTATAAGTAGCCTTATTAATTCATTCCGTTCTTCACAATGATATTACTCACATGGATTCTATGACGTCAGTTAATTTTAAATGCGATAGTGTAACAATCAGCATTTATCTTTAAATGTTTCCATAAAATATTTCTCAAATAAAATAAATTATTTGAATTTAATCTATATTTTAAGGCCTTGTTCGACTTCTAAATGTTCGGTGGCAAGAAAAGAACTAGGTATTATGTAGTGTAGATACTACACTTTGATCTAAGCCATTATGGCCGGAAGCGATTATTTATATTATATTATTTTTAAGGGATTATGTATGTAAGGTGTTAATCTTCCTAAAAATAATGAACATTTTAGTTGATGATCCGCATCTCTAAACTGTTGGATGCTCTGCTATATTTTATGATTTATGTTTAGGTTTAAATGTTTCCAAATATACGTACACATATAATTCAGTTTTGTACATAGTTATTTCGTCAAACTAAGATTAGATTTACCTATTAATGCGCAGAATTCCTACATAATTTGCACTCAACCCAAAAGGAGGGGTTTTACATAAAAAATAGGTTGCAAATGGTCATCTTCCATTGGAATTCTATACTGAGACTAGTTTATGAAAGTATAATTTAGTTTTGGACCATATTTTCATTTTACCACCAATAACGGAAACGAACGACCGTAGCTCCGGATTTGCACGACAAATAGACACGGTCTATATTTGTCGTGTAAGTCGGGGGCTACTTCCGTTTCTTTTGGTAATTCCAGAACATTAATTAAATGAAGGACACTACTTATAAAAACAAATATATTTTTCTTTTATTTAAACAGTATACAAATAATCATTTGGAATATAACAAGTTACTTTTGTAAATATCAATGTAATAAAATATGAGATTCATTTTGTTTCGTTTACTTTTTTGGTGGGAAACGAATCCCGGAAGAATGTTCCCCGGGAGCTTTATCAGCAAATGCATTGATGCCCATTGAAAATGTTACTTCTCCAGCTGCGTAGCGTTTGTTGTGTTCCTCAATTTTGACTTTATTTTCCATATACAAATTGCGTCGCTTCCGTTCTTCTTCTTGGTCTTTGTACTCCTTGTTGAATTTAATCTTAAAATATTGCAATAATTAATAAATTTACGCAGCGATTGAAATTTTATTTATGTATTACTTTGTATTCCTCCCATTCTTGGTCAAGTTCGGCAGACATTTTAATAATTTGTAAATTTCAACTGGTTTGTTAAGAGTTAAGACGATGGATGGCAATGAAGATGACCGTTTTTAAATGCTGCAAAACTAAAAATACTAGTATAATACAAAAGGAAAGGCAAACAAACAAGTAATAATATTTTGATCTGTTCTCCAATTATCTCAAATTCCTCAAAACAAAGCAAAATGACTCATTCGGACATCCGCTCAATTGAATTTGAACTTTAAAAGATAGGCATTTGTTTTCTTGGATTAAAAGAACGATGGCACCTAAAGAGTGCTGCCAAATTTCTCTTACGTCAGTATTTAGAATAGTACAAAAAGTGATAATCAGCGGAATCGTTTCTCGTTAAATAAATTTGTCTTCTTTTCATATTAATATAAAACATATGCAACGTTGAATAGAGGCATTATTAGCTAAACGCGTTTGGAGGTTGAATAGTATTTATTAGTATTGAACTGTCACTTTCACTTTGACATCACATTAAAATATTGTTATTATAAAAATAAGTGCCTTTTAGTTACTAATATTTTATATTCACACCTATTACCGATGTCGTAAATGACAGCGAAATATACGACGTGACACGATCTGCATTCCATAAGTCGTTTTCAACTTTTGGTACTTGTTTTGTTGTCGTCTGTAAACGTAAAACGCAGATGCAGGTACTTCACTTCAGTATTTATTATCGCTTTAAGGTTCGTATTCACCGAGCGCTCCTAAACGGCTCTTAACTTTACGAGGCTCTTAACTTGAAATTTATGTGCGGTATTCACCGCAACCACTCGCAAGTGTTTTTCGAAGTTCGAAAATGAGAGCCACTCTCTCTTGTTCAGGCATACCCAAACTGTGAAATGTTGTGTAATGTTGGTCTTGACAGCAAATGGATACTCTTCTACTTGGCATTGCTCACATGGATTCGAGTCAAATGCATGCGTGGCACACGCACAAGCGAACAAATTTTCGAAGAGAGCGCTCGTAAGTTAGGAGTGGTCGGGACCACTCCTAACTTTTAAGAGCGCTCGTAGATCTTCACTAATATTGCTTGGTGAATACGTTTATGAGCTTCTTAAGTTATGAGCGCTCGGTGAATACCGGCCTAAATATGGAAGATAGTTTCGCCGAATTTACGGGTGAAGTTCCGGAGCAACAACATCAAGAACTGCAACATAAAACTAAAGAACCAGCAGGAAAGAAACGAGGGCAAGCTTCCGCTATTAAACAAAAAAGAGCAACGGTTTTGGAGAAGCAGTAGTGTGTACTCCAAAAAATAACCTGAAGTGGTATCAACGAAAGTATAAACAAAGGAAGAGGACTGGAATATAAGTCGTACAAATATATTTTAAAAAATTGTATAAGGCTAGCCGCGCACTAGCAATTTTTAGTTGCGAAACTGTTTGGTTACTTATAGAAAACAGATGAACTGTTTGGTTGAATGTCCGTGAATTTGCAGATAATTATATGTTTAGTTTGTGTCAAAACACAAACTTTTTAGTTGCTCGAACCAAGCAGTTTCGCAACTAAAAGTTGCTAGTGCGCGGCTAGCCTAATTGTTAGGCTAGGCGGGCACATTCAATTTTTATTTGCGCGACCGCTTGGTTCGAGCAACTAAAAAGTTTGTGTTTTAACACAAATTCAACTATTGCCTAAAATGAGTTCGCTATTTTGTGTAACATGGAATTATATGCACCTGCGCGGACATTCAACCAAATAGTTTATCTGTTTTCTATAAGCAACCAAACAGTTGTGCAACTAAATATTGAATATGCCTAGCCTTGATTTTGCCATGACATGAACAAAATATTGAGCTCTTTTCAAAATAAATTCATAAGATTAGATTATATTTCACTTATAAGTGAATGTTGACTCGGTACTCCAGTACTTATTTAACATAAATCCGTGAGTCAAACTTGCCGTCAAGCAGTCTACGGCCAGGCGCGCACATTCAATTTTTAGTTTCGATCACAGTTTCCAGTGCGCGACTAGCCTAGTGAACAAAATTAAAATTTCTGGCAGTATAGCTTTTTCAGGATATATATTTATCGCATGATATATATATTTGATAAAACAGTTGTTTTTTTTTTTTTTGAAAAACATCAAAAAGCACATAAACTAAAAAGAGATAGTAAAACACATGGATATATACCCCAACTTAAAAGAAATGAAATAAAAGTAACGCAGCTTTAATGTGAAAATTTAAAATAAAAAAAATATAAATATTTTATTTAGACGCATTTTAATTTTTAAAAAAATAAACAAATCGGAAATAATTTGTTTGCTGGAGGCAACCATTTTGCCTGCAATCGGAAGTCTAACGTCCCTGGTAATTTCAAACTTAACATTTTCTAATCTAAACGTTGGTACTACTGTCAAAAAACTGACATTTTGCATTTTTCTTGTTTTTCCTACCCTCTCTTTCTTTTCTTTTTCAAAAGGCTTTCGGTACGTGTTGTGTTGAAAAAATAATCTCAAATAATTTAAGAAAATATCACTCATCCATATTTAAAATAATTTCTATTACAATGCTAATTAATTCCTCGATATGTGGAAATAGATATTTCCTTAGTTTCCATACAATATTCCTTGATAATTAATTTATTTATCCTGACCCGTATTGCCGTGTATTGTGTGATTGACTATTGACTTATTCCGTGTTTTCTCTTTTTTTGTAATAGATATTAAAAGCCAATAATGGGTCGCGTTATTCGTGCACAACGTAAGGGAGCTGGGTCCGTTTTCAAGGCCCACGTTAAGAGACGCAAGGGAGCCGCCAAGCTCAGGCCTTTGGATTTCGCTGAACGTCATGGCTACATCAGGGGTGTAGTTAAAGTGAGTTTTTAATAGATCTATTCTAATTGGAAAATTTGCTGAAAATATTGTCTTCCCTTGTAGGAAATCATTCACGATCCAGGTCGTGGTGCTCCATTGGCAGTTGTTCACTTCCGTGATCCCTACCGCTACAAAATCCGCAAGGAGATGTTCATCGCCCCCGAGGGTATGCACACTGGTCAGTTCGTGTACTGCGGACGCAAAGCCACCCTCCAAATTGGAAACGTAATGCCTCTGTCCCAGATGCCTGAAGGTACCATCATCTGCAACTTGGAAGAGAAGACCGGTGACCGTGGTCGTTTGGCACGTACCTCTGGCAATTACGCCACTGTTATTGCCCACAACCCAGACACCAAGAAGACCCGTGTTAAGCTGCCTTCGGGCGCCAAGAAGGTCGTTCCATCAGCCAACCGTGCTATGGTCGGTATTGTTGCCGGTGGCGGTCGTATTGACAAGCCTATCTTGAAGGCTGGTCGCGCCTACCACAAGTACAAGGTGAAGAGGAACAGCTGGCCAAAGGTACGTGGTGTTGCCATGAACCCCGTTGAACATCCCCACGGAGGTGGTAACCATCAACATATTGGTAAGGCTTCCACCGTCAAGCGAGGAACATCTGCTGGTCGTAAGGTCGGTCTTATTGCTGCCCGTCGTACCGGTAGGATACGTGGTGGTAAGGTTGACACCAAGAAGGATGCTAAGTAGATTTATTCCCGTTAATCAAGTTGTGTACTTTTATTTTACAAAGAGCAAGACTATCAGTGCGCAATGAATAAAAATAACACATTTTTTTTAAATTAATTTACTTTTTACTTTGTTTTTTTGGAATTGGAAACATCTGGAAATTAGATTGACACTTAAACTGGGGATTCAGAATCTAATGTTGGCTAGTAAAAGGTGTCTTAATCGCTCTATAATTAAAAGCATTAAAACTTGAATATTGGAGTTAAGATTTGTAAGATACTGAGTCAGTCCTATCACGAATTTCATTGTTATGGGAAACTTGAGTTTTGTATTAGAGTCTTTGCACTGCGATCTGGGTCACTAACGAATCCTCAAAAGAGATCTCCAAATTTGTATGAGATTTTCGCTTAGGTAGATTCTGTGATAGTTTTTTTGGGACTCGTATTAACTTTTACGATGAAATTCGTGATGGGAGTAGGTATTTCTTTCAACAATCAAATCTTCAGTTTTGAAATCGAGAGATCAAGTATGGTCGAAAGCTATACCTATGTGAAATTTATTTTCGGGCATAATCAGCCTTCCACCCATTTTTGGTGTGTTGCTAGTCGACAGGAATGAAAGTGACCTACATATAACTAACACTAACTTTTCATGAGAAGGGATCCACATGGAGTTTTTATTCTTAGGTAGCATACTCTATTACGTCATCATTAAACATCGGCTTCCATGAGAATATGGAGTTTTTTTTTAATGTAACGTACCCTAAAATGATTAGTACCCAGTACTGCTCTAAAGGGGGATATTCTGAGTCGATTTCAATCTTAAAATTTTATTTATTTATTTATTTATTTATTCATCTAACAAGTACAATAGACTTTAGTAGATAATACAATAAAACATTTTACATAACTACACTAAAATTATATATATAATATTTACAATGCATTTAAAATAATAGCCTTGCATTCATTTCTAGTCATACTGAAATCTAACAACTCTTCAAATTGATTGTAACAGACTGCGGCATTATCTAAAGGATTATTTGAACCATAATTAGTAAAGTGTCTTGGTATATAAAAGAAGGCGTTTTGTCTAAGTCTTAGGGAGCGAGAAGGAGCGTAAAAATTGAACAAAGAAAGTAAGTGTGAACAGTCTATGTGTCCACAAATTACATCTCTTGCAAACATAGCAAAATAATAAACTCTTCTTTCTTGAAGAGGTAATAATGCAATCAGTTGACATCTAATTTTATATGTGGGCATATCTGGTTGAGAGTAGATTTTGCGAAGAGCATACTTCGTAAACCTCTTTTGAGTTCTTTCGATGCGTAAAGAACCATTGCTATAATAAGGTGACCAGATTATGCAACAATATTCGAGGTTTGATCGAACCAAAGAGATAAACACAGATTTTAGGGTGTAGGGATCACTAAACTCCTTAGAGTTGCGAAAAAGAAACCCAAGCATAGCATTTGCCCTAGATATTATAAAATCCATATGCAAGGCAAAATTTAACTGGGAGTCGAAAACAACTCCCAGATCTTTTTTGACCGAAACGCGCAGAAGATCATTACTATGGATGTTATATTGAAATATAATAGGATTTTTTGACCTTGTAATAGACATGATGGAGCATTTACGGATATTAAGGTGCAAGCAGTTGATTTCACACCATTCTGATAGTCTGTCTATATCTTCTTGTAGTTGCGTACAATCAGACAATGATTGAACTGACCGAAATAGTTTAAAGTCATCTGCAAATAGTAAACCAGTAGAATTTAAAATACAACTAGGTAAATCATTAATGAACAACAGGAAAAAGAGTGGCCCGAGATGGCTTCCTTGCGGCACTCCAGAGTGATTCAAAATTACTTTAGAAATATGTGACCCAATTTTAACGTACTGTTTTCTGTTAGTTAAGTAACTCATTATCCATTTCAACAAGGTTGAGTGAAATCCAAATCTTGCTAACTTTTGTTCCAAAATATGGAAATATGAATTCATATAGGATCTCCTTCCCTGTCGATGTGAAGATTTTTAACATTTCAAAGTTATTAGAACGAAACATCTTTAAAGGTTTTGAACTCTTTTTATTCTTGGTACTAATTAGAAGAATCCGAGCTTATATTTTAAATCTTATAGGTTTCTACCTACTTAAAAAAAAAAGTCATCATTAGAACAACTATGGAAGCATAGTATCGCCTTGGTTTTATTTTCGTTAGAACCAACTTGGAAAAGTATCCTAAAACCATATTATTATAAGCTTGTACCTAATGATTGTATCGAAATAAATATTTGGGTGTGTTAAACTTCCCCTTTCCACCTCTTTGAAAGTGGAAAGAAGGTGGTTTCGGAGGACTTAATAGACTCGATACCTATTAGTCTTAACATTTTGGAGTTAATTTTTTGATGCAAATATTTTTACAATTATTCTCATTCTACAACAGCTAATTGTGAAAATTTTCATAATTATTAAGTTTACTTGTGTGTCTTATTGTGCTAGATTCAAAAGTCCATAATTTTTCAAAGAAAATCTTTTGGCAATTCTTCTATCTAGAAATATTGGTTGAACAATTTTTTTAAGCAACTTAAACTATGATTTCCGGCGGAACACGTAGTTTCTGTCTCTAGGGAGAAATAGTTAAATAAGATGTCTTTTAGTACTTCTAGTGTTAGTTAGAGGGCAGAAAAATCAATTAGTAGAACTTTAATTGGTTTTCAAAACATAAGGCTAAGAACATAATGATGTTGTTAGCAAATATTTTATTGTGTAGGAAAACTACTGCGTACCTTGTAAAAGGTTTTCCAATAAGAATAGATGTTTTAATTTTATAACCAAGAAGCCAAATTGGTCAATAAACGATTGCCTAAAATCAGTTGGGTATTTTGTGTAACACATAATCATATGCACTGGCGCGCACATTCAACTAAATAGTTTAGTTGTTTTCTATAAGCCCAAGAAAGAAAAGTGTAAATCTGACTGAAGTGTTGCATGGGTGCGCTGCTCTATCAACTGGTGGTTAGACTATTTTATTTCAATCACATTTGCCAGTGCGCGCCTAGCCTTATCGTTTTTCTTCTTTGAGGTTTTCTTGTTGTTCGGGTATGTTTTATTTCATATTAGGCAGTGAGCGTCACTAAATCAGCTAAAGTAAATGGGCGGAGAGATGACTCCTTATCAATAGAACAAATTTAGCTTTTCTTAAAAATCATTGGCACAAAATTTGAGTTGAATTGGTACGATGTTAAAGATGTTTTAGTATAAAAATTGGTTAAACGATATTATTCGAATATAGCATCATACTTTCTCTACCCTTTTATTAAAATTAAAATCATCGAATACCTACTTTATTTTTTTTAGTATCGTGCTAACTTCTTTCTACAATTCCTTACGGACTTGCAAAAAAACACGCCTATTGTTTTGATTTTTGTTTTTGTTTGTTAGTTGGTGCGAGAGGCAATCGAAAACTACAATCGAAGAACTTCATTTCTGCTTTATAGGAAATTCGAGAAATGGAGAAGTCAAGATTATAGTAAAGACGAACATGTTCATCTTTATTATAGCATCTTCGTCTGCATTTTGTAAATTTGCGATATTTTCACATTTTGCTATAATTTTTGTTGACGGACACATGATATTAAAAAAAACGTTAAATCGAATGTACATAAGTGCAGAAACATGTAAATCCACTTTAAGACTATTCGCGCACTGGCAACTGTGATCGAAATCAAATAGTTTAATCACCAGTTGATAGAGTACCGCGCTCTGGCAACTCTTCACTCACGCTCACACTCTTTTCTCTCTTGCTCTAATAGAAAACAGCTCAACTGTTGCGAATTAATTTAAGGCAATTGTTTAGTTTGTGTCAAAACACAAAATTTTTAGTTGCTCAAATCGAGTTGCTCTAAGCGCGCGGTGTCCCATATAAGCCCATTATGTTTCATTTTAGCAACTAAACAGTTGCGAAACTAAAAATTGAATGTGCGCGCCTAGCCTAAAGTGTTCATTTAAAATAACAATTGTGGTTGATAAACATCTTTGAACAATTCCACCAACTTCTTCTTACCGACATACAAACTCTATCTGCTAATAGTTGAACTACACTGACATTTTAAAATCAAAATAAGAGAAACCACAAACAAAAACGAAACCCTCCCTTCCTATACAATTCTTCATTGTATGTGTATGTGTTTTCTTATCGATTTGCCACAAATCAGACTCAAGTGAGCGAAAACGACGACGACCCCACGGAAAGAAAGAAAAAAGTCTCCGCTGCGAAACCAAATAAGAAAAAATTATAAATTGGTGACGAGAACGAGACGGAGCAGGAAAAACTTTTGTGTGGAAACAAAATTTGCCAAATTCCCAAAGTTAATATTAGAATTTAAATTCAATTAGTCGAACTAACTTAATTCCAGTGCAAGTTGTGTAAAAGTTGGAAGTTCCAAGGAAAACTAGTTACATCAGTGAAAGGCCTTTAAAGGTGCGCTACTCCCTCTCCATTTGTGTTTTCATATAATTTTATTCAATTTACTCCCATTCTCAGCATCCAATTGACGATTTTTTGTTTTTTCTTTTTGACCATGAAAACCGAAAAATTAAACTAAATGCATTGCCATTTTGTATCGATAACAATAATTGACAATTAATTGCAAACCCGAAGGCTAAATTGTTGTCTCTTTATGGAGAAAACAAAGCCTTGAGAACGAAAACATTGCCTCAAGCCCAGGGAGGGTTCTCGGCCTCCGGGAATTGGTTGTATTTTTTTGTTGCTTACATTTAGAAATGGAATCTAATTGCGTTGTGAATATATTTTGTTAAATATTTATTTTCGTTGTGATTTGTGAGTGGTTAAAAGCGAATAACGGGTCATATGCTTGTTGTGAGTACATTTATCTCGACTCTGGCTCTGACGTCATTCCGTCTAATTCATTCAAGTGATAGGCAAACTTGTTTTCGTGATTTAGATTTTTTCTTGCACATTGACGAGTTAACCTATCTACCTATGCGTTTGCTATACAATAACGGATAGACACCACCTTTTGTTTATTTACAGAAAGACTCGTCAATCCCGTATGAGCTAGAGTGACGAACTATTTTTTACGAAATTCCATATAGTATTAATGCAAGTGGCAATGCACATTCATATTTGATAAAAACAAACAAGTTCCTCAAGATGACATGTTTCTAATTTGGTTGACGTTTTAATCAAATTTGTAAACATTGTCGCCTACTTCGTCGTCATAGAGATTCCTAGAGCTTGTAGGGTAACGAAAAATGATTAATTTATGTAATGAAACAATAAACTACTTCTGGTGGCTTTCTATTTGAATACAAATTAAGCTATCTTGCAATTAACGGTTTTGTGTGAGGAATATAAATTAAAGTTTTCGGTACTTATTCGTTTAAGTTTTAGAAATGAGTATGTTGCTTGCACGCTTCATGATATTAATATTATTTGCTTGTAGCTAGTAATTTCCACACGATTTGGTTTTTTTTATAGCTTTGATTGTTTATAATGATTGTACCTATTTACTTATCAAAAATGTGCTTAAATTTCCACTGAAGTCGTTTCGATTTCTGTTAAAATTTAAGAAGAAGCACCTACATTATAAGATACCTATCAAATTCGTGCTTGAATTTAAAAAGCAATTCCTTGCAGAAAACAAACTTAAGAATGATTTTGTCATCTTGTTATTTAAAAAGACCAACGAACTCGATTACATCGACTAGACTCGATTGTATCAAGTTGCGTCCTGGCACCCCAGGGTCTATTGAGTTGGAACGCGATCTTCTTCCGTAAAAGCGATATTAGTCTTTGATATGTACATTAATATGCACGTAAAAGAACTAACGTGTGTTAATTTGTGTTGCCTTATATTTGCCAAAGGTGTGCAAACGTTTTTTTATTGATGCAATTAGAATCCTGACGATGCCTCGAATTTAAGGCACTGCAATCTTAGACCATAAACTGTGATTATATTCCGAAGCCGATGCAGCCGAAGCTTGCTTTATTAAGAAGCTCATGCAGGATATAAACTAGTCTTTTTTTTTAATATTTTGTATATAGGTTTTGAATTGTTCTAAAGGGTCTGTCACATCAAATGTAACCAATTGATAATACATCAGTAATTCATTTTTAATTTTTGTTTGTGTTTTAAGACCATTTAATTTAAACAAGTCTAATTAATAAAAGCTTCCACTAGCGCCGTTATATTATTAAACTCTTTTTTGAAGGCTTTGCAGTTTGGATTGAATTAATATTTTCATAACAAGTTTTTGTTAAGCCTTTAAAATTGATCAAATCGAGAAGATCGTTTGATTCAATACGAGTAAATATGCAGGCTTCTATCTTGAACATAAAAAAATATGGAATATTCTTATACCAGTTGTACTGTAAAACGAGCTCTGTGAGATAATGCAAAGTACTTTTGCAATATGCAGCAGTCGGCACCGAATTGCTTGTAAGCCAAGAAATCAGCACATTAAGATTTTTAAAATACAGACTTCACTTTAAGAACAGCGTAAAGCGTTCTTCTTTTATCCCATTCTCTCCATTGTGTTCTACATCGTCATTAGTTTGTGAGGCATGCCCAAACATAGGCTCAGTTCGTAATTGCAAGCTTTGCTGCATATGCAATTCCTAAAAAAATGCTCCAAATACATTTAAGAACACAATAACAACTACGTAAAGTGCAGTCATCATACTTTGTTTAAAATAACTTTTTGATTGTTAAAACAGAAAACGTTTAAAAAAGAGAAATAAATATATAAACTTATGGTTTATTTTCTTATACGTTTTTAAAAAAGGCTACGAGGATTAAAACACATTTTTAAAGCTTATTGTTCTAAGCCTTGAATAAGTACTACGCAAACTTTTAGAATGATGTTTAGGTATTTTCCAAAAAACAAGAAATTCGTCCTTTCCGGATGAAACTTTCAAAACCATTTTCGGTGACCAGAGGTTTTAGTACTGTAAATGAAAAGTAACGAATTTCACATTGCAAATAAATAATAATAAATAAATAATCTTACGATGAACATACATGAAATACGAAAATTATTTCGGTTTAAGTGGAGTGATTGAATTTAATTCAATTGAAAACTTATAAATGCATGAATAAAATAGAATTGGGTGAAGCAGCTTGAAGAGACCAGGACCTAGTGTCTTACAACTTTCAACCAATCCTGGGTGCGTTTTAGCAGAAAATGGAAGAACCTACAATTTTCTGCCGATTCCGAACGGATGATGAGCTGCACTTTTCATGACAAGAGATACAAGAGAGGATTTGTCAATTCGTAGCAGGTGGTAGACCGCCCTGAAAAAACTTTTTGTGCAGCGGCTGAGAATCGAACCCAAGAGCCTCTGCATGACAGTCTAATCCACTAACCGTTATGCCAAGGAGCACTAAATTAATTTAATACAAAACCACTCATATTTTCTCTTTTGCCATCTTCCTACAAAAAATCAGCAACTTAAAAAAAAAAAAAAAATACTAGCTTGACCGCATATAGACTGTTATTTTACTTTTATCAATACAATTGTTGCCATGCTATGTAACTTTATTGCTGTTCTTTTGCAACTATGAACGCAATTTTTTACAATTACGAACTCAGCCATAGTCATTGTTCTAAAAAAGTAGTCTCTATCATAAGTTGTCTTGAATTCGGCTCAAATGTGTTGGTTCTTGATTTGAAGTGGAAACTTCTTTAAGCTCGCGATTATTGGTAGGATCTACATGGTAATAATTTGTTCAAAACCCTTATTTGTTTTTTTTAAACAATATTCCAATGAAAATGAATTTTCATAAATAAACATTTCCATTTTCCAATAATTTTAAAAGTACAAGTAATCTTATCTAATAATCTAAATAAATTTTCGATACTACAATTAATTTGAAATTATATTTGTTTGTATGCAATTCAATTCAATTTTGTTTTATTGAACATACTATTTACAATTTGGCTCACAACTTATAACATACTACATATGTATGAAAATTTACATTTGTTGGCTTATAGGGGGCCTAACTATATACAGTGACTTAAGTTTAATTATTTTTATATAAAATTTACATGACGAAAAAAATTAAATTTAAAATGTCGGTTGACTGTATTGTCCTCAGGGTGTTCATTCCTGGTTGTCAGTGTCTGTTTGTATGCATTATGAAATAAAAATGTACGAAAGAACCTAACCTCATATCTTCATGACCCGAGTATAATTTAATAGTTCAAATAAAACACTTTATCGTTGCATAAACTTACTTCATTTCATTAGTTTTTAATGAAACTTCAATTAATGGAATTCTTTAAAACAATTTGTTATTTTTCCATTTCTTGGCTAATTTTCTGTTCTGCAGACACAATTAAAAGACGAACATAAATTCAATAGAATTTAGGAACTAAGTGGGAAAGCAAACAAAAACTGTCAGTCACAACAATTCTGTACATTATCTAAATAAATATACAATTATCCTAGCCTAAGGCCCTGGTAGCTAGTGCTAAAACTTGTAAAAATTATTGATCTTGTAATTTAATTATTTGTCAATAAAGTTTAATAATAATAATAATAATAATAATAATAATATACAATTAGTCACCAAACATCATTGTCTCACTCAATTCAACTCAAGAAAATCATTGATAGAAAAAGCGACACGTAAAAATATTTGTTGGATTAATCACGTATTAATATTAATTATCTAGCATTTTTTAGGCAAATTCTAAGATAGTAGATTTTATTGTGCATGACAATCTACAACATTGCACATTTTGAAACCATTTCGATATCTTTTTAAACTGTCAACAAATTCTCTGTGATTATTATTTAAAATAATTCAGTCGATCTACCATAAATAAACTCATCTATCAACTCGTTCTCCTTCAAAGATTTTAGAACAAATTAAAATACACAATTCATATTATTTCTTGAAAAAATCATAACTGGTGATTTCTATGTTTTTTTTAATGCATGTACTTGTGAAGTTGTAAAATAACATTTAGTCAATAATTTTTCTGAATTTTTAATATACAGCTTAACGGCCTATTTAATTGCGGCTAGCACTCACTTGTTAGGAAACAAATAATTGTCCGATATGCATTAATTTGGAGAGCCTTTCTGCGTTAATGAAAAACACTTAGGTTAGGTTAATTTGGTCCATTGTGATACCACATTGAATCTTAGAGGCTTTCTCCGTAATCGTAAACTCAATTGGAGCTCCTTATGAAGCGAGCGAGATTACCCATCGACATATATGATATATGTATGTACATCAAACGAAAGGCCTATTCAATACCTGTATATTCATGTAAGCCAACATTTTTTAGGTGATCCAGTTATCAAAATATTTGCAAAATGGTGAATCAAAGTGTTTGGGTGGCGATATTTCCCAAACCAAGCCTTGTAAGGGGTTGCGGTTTTCAAAATCCCTGGTTAACTTTTCAAGAGCTATATTTTCTCCCAAATGAAGTCTACGTCCTTGGGATAAAGCAGGACAGGCACAGAAAAGGTGAAGGATCAATTCGTCCTCTTCTCCGTCCATGCAGCTTCTGCATAAATCGTTAGAGTAAATTCCAAGCCAAGTTGCGTGCCTGCCTATTAAACAGAATTAACTTAAAATGTTGATTGAATTTTTGTTAAAGTGAAAATTTATATTATATAGGATATCCCCTAGTTCGTGAATTATATTTTTGAATATGATTCTTGGATATATTTTAAAATCAAAATCCTTCTACAGTATTTATTTATCTCCAATGTTGACGTCATTTTTCGGAGATTAAGAAGAGACCTACTTTGGTCTACACTGACCCTTGTTAACAAAAGTTAAATAATATTGATATCTTGTTGGGGTCTTCAGATAAACTATTTCTAAGCCTGTTAATTTTTTCTTAAACACCCTTGTTTTTGACTTTAAATTCCCAAAAAAATTATATCAACATTGGAATTACACCCATTCCGTAGAACGATTTTGTTCTAAGAATATACCTAAGAATAGTTTCCTTGAAGAATTAGGAAACATCTTGTTGCTGAATTTCAAGGGGATATGTAAGTCTCGTGGGTTGAATTTGCTTGCAATTTGATCTTTATAGGGACACAAATTCAAATCGCACTATCCAAATTCGTGCGGCATCATCCCAATCATCAAAAAGTTAACTAAAAATATACTGGTATAATTATTGTTTTGCGTTTTAAATTAGTTTATTCTTCATTAATTTTGTATTATGATGACATTTTGATTTGCCACTTTCTACCGAGAGGCAGTATACTTCTGAAAAATCATTTTTTTGTAAGGTGGCAGTAACTGGGAATCGATTTCAGACTTTTGGCATGAGAGTCCAACGCAATAACCGCTTCTCGACGTTGTTATAAAAATTTGTTTATAGGATCCCTTCATATGTTTTTCACATCTTTCTTAGTGAAAAACCAGTTGCACCAACCAGAATTTAAGGTTTTTCTATTTTTTTTTTTTCGAAAAGTCATAATTATAATACATTTCACAAGAATTCTCGTCAGTTTTAATCATAAGAAAAATATTATTATTTGGTTGCATACCCATAAGTATGGGAGTTGCTAATCATCTGTATATCAACTCACCACAGTACAGTAAACTCGTGTTATCGTTTTATCTTATCAGTTTGCATACGTGAAAGCTAATTTGAAAAACGATACGAATAATATATTTAGTCTACCAACTTCACATAATTAAAGGAGGTAGTGCTGGCGTCTACATCTTTATTTTAATATTTTTTTTTTTGTTTTTTTAATTATTTCTACAATACCTCTCAAAAAAATGATCTTAATCTATTAATATCTTTTTAGAATTAATCACGATCCATCAGCTACAGATCATCAAAATGGCCAATAGACAGCCGAACATGGATGAACTTCCACCACCGAAAGCAGATTTCAGTGCTCCTCCACCATACGAACTCTCAAGTTCAGATTTGCATGAAATTCCACATAGCAAATTGCCCACATATGAAGAAGTTCAAATGGAGAAATCCCTTAATGGCGAACTGCCACCCTCATTGACCGCCCATTTAGCAATGCCACCACCACCTCCGCCGCCACCACATCATCAGCTCACCCAGACCCGAACCACCAGCACCGGCACCCAGCCAGCTCTGACATTCATTGCAATCGACACATCAGATGCCGAGAATCTCACAAGTGATCATAGTCTGCTGGGAACAGACATAATCTTTCTAGCAGCATTCATGGTAGCTTTCCTATTCAATTGGATCGGATTCTTGATGCTCACTTGTTTCTGTCACACAATTGCCGCCCGATATGGAGCCCTTTCGGGCTTTGGTCTGTCTTTGGCTAAGTGGACACTGATTGTAAAGCACTCCACCGATCTCGCTTCACATGAAAACTCCTGGCTGTGGTGGTTGATCATGGCCTTTGGATTTCTGATTTGTGTTCGTGCTCTTGTCCAGTATATCAGCATCAAACGTACTTGGCGATTATTATCCGCCTCGGCGCAGGAACGATTGTTATTTTTTTACTAGTCATAAGGACGTTAGCGTAATTATTTTTTAATCCATATAGTCGCTATCGATTATATAAAACTAAGATTAATGTAAAACGAGACACCACACATGAGAGGAATCAAAGAAAATTTTAATACAAAAATGGAAATGGAATTAATTGCTGCAGGTTAAAATACTTTTTGGTTGCAGATTCCAAGCGAATTGATAAACATTGATGATCCTTATAAGATCATTGGTGCCGCACTAAATACAACCCTCACACAAACAAACATAAACTATGGTACACTATTTGAAACCTGAGTTCTATAAAATGTCAAAAATGAAGGTGCTCATCACATGTGAATTGAAAGATTGCTCACCCCAAGCATTGTATATAACTTGAATGGAGAGACCAACCAGTCGAAGAGTAAAAACTTAACTCTTAGAGGAGCGGGGTAGCAAGCAACTGTAGTTAAATTGAATATGTTGCTTACAATGTGATTTATGATTATGTATTCCAGGTTGTTGTCGTAAAGGTTAATAATGCAGTTAAGCATACAAAAATGTCTTAACGTGCTTGCAAACAAAAGCAGTTAAAAACATTTAAATACACACTTATAAAAAAAAAAGTGCTAGGTGGTTAGCACCACTGGTACTTGTTCTCTTTTCTTTTTGTAATTGTATAAATGTACAAGATTTACATATTATTTTTATGGAAAAATATATTTACTAACTAATTTGGTCGTAATTAAAAAAAATGTTTTTCTTTGATCGAAATGTACATCTCTTTCTTTAAACATGAACCTGTCATGCTTTAGGTTTCAAAGGGCATATATATTTACAATATTTTATTTTCAACTTCCTAGAGGTAGAGAATAGTCAAGTAGGAATGGCTTTATGATCCTAGGTGATATAAGAAAACACAAAATCATTATTTCAAAATGGCTTGACTTTCGATGCAGTAACTTGTATTGGACTTACACAACTGACAGCATTCAAATAGTTTCTTTCACTTTTTACGACTTTTGACGGTGGTCACATTATGATAGCTACGTAACAAAAAGTCATCTTTTATCGTCTGTTTCGACCTCCCCTAATTAACAATCCTCCCATCCCCTTCACTGATATACGTTAATGTATTCCATGTACATACGTGCCTTTGCTTATGTCATGGATATTCAATTAATCGTGTTAATGGTCTAAAACCTACGATAGCCACATTCCTTTGGAGGTGGAAAAGTTTTGAGTAGGTAAAAATCATAATCTCATCAATCAACTAACTTACTTACTTATTACTTTACCACTTGGCTAATTTGTGTTAATGCGAACAAAATCAAATGTTTTTCGCATTCGAAAATTAGGAACGTGAATGATTGTCGAAAGTTTTTTTGATTTGGCCGTTATTTCATTGGATATTTTGTTCGGGTGATTTTTTTTCTGAAAAAGGTTAACAATAGCAGAACCTTTTCGCGGGAAAGACATTTTTGATTAAAAATTACTTTAGATACAAATACCCGATAGGGCCTGATTTTTGACACGCAAAAACGACTTAAGGGCTGTTATTATCGAACACTCTTAAGTGAACCAAAATATTTGGGTTTAGTACATAGTTTATTTCAAGAATTCTCGAGCAACTTTTCGATGTTTCAAAAACAAATAAAAACCATTTCGATTATATCGGTTCAAGTTGAAAAATGGGTGAAAAAGCTTACGTGCTTTTATGTGAATGAATTATGCTGATATGGAATTAAAAGAGAAAATGTCCCACCCATCACTGATTTATTTATCAGACCTCAGAATTCCATTGTAATCGGAAACTTGTTACAAATCCCGAACAAAACTATTACAGAATTCATTCAGCCTTATCGGCAATTCCTTGGGAAATATTTCTCTCACGGAATTTTTCTCTTCTCGAGAACACATTCCTCCTATCATGAATTCCTGGCGGAATGCTTTTCCCTGGGAATAAGTTTTACCAACATAGAAACGAGAAAAAAAAATATTCGAAAATGATTTTCGAACAGTTTGACATTTCATTTTAAAGAAAAAACAAAGAAGTTAGCTTTGATACAAAATAATTACATTTGTTAAACATTAAATTAAACATTTATAAAAATGCAAAAAATATCAGTTTTGTTGTTATTAGAGGAAGAAGAGTCAAGAAGGCGAAATGAGCCGAGAGCCATACGACGCACTTTGAGACCATTCTAATCCTTTGGAGCTTCCACAAGCACTGTATGTTGAAAACCCTATTTGTTTGAATCATCACATTTGTTATGAGTATCATTTATCCACAGATTTCACAATTATTATAGAGTTAGTAAGCCGTTGTTCAAATATTTGGTCGAAAAACTGTCTGATTTTTTGCCTCATGCAAAGAAACCTGGCGCTGTTCCTCCTTATATAAAAATATGTGCATGCTTGCGCTTCTTTGCCGAAGGATGCTATCAGACAGCAGTGGGGAAGGATCATGAAGTTATGTTGGCTCAATCTTCATTTTCCGAAGTCCTTTCAGTTGTCTTGTATTTTTTTGAGAGTGAAATGTGCCCGGTATGGATTAAAACACCGACGACCGAATAAGAAAAAAGAAAAATCAGTGTGCATTTTTACGGGAAACATAAAATACCTTTTGTATTAGGCTGCGTAGACGACACTCATATCAAAATAATCAATTATTTTAGTTAGTTTTTATAGTTTTGTTTATTTTTTATAGAGATAACTCACATATCAACAGATAACTTTCCGGATTCCCTTGCAAAATTGTAACGGAATATTTCTCGAGAAAGCGAAGGAAATTTCCCATAAAAAAATAGTTCACGATAAGTAAATATTTCTCAAGGAATTTTTCCCTTATTTCGAAATTAGTTTACGATAGCTTTTTTTCGAATTTGGGAAAAATTTCTCGAGAAATGCGATTCACGATAGCCCTGATTGTAGTGGAAAATCTCCGATTGAATTGGAATTTGTGATAGGTCTGAGTGATTTGAAGAGCGTAGGCCAGATTGCACTTGTAGTCTTCTTTCCTCTGTATATGTAGCCACAACTTTCAATTATGGTTTTATTAAAACAACAAGACGCGAGAAACGGTAGTATACCAATTGTCATTTATGAACCCTGTGAAACCTTTGTCGATGGGAATGTTTTTGGAGTAATGTTTTTTTTTTTTTTTAACAGGGTATTAAATATCTACACCAAAAAGAAAATTAAATTTAATGGTTTTTCGGCGCCTGTTCCCTTCTTCATTCTCAGTTGTTGCCAATTTTATAAAAAAACTACAACTGCACTACAACTTTTTATTTATAAAAAAAAAATGAACAAAACTATTTGCAATGACAATTAACTGTAAAAAATGAATAAAAACAAAAACTAGGACCACGAATCTAGTCCTACATAAATGTTAGTTTAGTTCGTCCCATATTAACTTGCCAGACGTTCAGTTCCTCATAGTCTTCAATGCATTTATCTACTTGATCAGGCTTGAAGCCCTTGGTAGTGCAACGGTCCATAACATCAGAGATCCTAACGGTCTTGCTCGACCCAGCCAATTCACGAACAATATAAAATATTTTGTCCGAAGTATTTGGAAGGCTAAATGAGAAAATTATCATGTTAAACTGGAATCGATTTTTATAGAAGAATATCAAACTTACTGTCCTTTTTGGTGTTCGTGGATTTGATTGAGGGAATCCTTTGACATCTCCAGCAAACGCAGAGCCTCTGCAACATCATCCTTCTCCACAGTGTCGGCCAAGCGAAGACGAGCCAAGGCAGTTGACAATCGCAAAATTCCCAGCAAGTTTCTGGCTGAAGTGAATGTCATGTCCTTGCGATTTCTAGCCTCTCGTCTTAGCTCAACGTAAGCGCCAACAATGTATTCAGTCAACTCATCGGGGATGGTAGGATTCATGCGTTTGCACAAGTTTATGTATCGTCTCATCAGATTCATGTCCAAAGACTTAACTTTGCTCGGTGGTTGCTTTCCATGACTATGAACAAATGTGATATGCTTTGCTAAACGAAGATCATTCTCCCGATCGGGCTTATCTTGGATCAGCCAAAGCAAATCAAAACGAGATAGCAAAGCTGCCGGTAGTTGGATATTTTGTTCAACCGTTCGTCGTGGATTGTACCGACCAAAGGCCGGATTAGCAGCTGCAAGAATGGAAACTCTGGCATTCAGGGTAGTCATGATTCCTGCCTTGGCAATTGATATCGTCTGTTGTTCCATAACCTCGTGGATGGCTGTACGATCGTTGTCGGCCATTTTGTCAAACTCGTCAATGCAGCAAACACCTTGATCCGCCAAAACCAAAGCACCACCTTCGAGCGTCATTTCTCCGGTGAGGGGATCCTTCATAACAGCAGCAGTTAGACCAACTCCCGAAGAGCCCCGGCCAGTGGTGTATTGACTGCGAATAGCCAATCGACTAATGTATCCCAAGAGCTGAGATTTGGCCACACCAGGATCTCCCATCAGGCAGATATTGATATTACCACGAATTTTCATGCCATCTGGTCGCTTATCAACTCCTCCAACAAGTAGAAGCAGCAGCGCTTTCTTTACGTCCAAATGTCCGTAGATTTCTGGGGCCAAACTAGTAGCGAGTCGTTCGTAGAAGTCATCTTGAGCCAGCTCAGCCAACTCATCAGCTGAGAGCTCTGCATCCTTCTCCGTGACATCAGTGTTTTTATTAATACAGATAATGCGCTGCAAAAACCATTTGTTAAATATAAAAAAACATAAAATTATAGGCCATATCTTACGTAGGCATCTAAGAAAGTCTCGGACAAAAGGCCAGAAACAAGCTGCCTGAATCCAGTTCGCATCAGCGGCAAAAATGTGCCCGAAATGCATACATGATCGCCAGGTTGAGCTTGTCTAGTGACTTCACCACGACACATGATGGTCAACGTGCGTGGGATATGTCCCACTGGAACCTGATCACTGTGTTCCTGTATTTTTAGCTCTTGGAATTTGATGAACTTCGAACCTCGCGTCTGTAGGTACAATCGACCTCCAGCTTTATTCACTCGGCAATCATCTGATGGACATTCTTGAACTGGCATAAAGGAAAGCGAATTCACTGGTTGATATGTTTCGGAACCACATCGATCACATGTGTACGTAGCCACAACCATCATGGGCTTCACTTCAGTGCATCGGGTAACAATTCCGCGAACAGTAACTAGTTTGCCAATCTGTTCAGCTTTGATCTCACGAATTGAAGAGGTTTTCTCTGTCGAGACTGGTTTGAAGCCTACTTCACTGTTCTCGGCAAAAAATGGTTAAGTTTCCGTGGTTATGATTTCATTAACAAAATACTTACAATCTCTTCATCAGTTCAGCGGGAAAGCGATTCCTTTCATCACGCATTTCCATTTGATTTCTCGTTCGAGATTCCATCAGCAAACGATGTTCAATGTAAACATCTAAAGCATCTTTGGCGTGGACTTCTCTTTCTTTGTAGTTAGGAAGAATTTCCATTATGACATCAGAGAACATGGACGCATAGCGTCTACTGTTTTCGACCACAGCTTCAGCCAAGCCCTCATTGAATTCTTGCAGGTGATCCAAATCAATGGTGATTAGGACCTATGGATTCAATTAGAGTGTAAATAATTTCTTCATAAAAAGCTTAATTCTTTTTACCTGTTCCCTGTGTGCAATTTTTACCAATTGGTTTGCATAGACAAATATTTTCTTGCCATCATCTTCAGTTTTACAAAATTCTCCAAGGAATGTTTTGATGGATTCTGGAAGCAAATTTGTTTAAATATTTAATTTCAAAAGGTAGAAAACAGTTTTTACCTCTATCTTGAGTGTAGTCACGGCGGGCCATTTTTCCAAAAGCTAGTTTTATATTTGAGGTAGGTATTATATAGATTGTCGATATTATGTTTCTGTTTGAAGAATTTAAGAAAAATTTTGGAGCAGCCTGATCCTGATCCTGATACAACAGCAGCCACCTTTTTGATTTTTTGTGAATTTTCGCGCCAAACAACGAAAATCAGAAGGGGGGTTCACATGGAAGAACATGGTTGTACAACATTGTTCCATGGGAAAATAACTGTACACACTACTTTGCGTTCACATACGATACTGATGTTGTCGAACATCATTTAGGCCTATTCTGTCACATCTGTTATTCTGCTATAGATTTTCTGTTATGAATCATAAAAGATTTCCATCTTAAAAGATCTTTTATAATTGGTATTCAGGGGCTCGAACTTTTATAAAAGTCTGTTATGCAACTTCGAAAACGAAATCTGTTATGAAACTGAACTAAATCTGCTATCAAAATCAGCTGTGATTAAATAAAATAATTCATCTGACAAAATTAAAATGGATGACGAACAAAAACGTAATCTCTTCTCTTACACATTATTGGTGTCCTCTACTCTACTTACATATACATATGTTTATATAATACTCGTATGTGTGTAAATATATTTTCTTTCATTTGTCTCATTTTAAAGATTTCGTTGACGAAATATAAAATATATCGTCGTCGTTCTATGAAACGTCCATTCTTAACAAAAATGTAATTTAATTCTTATTTAATTCATTCCAGATCAGCCATATTTGCAAAATATTGTATTGCAGAATGGACGACGATGATATATCAATTTTTCATTGATATACTCGTATCTGTGTATGTATTGAAATCTTTTATGATAAAAGTCACAGAAGTTTGTCTTTTATTCTTTTATGATTTTTAACAGATTTCATAACAGATTTTGGCATGCTGAATACCAAAAATGCTATTCGTAAAAGATTTTTTCTATGTTCGAACGTTTGACAGTTCATAAAAGTTTTCTTAGCAGATTTTATAACAGATTTTAGCGTGCTGAATACCAAAATTAAAATTCATAAAAGATTTGTTGACAGCTCAAACATTTGTATGGAAATTCATAGCAGAATAACAGAATAAAAGAATAAAAGATCTCGCCGAATAGGCCTAATTATTTTTATATCTTAGAAGTGAACGGAAGCAGTATGGCGATACAAATTTTGGCAGCCGTAATTATGAACGATATTCTTGAAGAGGAAGAAAACACGAAACTTGCATTTTCTTCCACTTCTTTATATTTTGTTAGGAGTTTTATTCTTATAAAATGTATTCTTTATAAATTTCACTTTTTATTTTCCACAATTCTGGTAAATTTCTTATTATAAAGTTCAAAAAATCTTTTTAAAACTCATTATTTGGTATAGATGCCATTTTTCCGTTGAATGTTTTATGGCCGAGACAATTTACAGAATGAAAAAAAATATCAAAGTTGTCAACATCTGTTCACACAGGTTGGTTGGTTGCACGAACCACCCAGGTTTTCAAAATATTTTGAAAACCATGCAACATTGTTCGGTTTTGCGTTCATATGATAGAACATTGATGGTTATCGAACCATGTTGTACAAGATGTTCTTCCATGTGAACACCCCTAGACAGAAGCAAAGAAGTGCTGCCAATAAGATTAAAATGATTGTATTCAGTTCTCTACAAAGTTTTTCCACTTCCACACATTACGATTATGGTATGGCGATATGGGTACTAAAGATTGCCAAGATTACTAATTTGGGCATTAATTCTATCAGTTTGTCTATATTTCTCTCTGTATTTCTGATCTGATCTGAATTTAAGCCGCTGAGGATAAAACAATTTTGTTTATAACTTTACTATATCTGAAGTGTAAAGCCTAGTACGCAGATCACGCAAAATTTTATCCCCATACAAAATTCTCTTCAAAATTTAGCCAAGCTAAAATTATGTCAAGCATTTTAGCGGAGAGGTACGCTGCTCCAGATTTTGCTGTTTAAAATCTTGTAAGACTTTCGTCACCAAATATTCCATTTCAAATTGAAATTTAGCTCGAGAATAAAAATGTGCCAGACAATTATTTCATGCGCTGAATTTTGACAGATAAGTTATGTACAGATCGAAAAGAAATTTTGATTTTTAAGCTGGATCAGCGTACCTCTCGGCTAAAACGCTTGACGTAATTTTAGCCTGGCTAAATTTTGGAGAGAATTTTGTATGGGAGATAAAATTTAGTGCGATCTGCGTACTAGGCTTTAACATTACCCAAAATAATTCTTCGGCAGATGATTTTCGATCTAAATTTCGACAGAAAATTGAAAACGATAAATATTGGAAGATGAAGAGTTTAGCTTAGTCAAAGACAATTATAATAGAGAATCCACTTCTGAGGTGGTGAAGCACCTACTTACAACAGGGATATTTGCTGTAATGCACCATTATATTTCAAATAAAATTGTAAACACTTTCAATTAAAAAACTTCATTGCACGTTCGAAATTTTTGTAATCAAAAATCACAAATATAGAATAATATGCTTTCTTTGTTAAATATATGTATGTACAAAAAAAGAAAAAAACATAATTTCGAAGTATTTTCGAAAACAACTCCTTTTTCGATTTTAATATGGATAGATCTAGTGAAATATAACGGAGTCAAAATGCAAAACGCAATTTAAAATAATTGCTTTGAATAGTATGAGGCTTGCACTATTTTTTTTTAATGAACTTACAAGCCGTACTCCATTTCGGCTCCATTGTATTTTTATTTCCAAACAGTGTTACTTTTGTTTCTAAATTATTTTTAAGTACCATACTTACTTCATATGAAACATACGAATTTTTTAAAAAAAAGTGTATTTGATTAGTTTTGTTTATATTTATTTCTTAATTTTAAATACTTTTTAATTTGCATCTAATATAGGCTGTATTTTTTATATAAATTGATTATGGATGCACCTAAAACAATGACAATTCTTGCAAAATAATCATACAAGTCCACTTTTTTCACATTTAAATATACCAAAGTGTCATATGAGGTTAGTATGATACAAAAAATACCATAATTTGTAAAAGAACCGTCTTAACCTTTTGTATCAGTTTTATTAACTCTAATTCGATTATTCGATTTAAATTTTGTGCAATAGTTTTTAAAACGGAATTTATTAATATTTCCAAACTATTCCAATTCATAATGTTGGTATATATCTGTAGAAGAAATCTACATGATGACGAGCCAAACGTCGCTCACTACAATGAAGTTGAACTCATTTTATGACAACCCACTATCCATGACGGAGAAAACTCGATGTACTAAACTTTTACTTCTTGATTTTACTTTACTTAAATTGATGTTTCGCAAAGCTTTTACTGAAAATACTATAAGTACCTACATGCATACTATGCGAGTCATTAACATTAAAAGCTCAATTTTTCGGGGTACCATAAAATTATGTGTCTCCATTTTGCATTCGACTATGTCATTATACAAATTTGAAACCTTCACTTTGACTTAAATTAACATTATTTATATTTTATCTATTTATATGTATTTTATAACCTATCACATACATACATATGTATGTTGTTGAGACTACTTTCTACCGGAGAAAACATTTCTAACTATTGATCAAACTCATCGAAAAAGCTTTTTTCCCTCTTTTTTATTTCATTCGATAGAAAATTAATTTTCAAGTAAATGTACCATACGTTCACGCAAAAAAAAAATCAGGATCTTGAATTAGGATATAGGTATGTATGTATATATGTATGTACATTATGTATTTAATAATTACTACGTTTATATGCAGTATCGAAAGATCGAGTTGGATTAGGGTCGGATTTTCGACCCAGGTTTTTCGTCATTTGAGTTGAGAGCTCGATTTGGAGTTGAGTTGAAATGGTGTTGAGCGATTCTGAAACATTTTGTTAAGCCAACTCCTCGACCCAGGTTTTTCGTCACATATTTCGACTCGACACCGCTGAGCGAGTGAGATCGAGTCGAACGAAGCTCATTTCAACTCAATACCCGTTTACAAAGGGTCGAAGTGAGCTTCAAGCTCGCTTCAATACCTCATATAAACGTAGTAAATGTCACCTTCAGCAATATTGTTGTTTTTTCGTAAACGAACCTCCTACTCTCTGCTCTCCGTAGTGAACTTCCGGTTTCTTGTATCTCAACTGGAGATGGAGTGGGAGTCTAAATCACTGTGGTAGGTTGTTGGTGCCAGCAACGAAAGGGAGGGCCTTATGACTATTACCATAAAGGCTAAATTCCCTTAAAGAAGATAACGATTTCGATGATGGCACTTAAGACGAGCTATTGGGCAAGCCATGTACGGAGTGCTTTATCTGTGGCAACCCAATTGTCCTTGGTCTGGTGCGACACTATCTCCGAAAACGGCCTAATGTTGATCAACATTATGGTAACCAATTTTCAAGTCTGAGTTGAATTTTCAGGAGTTTACCGTCTGTTGCGAGGAATGACAAATCCTCCAAGAGTATAATCATTACGTTTATATGCGGTGTTCAAGCGAGCTTGAAGCTCGCATCGACCCTTTGTGTACCTATATTGAGTTGAAATGAGCTTCGATCGACTCGATCCCCCTCGCTTAGCGGTGTCGAGTCGAAATGTGAGACGAAAAGCCTGGGTCGATGAGTTGGTTTAACAAATTGTTTCAGAATCCTCAACACCATTTCAAATCAACTCCAAATGGAGCTCTTAACTCAAGTGACGAAAAACCTGGATCGAAAATCCGACCCTAATCCAACTCGATCTTTCGATACTGCATATAAATGTAGTAATATAGGGTGACCAGATAACAATGATAGTTTGTGCAATTCTTACATTTCAGTAGCTGTTAAAGATAATGATGACATTCAGCTGTCAAAATATTAGACACTGAAAATGTTGGCCAGAAGTCAGGATTTTGGAACAACACTATGTCAATAAATAAAAAAGATTCAACACAAACTACAAGTAGTCGACCAACGATCAATGCAACTACAAAGACTGTCTACTTGGTGTGGTTTATTGCATCTGTGGCCAGAGCTGTACCATATCGATATCTCCGAGCCGTGGTTCCAAAAAGAGGGGGGGAGCTACATATTTTTAAGCAACACAACGCTGGAAATTATGAAGGAGAAATTTAGTGACTGGGTCATATCACGAGCGTTCCTTAATTACTTGACACCACTCGATTATTTTCTCTGGAGCTACCTCAAGTCCATAATCTTTGCTAATAAGCCAAGCACTCTGGACGGGGTCGAGGCCACTTAAGACGCTATTGTACAATATTGCCGCGAGTCATCGCAAATTGGACTGACTTCTTAAAGCATGGCCAGAGAAGCCGAGATGGGCATTTGAATGATGTAATGGAAAGAACTAATGTAGCTTCAAAATTAATCCAGAATCAATTTTAAATATCGCACCATTGTTGTTTTATTTTAATCGATATCTCTGGTCACTGTATATATTCTTGTGAAAAGTGTATGACCTCTCCATTCATGCTAACACGCTATAAGAATGGCTGAGAGTTGTATGTGTATACGAGCCATTGGTATCTTATATATTTATAATTAGACGGGGAGGGTAAGACAACGAACAGTGGTACCGATTTAATAAAAAAAAGTAAAATGACTGCACAAAAGTGCGAAAGGACCTCAAGCATCTTGGTGTACGATATTGGAGACAGCAAGCCAGAGACCGAAAGGACTTGTTGATTGAGGCCCTGCTTCACTCCAGACTGTAGCGCCACCTTAAGTAAGTACATGTTAAGTTTGCAGTACTCCCACCCAACTAAACCTCAACTACAAAACCACTTGATTATATTTGACATTTTATGATGGACTTGCTTGATGAACACATACCAAAGTTCTTCCGTTGGTAAATTAGTCAGTCATCTTCAATTTTATAAAATAAAACCATCTTGAGATAATTTTCTTAACAAACTTTTATTTCTTTCTGTTTTATACATAGCATAAATTTTGAAAAAATTATATAAAAAAGCGAGTAGATAGTAAGTTAACTTTTTGTTAAAAATCATAATAATGTAATAATTTAATTTAAAAAAATAACAAAATAAAAATTCGTTACATACATAATTGTATTTCCATTCATTAATAAACGAACATGTGAAATTGTTTTTAATAATTCAAAATAAAATCGGACCTAGCTTATATAAGCTAGCAAAAAGGACTTCAATTACTATTTTTGTTTTTGTTTTCTTTTTTATCCTTTTCTATAGTAACATTTAAATAAATTAGTATTGTATTTGTTTTATATTTTGTTTTTATAATTCAGCACGGGCTTGAATTAATTGTTCCGTATTGTTTCTTTTTTTTAATTTGATTTAAAGTTAGATTCGTACTTATGATATTAATTACACATATTTCCTTTTATATCCTAATCCGTATTGATTTATGTTAATTTTCAAGATTTGTTTTATTATTAAATAAAAACACATTTTTACTTCATCTTTTTTTAGTTATTATATTTTCACAAATATGTAAATATGTTAGAAGTTTATTTTGTTTTTTTTTACATAAGTCTTCGAATATTGGATTCATAAACAGTTTTTTTTTTCAAGGACTAAAATATTTATTTTATCAAATATTTTATCGTATATCATTTTTTTCATAGTACTACAAAATAAATCTGTGCGGTTTTTGTTTATTTATAATATTCTTTTATAACCAATTATCCATGAATAAGATTCTATATACAAGGGAAATTTATTATATTCAAGGGAAAAATTACACTTAATTTAAATTTATTTTAATGAAATATGTAACTATTTTTTGTGCTATTTTTGTGGTTTCATAATTAAAATATTTATGTCTATTAAATTGGTTAGTAAACATTTCTTTTTTTATTTTTGTTAAACAAAAAGTTTATTGTTTTTCATTGGTACACAATATTGTTAATTTTTTAAGTTCTATCTATTTTGGTAACTAATCATGTTTTTCATTTATAATTTGAAATTTAAAAACCATAGCAAATCTTTCTTTTTTTATATAAAGGAATGCTTTTTGACTGGATTTTGTAAAGAAATCAGGGATTTTTTTAAATAAAAGTTTACAAGTCAGTACTTTAAATTATTTTAAACAAAACTTAGTTTTGTTTGAAGCAATTTTGAAAAGTTAAATTTACATGACCATTTTTTAAATCATCACGTCAATTGTGTGTCGAAATTTTCAAGTATTCATCTGAGAAAAATTCAGAATTTTGTGACACGAAAAGTAAGAAAAAAATAGATTTTTTTTTAAAATAAATCTTTAAAAAATATACATTTACATAAATATTTGTTTAAAGTATCGAAATTAATTTATTAGTTTTTTAATTTAGTTTTTTTTTTAATTTTTAATTATGTATTGCTTTGTGTAGATAAAGAAAATAATTTTGACTAGATTACCAAAATGTGAAAATATTTTACAAAGAGAAAAATATCAAATATTATACAATTTAAAAATAGAATTATCCTGTGAGACATCCTAACAAGAGTTTTAAAGACAAATGAAGGCTTAAGCCACGAATTTCTAGCACGACAATTAATTGTGTGCCTTCCGCAAAAAGGAGAGTTCAGGAAAAATGACATCTCGGCAATCTGAGAAACACTGACAAATATTCAGAAAACTATTGAATTGGCTTGATCCATTTTTGGCATGTCAACATTTGTGAAATCTTAATTTTTGAACTGACCAAATTATTGTAGACAACAGTTCTGACATCACATGTCAAATTGTACTCTACAAGTAATTGATACTTTGACGTTACAACTTAACTTCAAACATTTGATGAACCTTAAGAAAAGTATGTTTTCATATACTATATTTACACATTCTTGAATCAATAAGATAGCTTTTAGATGCCTGTAACTATTTCGATGGATAAAAATTGACACTTTTACATAAGAAAAGTTCTGTTATTTTCCATTGTGCGTTCAGATGCAGTTCCTCTCTATTTAGAAGACGAATATTGCAATTTTTAGATTGCTTCGAACGACCAATGGAGAACGTCATTGCCAAGACCTCTTTTTTTGCGATGCCATCCGCCTGTCAAAATATATAAAGAAACAATTTTTTGAAAGATGGTGGATCACTAGCAATTTTATTAATTAATTCGTTTTGTTTTTATATTTCAAAATTTTCTACACAATATTTTTTTTTTCTTAGAACTTAATAATCACATGCATATATTTATGACAAAATATATTATAGTTATTTTATTTTTGAAAATAAAGAAATCATAAGGTCGAGTTCATAAATGTAGAAGTTCAGCAACACTGCAATGTTTAAATTTCAAGTTGAATTTGAAAGCAAGTTAGTTTTATTCGAAAATATACATAAATTAAATAGTACGGTGTTCTGCAGTGATACAGTAAGTTTACATTTATGAATTCAGTTTATGTCATCACAAACTTAATGTTATAAGAGTTTTTTTTTATTTCATTCATAAGACTGATACAAGGAGTTACAATGAAGATTTCAAAAAGACATTATTTTACGATGTAAGGATGTTACTTCATTCAAAAAATATTATAATATTGTGTTTAATTCGAAACTGTGCAACGTATTTTCGAACATTGGCGTTTCTATCATTCACTATACTTTGTTAAAATTGTGAGAAACGAATCACTTTCTTGATCATGTTTGATTGTGGTTATATTGGTTCTTAAATATTGACACTCATTATTTGTATTGCAATAATGCGTTGAAACTAAAAATGTTAGCAATATCCAGATATTAATCATGTAGGTCAAACTTGTTTCTACTAGGATTCAGTTATAACATTTTAAGAATCTTCTAATTATAATCCAATCATTTGGGGAGTTGACACTTTTGTAAGACAGAAATATTTGACAGAACATATGTACATATAACCGAATGCCTGTTCGTTTATATGTCAAAATAACCGTTGTCTGCCAATTAAAGTCTAGTTTTCAAAGTTCAAATACAAAACAATGATTTGGCATAAATTCCCAGTTTTGAAAAGTAAAGAAACGGGGCTAGAGACAGTCCCATCGGTTCACAATATTCGCATAACACACAAAACTGCGAATTTTTACACTACACATTTCTTTGAACTAAAATTGTCACTTTTCGATAAGTAAACAAACAGGCGACCTATTAGGTTAGTTCGATTACTTTCCAAAACATACATTTTTACCGATTGTATTTTTATTATATTAACTTTGAAAACTTTAGATTAAAATTGGAACTTGGGAGTTTTAGGCAACTGAAAGAAGTAAGAATAGACGAATTATTTTTTGTATCTCCCGTTTGGTCAGTGGGAAAACTTTCAGATGACATTTGACTGTCATTGTATGTTTTACCAAATCTATAGTTGGTACTGAAGCAACGCCTGATATGTCAAAAAAGAATAATTTGTCATTTTTGCTCCCCAGTTCAGGTTTTTATAATGTTGCAAAATCTTCCTTTTGACGTAATGAGTTACCGACGAAAAATTCAATTTAGAGTTAACTCAGGTAAAGATTTTTTCCGGTAGATGGTGGTTCAGAGAGTTTTAAAAATGAAAAGTAGAAGAACTCGCAATACTGTATTCACTTCGCAGTGTTCCTTTTATTTTGAAGACTAACAAGTTAGAGGGCGTTGCTCAGCGAATTGAGAGTTCCATACATAATAGGCATGATAAAAAAAAAATTTGTGCAACACTTACACGAATATATCCTGCTTACATGAACCCATAAGTGTTTTCTATAATTCTATACTTATTTTAAATTTATTTCTTTTAAATCTTTTCTTGTCATTTAATAAAAAAAAACTCTTTAACATTTTCCATTTGTTTATAATAACATGATAATAAATATACATTCAATTCTTAGTAGGTACATAATTATTTATAAGGTTCTTTGTTAATATTTTTGCAGTACACATTTTATATATAAATGTAGGTATACATATACAATACATATATCTATATTTTTATGTGTTTTAAATAGTAAGGTAAGTAGAGGTACATCTGCCTTATTTAAAGATGATACCTTATTAAATATCTAGATTAATATTACATAATTTTTATTAAATTTTTTATTTTAGTTTAATTTTATTACATTATTTATTAAATTTTATAATTTTTACATTTGACCTAATCATTTCTGTTTTCTTCGTGCATTTTTCAATAGCAAACAAAATTAAAAAAAAAGAAGAAATTAAACGTTTTACATTTTTATATAATAATAATAAGACCACAAACTTTTAACGTAAAGGTATATCATAAGACTTGTTTTATTTTGTTCTTTTGTTTTTTATAAATTTAATTTTTTACTGGAACATTTCGTTTTTTAATTATACTTAAATATTCTAACCAAATCGAATTTATCCGCTGGCTTGGATACAGATAATGGTGTAATTATTGATGAAAGGTTTTGATATTTTATTTTGTTTTGGATTTGTATGATTTGAGCAAAAGAAAATATGATTTGAGAGCAAATTATGTTTTCCAAAAAAAAAAATATAATAATAAATATTTTTGAAATTTTCCAAAAATATTTTTATAAATATTTTTTTTTTTAGTTTTTTTTGTTTATTTTATGGCACATTTAGCAGTGTTTAAATATACTTTTTCGGTATGTGGGATTACAGTAGAATACAAAAAAAAAACATAATTAATTAAAAAAAAAACGACAACCGAGTGCAGATAAATACTTTTTTGTTGAATACAAAGTTTTAGTAGTTTTTTGTTGTTGTTGATATTTTGTGTTCGTATAAGTGTTTCTATTGCATTTCTATGACTTTAACTAGCTTTCTAAGAAACATCCTCTAGGACATTTATATTGATATATACCAGATGCATTATTAATGCTTTTGGCAATTTTTATTGCTTTGCCAATGTTCTTATTTTTAAAATTTGTTTCAACTACAATTTAATTTTTGTTTGCTTTAGTTTATTTTTTATTATATTTAGTTATTATTATTATTAATTTTTATTTCAAAAATAAAGATTTATAGTGAATTTAATTCTCAGCGCCATGAGAAACACCGACTGGATGCAAATATTACTAGGACTAGGATAAATGGAAGATTTTCTATTCGCAGATTTGTTGATGATGATGTCTTCTCATTGACATCGTCGCTGCGTGGACTAACTGGCTCTTCGGGCGATGATGCAGGGCTGCCACCTGAAAGCAATACAAAAATGCGTGAAATTATTGTATATACGAGTATTATTGTTTATGTTTTATAAAAAAAAAAAAATTTAAAAAGAAATAACTTATGCTTTGTAGAAATGCATTCAAAACACATGAATCAAGAGTCTATTTTCACCAACCACCAATTGCAAAGTACACTTTGCAATATTTTACTTTGCAATTTTAATTTCATTAAACGAAAATTATAAAACAGGACATTATTCTTTGAAAGTATTTCTTCCTTGCGGAATTAGTTGCAGTAAATATAAATTCATTTTTTTTGTGATGTTTGCAAAAGGAATTCTTTCATTCCGTTTTCCCAATTAGGACTTTGTATTTAAAAATATGGAAATTTGTCAATTATATGCAGAGAAAAACTTTAATTGAACAATGCGAGTTTGCTGGGAAAAGTTCTTTAAAAACCATTGTGAACCACGTTTTTAAAATAACGAGGATACTAAGATTGCACAAAGAGTTGTAAAATTGTAAGTGATTTTTAGATTTTCATATAATCCTTCAATTCTTGAAAGGTTTTGTTTTGTCTAACAAAGCCTAATATTGAATTTGTTTTGTCCAAACTCTGCGAGATAGCCTAAAGTTTAACAAGCAACTAATATTTTTTATGTCTTCTGCAAAAACTTTGATGTTCACTACATTGAATTAGAAATAGAAAAAGGAAACGTTCAGTCTGTGGACAAGTCGGAAAATGAGCAGCTAATATTTTAATCAAGGAGAATTTATTTTAGGAACTGGATGCAAAATCCTGTTCCATAGGTTCCAAGTCAGTGTACCTACTTTAAAAAAAAAAGACACACAAATAAAACTCTACACAAAAATTTAGCCCACAGTCAATATTTGGCGTAGTTTTTTTTTATTCCACGCTCACTCAGGTGGTTATGGATATAATTAGGAAAGTAGGATAGGACAAGAAAGGAGATACCGATGCACATTGGTTTTAATTGTTTGCACATTGCAATGAGTCGGATACATTGAGCCGGGTAAAGCATTCCGTATTCGTGTAGTTCGGCTAAAAAAAAGACTATCTGTACTTTACAGTACCTCTGAAATTGGGCTCTAGGGTAAACTGATGAGCATTCATAGAAGTATGGGTATTATGTTTACGACTGAATAGTTTTAGAAAATACATACTTAAGAAATACAAATAAAATTCTCCTTCAAAAAACCGGTTTTTGTGGAATTTTTCTGTTTTGAAAGTCTTAGTTTTCTGCGTTATACTGAACTCTTTCACATAATGGTTATAGGGCGTTGAACTGTAAGCAGAGGATCTTGGGTTCAATTCTGGGCCGCTGCAAAAAAAATTTCTCAGTGGTGTACTGCCTCTTGTGAGGAAGTGACAAATCCTTCAAGAGTATCTCTTATTATGAAAAGTGTTGATAATTTTAGCCGTTCAACTTCGGCAAAAAACTGAGGGTTCCCTCCCTTCCTGGTAACGCGCACACAGGATAGGTTGAGAGTTGTATTTCACTACAGGTCCTGGTTGGGTTGGGTACGATATCCCGCTTTTTATAATCCCGTTTTTTAAAATCCCGTTTTTATAATACCATTTTTTATAATCCTGTTTTTTATAATCCCGCTTTTTTAAAATCCCGCTTTTTGAAATCCCGTCTTTTATAATCCCGTTTTTTATAATCTCCTTTCTTATTACGACGTGTAAGCAGTGAGGTATGTAAGGTGGGCATGCTGCCCCCTGCAACCCCCCTGCTTGGGCACACTATAGAATTTGGGGTAGGTGCGAGGTTGGGTATATGCAAAGTTTCTTTAGCATTTAAAGAATCTGGAAAATAACCAACATAAAATCAATAAGTTTTAGCTACGTATTCTAAAAAACGGGATTTGGCGGAACTTTAAAAAGCGGGATTATAATAGATCGGGAATTTGAACAAGTGGGATTTTAGAAGACGGGATTTTAAAAAAGCAGTATTTTAGCAGACGGGATTTGAAAAAAAAAATTTTTCGGGATTTTTGAAAAGCGGGATTTTAAAAAGCTGGATTCCAAAACGCTCCCGCCCTGGCTCTATTCGAACTGTTGCACCAAACATTTATTTATTTTATCAAACCTTTTACTTTTCGAAAAAAATAAAAAAATTACAAAGTGCAAGGTAGTGGGAACTTTGATTCGGACTTTTAATTTGCACAAAGTTTTTTTTTTTTTGAAAAGTTGCAAGGTGAAATTTTTTTTGGCAAAATAGGCTCCTCATCGGTACTTATCAATCAAAATTATCATAAAATTCAAATTTTCATGAAAGTATTCAGTTTTACCGATTTTCTTGTCAAAATCTATAATTTTCCGAAGGTATTCGAAGTTCTTAATTCATTTTAGATTTGCTCTATCATGCCAGGTTTTCAAGATATTCTTACCATTTTTTTCAGTGTGTTTGAGGTTATTTTGTCTTGTATAAAGAAAATTTGTTTTACCAAAAAACTCTTTAAAATTCATATTTAACCTTTCCCATCTCCTTCGTTCCTTTAGCATAAATCGTTATTTACTTTGTAATATTTTTTGATCCTGCTTCTATTCTTTGAACAATCTTATTAATATGAGCTAAACAATTTTTCGAAAGACTAGCAATTCTTAAACAAAATTAATAAATTTTGTGGGGAGATAACAGTTCTTTCGGATTCCGAAAGCGGCACATAACTTCAAATATGACGAAACAAAGGTTTTCAAATTCAAAAAAATTATCGATTTTTCGGGGAAATGAAAACTGTTGGGAAGATTCAAAATGAATTTTTATGTAAAAGTAAATACTTTCAGATTAAGATAAAAGGTTTTTTTGGCAATAACCCCAAAACACACTAAAAACGACGGTATTTTTGCATTTTAAGTTAGGCGTGGTAAAGTTAATTTCAGATGGACTCAAATTCAAATCTTTGGAAAAGTATATGTGGTTTCTTCGCTACAATATTAATATGGATGTCGATATTTGTCCATCGTAGTTGCCCAATTCTATGATACCAAGTGATATTACCCTGTATTTTATCCTGAAAAAGATGTGAAACTAAAACTGACCTAAAAGTTCATGGTCAAATAACTGGAGTGTTCAGTTCATATGCTATGGCACAAAAAACACATAACTCGCTAATTGCCAATTGAATTGAAATTAAACAATTCCAGCAAGTGATTATAGTTAAAACTCTGACAGTCCGCACTAATTGAAGTACAATAACCTTATGTCTGGTCCTTTAAGAGAATTCAATAAATTTTTCTTCTATACATAAACGAAGATCACTTGATCGTTTGTTGGACATGAGTCAAAGCACATCAAGTCAATCAATCAATTTATTAATCAGATTTCTCTCCAACTCACCATCGCCAGATCCATCGCCCGATCCATGCAAACTGTCCTCTTCATCATCATTATCGTCTGGCAGTCGACCAGAACCTTCTTCGTCACGTCTGGCCATGTCACTTTGAATATCTGAGTATGATCGTGCAGTTGAAGGAATCTATTTAGATGAGCGAATTGTAAAAGTTCATTATTAAATGAAATCCAATAAATTCCATTCCAAATTCAATTGAAGTTGTAGAAAGAAATAATGAACTATTGCATATGGACGAGCAAATGTACACTTACCGCACTACCAATTGAAGAGCGAATTTTAATTAATTTATCGACCAATTCGTTCAGTTTCGTTGATTGGGCATATGAATGCTGCACAAGTGGCACTTCTGGATTATATTTTTGTGCATCAAGACCGCTGGTCATAGCTACTTGATTATAATCACCAATCCGATCACCGGTCCAGCAGTGTCGATCGTTCCTTTGGACATCTTCATCTTCGCAGACACTGCAAAACAAAAAATTAAATCAATATCACAAGGCTTGTCAAATAAATTTCGAATTTTATGCTTTTGCTTAAATTTGCAATAAATTTACATAAGTAGCTGAAATATTTATAACAGTTTGAATAATTTAAAGTTTAATATGGATGACTAACTAAATCAATATAAGGCGCCGCCCCGTCGTCGTCGATACCGCCGCTGATAACGATTAGGAGACAGAGATAATGGGAAGTATTAAGCCCGTTAAGATTTAGCGGGTTATTAATGTGAAGACACAAAGCGTAAGATCTTAAAGTTGGACCAAGAGCTAGATAATATTTATTGAGAGATTAGCATAGTTTCAAAGATTATTTTAATCGAAAAGTTATGTTGAAATCATGGAGATGAGCTAAGTTTTGAGGGCGTCCATATGTATAATGATCTTCAATCTAGCTTTAGAAAAATGTTGAATTATTTTAAAGAGTGAGGTCGTCATCCCACACAAACAATAATAACATAATGATGTTGTCACTTCTTTAAAATTAAATGTTATATACGAGTGTGTGTACACATATTTTGCTTTTGTTTTCTAAAGTTAAATTATTTTAAAGAAAACTTTTTTCAAAAACGAGTTATAGGTTTTAATCAACATACGAGTAGTATGTACCTAATGAAATTTTAGAATTGGTTTGAAGGCATTTGTTTGGTTAAACATTTACTGTTAATGAAAGCGGGGACACCAAGGTAATTGACATTCAAAAATTATAAAACAAGAAAATTACGAATTGTAGAATAGAAATGATCACTTAGCAAACTTTGATTAGTCACTCATCTTAACAAAGGGATTGAAGATCTAAAGAGCTGTCAAAATTTTGGGGGTGAACAAATGTAAGGTTGTTTTCCATCTGCGTGTGGAATTTAAAATGAAATACTGTCATTGTTTACAGTAGTTTGTTCATTCTTATTTAAAAAAAAAAAAAAAAAAAAACAACTCCGAGGCCAATATGTAATATTTAAATTTTTTCTAACATTTTGTTCCTTCTAAATTGAATAGAACATCTCTAATGCCATAGAAGAGACCCATTCAAGACATTTGAAAGTAAATACGAAAAAATACTCGATAAAAACTACTTTAATTCAACAACAACAATGCTATTATATTATTTTTAAATGAGGCTTTATAAAGAAGTTTTATAATTCTTATTCTTGAAACAAGAACAAAATTATTAGAGTGGCGCCCAACACGGGACGTTTGTAACCAAACAAAAAAAAAAAACACAAAACGTAGATGTACATGCAGTAGGTGGCCAAATTATTAAAGAAAGTGCTCATTTTTCTTTTTATATGTATTGCTACTGGGATAACCATGTGCCAGTTGTCAACTATGTGTAGTTTCTTCATAGTCAATTTTCATTATGCAACGGTTTTTAATATTGGCTTTTCGTTTGTCACCAGTTTTTGGGCTAAATTTATTTAAAGATAAAGGCAATCCTTGTTATAGTAATATTGTTTTGCTAAGTTTTATAATGAAATTTAAGTTTTATTTGAAGTGATAACCAGAAATGTGTTCCTTTTTACCATGGGCAAGGCTCAGGACACTTTTCCAAGAAAATTTAGAGAAATTCAAATCTTATTATTGCACTATATGTATACATTCCTTAAAAGGTATTTCGAAGTCTGTTGTCAATCGCATTGAATTTAAAGTTGACAAAAAAAATGTGGATGCTGCTCCAGGAGGCAAATGTGACTACGATGATTAACGAGGAGGGAATACAAATTTCTGAAAGGACAGTTCGAAGGCGGTTAGCCGAAGAGAGTCTGATGCGTCCTTTCCAAAAAACCACGCCTCATCGAGACAAAAAAAAACGCTCCAATGGGCCAGACAACACCGAAATTTGAAAATTTGACTGATTCTGACTGGAATCGAGTACCTAAAACAATTTATAATCGAAATTTACCATCAACGATATTTTTGTGTGCTAATTGTAATATTTAACAGGTGTGCTTCTCCGATTAATGAAGTTTTCAAATTTTGGTCGATAAAAGTCGTTATATTCAATGCAGATTGTCTTATGGAGAGGGTCACTGTCATGGTGTAGTCTGTCATCTCAGCCAAAGGCCTAGGACGCCTGTACATCGTAGAAGGAACGATGGGACAAGATCAGTACAAGCGGGTATTTGAAACACGGCTACTACCACAGCTTAATGGTTGGTTCTCAGATGATGATGACTTCATTTTTATGCATGATTCGGCACCATGTCATAAAGCCAAGAGTGTTGCTGATTTTTTTGCTTCAAAAAACATTTTCCCTTGGCCAGGGGATTAACCAGACATGAACACCATTGAAAACATGTGGCCAATTTTGTTGGTGTGTTTGGGAACATTAAAAGCAAATCACACCGGTAACAAATTATCATGGAGTCAAAACCTAGTTTGTATGAGGAAAAACATATCGCTCCACTTGTCACTTGTCATGTTTTATCGTAAGAAAAGCCATCTTAAGGTCACATCTAAAACCTAAATGTAAATACAAATTACATTTCGAGTTTTCTAGGGAAAAATTACTTGATACGTTAAAAAGCATGTTCAATAGAATTACATACAAATTTTTGTTTATATCAAATAGTTAATTTAGGACGTTTTCACAATGACTGTTTGAGAAAAAGTGGTCAAGGGAAAACAAATGGATAACTCTTGCGTTTTTTTCCATGGACTAAGGAACTTTACTCTTAGTTTTAGTGAGTTAGCCTTAAGGTTCACTTGCCTTAAGGCACAAATAATAAATATTATACAATTCAATTAAAACAAAACGAAATTGAATTGGTCCTTCGAGCCGGATAAGTATACTTAAAGTGTAAACATCCAAAATGAAATCATTAAATTATGATATTTTCTACTCGAAGACACAGCTTTGGTAAATGAAAACATTTAATCCGTTTTCGAATTGTAAAATTTTCTGAATCTCGTTCTAAATCGGTTCCATACACAAAGCATTTGCAGTTTTTCACAAAAGAAAGCTTTAACTTCTTCTGCATTAAAACATTTTGTGTACAAAATTTTTGTTAATATATGTAAATTCACAGCTCAGCAGAATTTCAATACTGAAATAAAAAACGAAAGCCAAAAATCATGGTCAAATGTGTCATTCACAAAACGGATTTGTACATTTGGGTTCCCGCACTTTTTTAAGGTTTAAAAACTTGTCGGGTTCTGATTAAGAATTTGATTTTATATACGAGCAACTTTACATATATTTTTTTCAACAAATAAGCTTCAGAGCTGAGACGTAGTAGTTCAATAGACTTCAATCATGTTCTCAAATTAATTAAATTTATGCAATCTTGTCTAAATTATGAATTATTTAAAAATAGATTATAAATTCGAAGATGTCATATTTCTTTGGAGAGAACTTCGAAATTTTCTATTTAACTGCAATACCAGTCCACCCTTGCCCTTTAAGCCGAATGTAATGATTTTTTGTATACATATGTATGTATATTTTTTCCATCAATTAATGATTTTTCTTTTAGCCATATTGTGGTTGCTGTCAATGCTGCACAAACAAGGAAGTTGCACTAAATATTTTCTTTTTTTCGGTAGTTATAGTTGGACCAATGCTAGCGGTTTTGATTGACAGCAAACATCTTCCAGATAAAAATTAAAATATCTAGACAAAACCTTTATACTTACTTATTGACTATTCTGGCATAGAATTCCTTGGACTTTTCAATGGTTGAGAGAAATTTAAGAAGTTCAGCATCCGGAGGAGTGGCCCATTTAATGCTGCCCTGCTGCCCAGCACGAATTTCGGCAACTGGTTCTTCTTTGGTGGGCAATAATTTTGGAGTTCCACAAGTTTTTTTCACCTAAAATTTAGAACAAATAAAAAAAATTTTAAGTTAAATTAAAGACGAACATTTTTATCTAGTTTAATGTTTTTTCCAGTTGCGCATTATGACAATAATACGTATCAACCTGAATTTAAAGATGTTTTTGATAATAAGTTAAGAAAAGGAAGTTTCGATTTTTGCATTGTTGTCATGGCTCATTGGGATGGTTTCCGGAGACTTATCAAGGAATTACATTCATAACGAGCTACGGGGGGGTGGGCGTCGAAACAGAAAACACAATCGAATGAAGGAAAATACCCCCAATGGGGGAAGTATCCCGTGTAAAGACATCTCAGCTCACCCATTTTTTTTTTGTTCACCAAAACCATACTACCTACCTGTTTAACATTACTGAATAGAAATATCTTTATACCTTCACTAATTCTGAACTTGAGATAAAATACTTTGCCAAGTTTTTCCTGACTGTGGACTGCGAAGTATTTTCAGACTACGACAGTCTTTTCAAAATGCTGAAAGTATCTTATTTACTATATTTATATGTGCGAGTATATTTAATACTTTGAAGAAGATATTCAGACAACAAGGTACCTATAGTATTATGTATGTAGGTATTTTTATAAGGGTTATTGACTTCGAGCATCGCATCGCGGAGAACATTGTTAGAGGGAATTTGCGTAGACGAATTTATGATGAAAATATGCTGCTTTAATGATGATAATTGAAGATACGAATATTTTGCTTACAATTGTGTTGAGTATTCTTGAACGTTTTATATGAAATGTGAATATTGATATTATACCTTTAATTTGGTTTGCTGCAAATTTTAAACTACTTTACGAGCAAATGTGTAGATTTGTTAATACTTTTTGCAGAGAATACATTTTCTTGGCGTGTTTTAGTGAAACATATAATCAGCGCAGCAATTACTCGTAAAACCTTTATGCATACTGTTATACTAATTTTTTTTCTGAATTTCAAAATCAGTGCCAGCCACATGTCACATTTTTCTCTCTACAATTGAATTAAGCGCCATCTAAACTCTCATTATTTCAAGAATTTTATGTTCACTTTTAGTTTTGCTGTTGTTTGCGTGTGTAGGTTTGTTCGCCTGATCTATTCACTCACAGGAATTCCTAAATTTTAAAGATACAAAATGTATGAAAGCTTTGATTTTTTTAAGTTCTGAGGGTTGCGTTTAGAGTAGAATCTAAGACCATTTTTACAATTTGTCAATTGATAAATATTGAAATTCATATAGATAAACTGAACCTAGTGACTAACAAATCTAAACCATTCATGTGTGCATGTTGTCGGCAGGTATGGTAGTGACCTATTTTTTTCTGCCGAGTCCAAACGTAAGATGATAATAACTTTTCATGAAAAGAACATGAACACATTCTAGGGAAGTTTCTATAAGTAGTTAAAATAAATCAATTTATTTTTTATATTTCGATTTGTCGAAAAAGCAGATTTTAACAATTTTCAGATGATGATTTTCAAGAAATCTTTAGAAGATATGAGCTTTCAAATTCCGTAGCGACTTTTTTGGAGACAAATTATTGAATTACTCGTATAAAATAAACTTTGAAACATGGCAAAAAAGAAACCCGAAAAGTATTGCCAAATTCAAGTAAAATTTCTGTGCTCTTAAAGTGAATATAATTTTAGCACAATCAAGGGGGATTTTCGATTGAAAAATAAATTGATTTATTTTATATTTGGATCTGTCAAAAAGCAGATTTTGACAAATTTTAAATTCAATGAAAAAAACTATTGATTTATTTTCTGGTTTAAAAAAAAAAAACTATTGATTTATTTTCTGGTTTAAAACCAATTTTACAATTGCATATTTTTACTAATCCCATAACAATGCCCAACTGTCAGTTTGTAAATGCGGTTTTCGGTTTGTTTATGTTATTTATTTCAATCGTGAAAATTTTGTTGAAAACATGAACTAAATTATCACTAGTAAAAAAATAAGCAAATTATTAAGAATCGGAAAATTCATCAAACTCATAATTATCTACTGAAAGAAGTTAAAGGAAGATTTTTTTTTGTAATGTGAAAGACACTAAATTATACAAATACAATAAAAACAAATAGGTTTGGTATCGTATTCCATTCGCCACGAAACAAAATTTTTGAATTAAAATCTGAATTTACCAATGGAATTCCCCATCACTGATGGTAGCACTGGCGAAAGTAGTGCCAAACCCACTATAACTTAAAGTTTTCATGATTCTGGTTTTCTATTCGGAGTTTCCAGCAAATATCAATTTTCAGTTGGTTATCAAAGGATCGGGAAATGTTGGAAAATTATATAAGACACAAAAAAAGATAAGGTGATCTTCGTGTTGCCTCGGCTTCAGTATATATATTTGTATACTGTCCAAAACATATCGACGATGACACCATCCTATTTCACCCAACAAACTCTAAATATCATTTTAAGTAATGAAATATAAAAAAAGAAGATTAATTATGCGACAAAAAAGTTCTGACTTCATCCACAAATAGCATACTTTCGTCCTAGTTACCTTGTTTTCAGTTCACACGAACGAAGCATCATCATCATTAAGAGTGCCTCTGCACAGAGTAATTCACAGACCAGCCGCAACTCTTTAGTCTTGACAAGGCCAACTTATAGTGCTCCCGCGCGCGAAATAATAATTTATAAACAAAAGAAGTCAACTATCTTGGGATGTGTAACACATTTCTTATACATCAAACCGAGCAAGAAAAAAAAAAAGAATTTAGTCCTGTGCACAGAACAACGCCACTATTCCCATTCCCAACAATCATAACGAGTTAACCTTATTTCAATGATGAAGTCCTATAGTCGTTCGTTGGTAGACCCCCATCAACTACAAGAACACTTATACGCATTTGTCCCCGACCCCAGAGAGTATCCACTCCAAGCCGAAAAGGAATACATTTTGAGCAAAGAGGAGCAGAATGAGTATCACTCGAAAGTTGTGCAAGTCAACTGAATATCTGCTGCCTGAGCTCCAGAGCTGCTGCTTAATTCATTACCGTTTTTGTTGATTGGGTGGGGGAAGATATACCTTCATATTTGCGTTGGTCGTGTCGCTGACTCTGGCTCCTGAATAGGCTTTGAAGAACAAAAAAATGAAAAAAAAATATTCCTTTTCACCTGCACTCTTGTACACATTGGGATAGGACAAATTGGTGCAGAGACAAGGGTGTCCTCTTCTGGTAACCACTTTGTCTCCAGCCTGTGCCTCTTGTGCCATTTAATGGTAAACTCTTCTTCTTCTGCTGCTGCTGTAAAGTGCTTTATATATAGTAACAGACAGAATGGTATTTAGTATTCGGTGTAGTGCAAGCACTGTACGATCATAATTGTAATGCATGTAAACTAATTAGGAATTCTTTCGTTGGCACAGTAATTTACGTACTTTTGTGGAATTTTTAATGAAAAAACCTTCGGGGTTCGTTCTCTTTATATTCCTTTTAGCTTGCTTGGCTTGCTTGCTTTTCTCCAAGTTAAAGTTTACTCAAATTCTATGGCTATGCTGCTAAGGATTGTTTGTATGTTTAGGATGTATGCATATACATCTGTGTATGTACACGAACTCAGGGATTCCATAAAATGTTTGAAATGAAGTGGCGGCTAATTGGAGTTACAATAATTTATTAAATGACAAACTTGTGTGTAAACTTCAATTCAGACTAAATATAAAGTTAAGGTATGTAAGAGAATATACTAGAGAATTTGCTATGGTATAATATTGCACATCGTGTATTTTAAAATTTGTTGTTGTTATAAAGGGAAGCTGTGCATAATTCTTCTGATTCAATACGAAAATACTTTTTATCTCGCACTTTTTTGCCTTATCGATTTTTTTAGTATATATACTTTTATTAAAGGGATAACATTAAATTGGCAGCACTGTCTTCTGTGACAGTCGATTTGACAGTTCTTGAGTGATTTGAGGTTAATTTGGTATTGGTTTGGCAATTCATCATGAATAGACAGACTCATGTCACGCCGGAGCAGTGTTTATAAATTGTTCAAATTTATTGTAAGCCAACTTGGAAGTCGAAATATGGCCTAATTGACTACCAAAAAGTATATCAGATTAAGTCATGAATGCGCTAGATCATATTCAAACATAAGCTTAGTTAAATTATATGTTCAACAAAATCGTTTTTATGAAAATTGAAAACGTTTTTCTGTGTTTTATTTCAATTTAAAGTCTCCCGCCTCTAAAAAAAACTTCTTTAAAAGAAAAAAATCTTAGTTTGTTTTCATATTCTATCACGGCTAATTTTAAAATCTTTAATTGAAGAGATTTTTGTAGTACCCCTTGGCATAATGTTTAGTTCTTTGGACTGTCATGCGGAAGGCCTCGAGTTCGATTCTCAGCCGCTGCAAGAAAGTTTTTTTTCAGGGGTGTACTGCCTCTTGCGAGGAATTGACAAATTCTCCAAGAGTATCTCTTGCCATGGAAAGTGATGCTCATAAGCCGTTCGAAATCGGCAGAAAATTGTAGGTCCCCTCCGTTACTGGTAACACGCACACAGGAATGGTTGAGAGTTGTAAGTCACTAGGTCTTGGTTTACTCCGAGCTGTTGCACCACCAAATTTAATTTTTTGATTGAAGAGATTTTAATGAAAAATTTATTCTTTTTTTATGAAATTGGAAATTGTGTATACTTTTTAAGAACTTTCTTCAGGGTAGAATTGAGTCGTGTGCATTTCTCGAGCCCCAAGTTTACAAAACAAATATTGAAAATATTGAAATCGTTTGATAGTACTCGTACACCGAGCCGTGCGGTGCGGCGTGTCTACCTATAAGACAGTGTCCAGTTATGACACCTATTACGGAGCTGATCTGAGATCTACTGAGGGACAACAAGCAATTTGACCGTTTCGAATCTAGTTTGGGCCAGATTCGTTTGGTCGCCAAACAAGCAATAGTGTTAAGCCATCTTGTATTTGATTGTTCCAGCTATGGACATACTTATATTTACCCTGTCAGGCAAGATAGGCATTTCCGTTCCAATTCTGGCGAGTTCATCGGCTTTACAATCACCCGGAATATCCCTGTGTCCCGGCAACCAGAATAGGTGAATATTAAACTGTTTGACCATCTCCATCAGAGACGATCGACAGTCTTGGGCTGTAATGGAGTTTGAAGAGACTGATGCGAGGGATTTTAAAGCAGCCTGACTATCTGATAAGATGCAGATATCCGAACTGGATATCACATTTTCTTTAAGCCAAGACAATCAGCCCTATCACGAATTCCATCGTAATCGGAAACTTTTACGAATCCCGAAAAAAACTATCACCAAATCCGTTCGTAATGACAATTTGTATGAGATTTTCCACTACGATGGATTTTGTGATAGATTTTTTCGGGATTCGTAACAAGAATTTGTGATAGGGCTGAATACTTCCTTTATTACCAGATTTTCCGCTTGGAATACGCTACAATGGTTTGTTAGGCGGATGGAGAGACTAAGAGTTAGTCTTTCTGAGTACACTCCATTACTTACTCCGTTTTCATTTTTCGATCCATCTGTATAAAAATGTGTTGATTCATTTCCTATCAAAGCCCCTTCATCCCAAGCTGACCTTGAGGGAATGGTGACTTCAAAGTTTTTATAGAAAACCAGCAAGAGAGTGATGTAGTCGGAGTGACTTGGGAATGTTCCGAATAAGTTCAGAATAATGGTCAATGATGGCCAATAGAGTTATTGGTACATTGAGAGATGGCTTTGAGACGTCCGCCTGTGCCCGCTAGCATTTGTTTGCTGTAAGTATCTAGGGGTGTCAGGTTGAGAAGTATGTCTAGTGCAGCGGAAGGTGCCGAGCGCAGGGCTCCGCTGATGCACATACATAATTAATCGTGATTAGTCGCTTTATCTAAGGCAGTTCACCATACAGTTATCCCATAAGTAAGTACCGGTCTAATGACCGTAGTATATAGCTAGTGACAGTGAGTGATTTGTGGATACAAGCCCCATTTCTTCCCCAAGGCTTTCTTACCTGTATATTAGGTTTCCAACTTAACTTTTTATCTAAAATAAGACCCAGATATTTAGCATCATCTGAGAAAGTAAGTGGAACACCTTTGATCGTTGTAGGGCCTAGTTGTAGAATTTTGTATTTCCTTGTGAAGAGGACTAGTACAGTCTTATGGGGGTTAACACTTAGTCTACAACGATCTGCCCATGTGAGTAGTTTATTGAGAGCAGTTTATAAGATTACTATTAGAATTTAAGGATGCTTTTCTGATACAATCACTTTAAATGTCTCTTCTTCTAGGCTTGTTAGCAGCTCATTAACTACCATATTCCATAGAATTGGGGATAGGACTCCACCGTGTGGAGTACCTCTGCTGACTGACCTTCTTGTAGTAAAGCTACCTAGTTTCGCATTTATAATTCTGGTTTTCAGCATGAAATTTATCAGGTCACCAAGTGAGCTATCTACGTTGACATTCTGCAGTGCCTTTGCTATTGCAGCGCTGTCGACATTGTTGAAAGCGCCTTCTATGTATATCTAGGAATGCAACTAAAGAGTGCTCTTTGTGATTTAGGGAATATTTGATGGTGTGTACCAAGGTATGTAGCGCAGTTTCTACCGATTTTCCCTTACAGTAAGCGTATTGTGCTGTAGAGATAAGGCTTGGTTCTATCGTGCTACGCAGGTGAAGGAATGATAGACTGATTGGTCTAAGATCCTTAAACTTCTCTTCATATTAGGGGCATGTGAACAGGTTTAGACATCCGTTCAGTATTATGCCCAGAGTGGGTAAGATAATATCCGAAGCAAACTGCAGTTCAGCTGGTATTATGTCGTCTGGTCCTGTAGATTTGTATGGATCGAAATTTTTATAAATTTGTTGTTTGATTCCATTGAGTTCATGTTACAAATGTTTTGTGAGCTACCTGTGAAGTGATTGTCAAGTAGTAAGTTGATTGATTCTTCACACAAATTTTTCCAGGAGCCATTTGATGTTTTAAAGAACTTGGCATAATTGGATTAATTGAAAAAATTTTTTTTAATCTAGATGCTTCAGAAGTATCTTCTTTTTTATCACAGAAGTTCCTCCATGAAATCTTTTACTGAACTAAGTTTTGGATAAAATTGAATGATTTTAGCCTTTTAATAGTCTTTATATACGAGTAAAAGTCTAATATAACAATTTTTCTGGGGTCATGGTGATCCAGAGTAATATCGTTCATAATTATTTTAATTTGATTTTAGTAAAAAAGTTAAGTTATGAAGAATTAATTTTACAAGTACCGTTTAGTGTTAAATATTTGAAAGTTTTTGGGTATCAAATAAAATTTTATTTATTTAGATTCCATAGGTGCAAGATTGGCAACGTGCAACAATTTAACAAAATTTATAAGTAAAGTGAATAAATAAATGCCCAACGTCAAGTGATACAAAATAAGCAGGGTTTTTGGAAGTGGTGTGGATGCTCCTCGAAGTGTCAGAGGGCGCTGACCGATGGGCACATCCAAAACACTCAGCCCAATAAATAAAAAAATTTTTTTTGCAACCCCTACGATTCTTTTAAACCAATGGAAACAAACTTAACTATTCTTGGAGCAGTAAAGTGACGTTTATCAAAAATCTACTACATTAATTAAGAATTATTTTCGTTGTATCCTATGGCTGTTTGTGTATGTCTGTTTCTAACTTGTTTTTACATAAAAAAAAATAATGAAAAATACCACAAAAATAATTTAAAAGGAGATTTAAATAACAAAGAATTTTTTTTTAATAGAGCATTACAAAAGAAAAACAAGTTTGATAATTCTATTTCGCTTAACTACCTTCTTCGGTGGTTTACCTAACTCATAGTTATTCAATGTCACTCAGCAGAAATTTTGTTTTATTAAAATAATTTTGCACTTAAGCCAGGAGTCATACTCGTAGATAAACCGCCCTTAAGACACATTTATTAATTTGGGTGTCTTTTTTAAACGTAAGTTCGGATCATTGTTATTTCAACTGATTCTTAAAAATTTCATGACAAGGATTTATTTATCGGCATTCTTTGACTGCTTTTACTTAATTGTTCACGAGTCTCCATTGTCGAAAGTAAAAAGGTCTTATTTATCCAAGTGAAAACTTAACAACTTAATAACACTTATTCGTTTTGTTAGAGCGTAGCACGAGTGATACTTCGATTGATTTCTAAAGTGATGTAATTTTTGTTACTAGGATGTAGCAGTATTAATTCATTCCATTCATAGTCTCGCAGTTATGATTACTCATCATCACTATGCTCTAAGGGAAAAATTCGATTCAAGATTCAACAGACAATATTTCATTCAAAAATTATCACTCACTTCCCTATTGCCTTTTCAATGAAAGCATCTACGAAAGAAAATTACGATAAAATGTCTGCTTAGAATGAAATACAGTTCATTTTATGAATGAAGTTATCCCTTCAGCTTATTCATCATTTTTGCCTTAACAAAAGTCAAGTGATTATTTGACTCGAAGAATCAGAATGATTTAACACAAAGAAAACAGTTTTTATGATTCATTTAAGACCTACGTTACAGTTCTTCAATCCGGGAAACAGAAACTACAGAAACTGTCTTAAAGCTTAATCATCCGGCAACTAGGTATGTGCTGGCTTAATACAGTACTTTTAATTTACACCAATTGCTTTCGCAACAGAACCTTGATCTGAGGAGAGAAAAGAAGGTAAAGAGATTCTTAAATCTTCGAGCTTGTATTTTGCTTCATTGAGAGCAATCATCAAAAGTGTCTTCTCCAAAATGACTGCGCGAATTCATTTGACCTTTTCAATGAACAACAATGTACCACATACCTATCTCTACACTATTGTACATGATACTAATCTTCATTCCAAAGTGACGTCTCGTTGGTTTAATTTAAATCAATTGTAAGCTCCAGTGCAATTATGAAACGTGCCCACCACAGTTAGTTGGTTTTGAAAAACAAAAAAAAAATCCCCAGATTGACTTTAATGATTACCTGAACTCTGTCCGAGTCTTTGTCTCTCGCCATTCATCATTGTTTCCACAACAGGAACGCTCCAAAAGCAATGTAACGAGTTATAGCTATATAAACTCGCTTTCATTGAGGATGGACTGTGCGCATCACTAACGAAATTCAAGGTTGGCCAAATTATCACTGCCATCGCAACGATGAAAATTGCTTTAAAATGTAAAATTGTACATATAGGTATAGTATCTCTGGGGATAAATCACAGTCGTGAAATTAGAATTTATGCACTCTTCGGGTGCACTTTGCTTATTTGAAATACAAATAAGGCTTGTCGTCTACATCCACTATCCGCTGCCATAGCCCAAAGGTCCAATCATGGAATGCTGTGCACAGCGGATACCCGTACTTACTTAATATCATGACAACTACAGCAGCGAAAATGAACTCCTAAACACCTTGATATTGGATATCAGGCTTTACATTATCTTACGGTCCGTTTACATAACAAATTTGCATTTGCACTTAGCGTTAAGGGACTTGGAACGGCAGAGCCGTACTTGTTGTTTAGGAGGCCTTAGTTTGTTGTGTAGCTAAAGCGAAGAAGACAAATTGATTGCGAAAGATATTTTAAGAAAACTTTGATGGACGTAATAGTTTTGACAGTTAGTTTTGACAGTCAGGCTAACTTTTGAGACAATTTTATTACTTTCTTATTTATTGAAACGGGTATTTAAAAAAATAAATTTAAATTCATGGTATTTATTTCTTTGGCTGTTTTTTGGCAGATTATTCTTCCCAGGCCTTAACCAATTGGATATTAAAGACTAATTAAATAAGATGCTTAGATAAAATTTTGACGTTTTTACAAGGGTTGACAGATTTTTTTAACACTTCGGCGGGACAAATGGCTAAAATAATAAAAAATCCCGGGATTATGCAACATATTGCCTGGGACAAAATAAAAAATCATATTATGCGTGTAGATCAAAATAAATAAATTCTTTTATTAATTACTAATTAAATGACTTTTTTGACGTTTGTCATTTGCAAAAATACATTCTTCGTTGAATTAGGTTTGTTTGATTGAAATTTTAAAAGCAATTTTATATCTTTCAATCACAATGCAGCGATTGTTATCACTGAAAAATATTTAGGTATACTAGGCACTATTTTGTGAATTTGATTCCCAACCCGGGGAAAAAGCTGACCCGGCGGGGCAGATGAATTTACGTCTGAGATCCGGAACGTCCAGGGTAAACCGGGACGTCTGGCAACGCTAGTTTTCACACATACATATGTATTTGTATATTCCTCTGATTAGTGGCAACAAATCAACTTGGAATCAAATTGAACGCAATTATCTTTTTTTTTTTTATAATCTACCCGCGCTCAAGGGATTAGATTACCCCTTAAATGTTTCAACACAGCGCGGGCGTGAAGTTAAGAAGAGAAAGAAGTGTAGGAATGATGTGTGGCACGATGTTCTGAGACTGAAGGTTGTTGTCTCAGATATTTTATCTCCAGGGATGGCGGCTGAACTAAAGCGGAGAATGCCGTGTCTTATTTCTATGTCGCTTATTGTTGAAAATACACTCTCAGATAGTTTTAAACACTTGTTTAAAAATCACTCAGTACAAAAAAAAGATATTTAGATCAAAGTAATATTGTTCATTATTGTTTTTGTGAAAATTAATTTTATTATTAAATACTCATCGTTCATTAAAACCAGTCGACTTATTATTTTATTTAGAACTTTTCAATAGGTTATGGGCCCAGTATCGTGGCTAAAATAAAGAATTTTTTTTTTTTTAAATTAGTTTCAGGATAATTTAATTTAAAATGGATCTAAAGGCAAACATTTCCATGCTAAATGGAGGAAATTATATATTTTGGAAAACAAAGCTACAAGCCATACTGATAAGAGATGATCTTTGGGATGTGGTAAGTACACCAAAACCTGCGGAAGAAGATGTCGAATGGACGAAGAAAAACAACAAAGCGAAGGCGTATATAACATTAAGCGTTGAGGACGGTCAACTTATGCATATTGCCCATCTGGAGGATGCATACAGCATTTGGGAAGCTTTCTCAAAGAAGTACGAGAGATCAACGTTTGGAAGTCGGCTGTATTTGAGAAGAAAGCTATACAGCATTCATTACTCTGGTGGAAAAATGTGTGAACACATAGATGCAATACTACGAGTTGTTGGTTTACTCAGAGGGTCTGGAAAACCATTGGATGAAGAAGAAGTTGTTGCTGTTCTGTTGGTTAGTCTACCAGAATCATACTCAGGGCTTGTCACTGCCCTTGAGGGTCGAAATGAAACTGATTTGACCATAGAGTATGTGACAGGAAAGATGTTGGATGAATACCAAAGACGTCTTGAGAGTAATGGTGGCACCAGTGGTCAAGAAGTTGCTATGTGGTCGGCAGGTAAACGTGATAATCCAAAAATGATCAAAGGAAAGAAAACGGATATGAAAGAAACGAGGACATGCTTTTATTGCAACAAACCTGGACATTTAAAAGCAGACTGTTTTCGATACCGAGCTTCTTTGCAAAAGGGACCCAATGTTAAGTCTTCAGTAGCGTCGACTGCGAATGAAAGCATCAATAAAGATTTCGTTTCGTTTGAAGTTTGCGCAGGAGCTAGAGCTAAAGCCGATGGTTGGTACATCGATTCTGGGGCAACGAATCACATGACTAGTGACAGAAGTTTCTTTACAACAATTCAAACCGATAACACCAAGATTTATCTTGCAAATGGATCATCAGTAATGGCTTCAGGAGTTGGATGCGGCTGGCTGAACTGTTTGCTGTCTAACAAAATATCCCAGAAAATAAAGCTGCAACATGTTTTGTATGTTCCTGAACTAGACGGAGGATTACTTTCTGTGCAACGGATTGCAAGTCTTGGACATAAGGTGTTATTTCAAGGAAATATATGCAAAATAATGAAGGGTTCACGAGTAGTTGCAGAAGCCAAAAGTAATGGCAGTCTTTATAAGATGGAAATCCGGGAATCTGATGAATCTGTATGCATGGCCGAAATTTCATTGTGTCTGCACCAGTGGCACCGTAGACTCGGTCACAGAGATCCAGTAGCTATTGAGAAGCTTGTGAAAGAACAACTTGCAACTGGTAAAACAGTTAAGAAGTGCGCTGAAAAAATCATTTGTGAACACTGCATCAAAGGAAAACTAGCACAATCTAAGTTCCCGGTAAGAGTGACGAAAGAAAACGAGCCATTAAGATTAGTCCACTCAGATTTATGTGGTCCTATGCCGACAGCAACTCCCAGTGGTAACAGGTATTTCTTAACACTAATTGATGACTTCTCTCATTATACGGTGCTACGTTTGCTTAAGTCAAAAGATGAAGTGACAAATGTTATAAAAGACTACGTTGCAGCTATGTCGAACAAATATGCAAGAAAACCAGTGATTCTGCGGTCAGACAATGGGAAGGAGTATGTTTCAAAAGAACTGGAACAATTTCTAAAGAGGGAAGGTATCCAACATCAATACACTGTCCCATACACACCTCAGCAAAATGGAATAGCCGAACGTAAAAACAGAAGTCTGACTGAATCAGCAAAGTGTATGCTACTGGATGCCAATCTTCCAAATCGATTTTGGGGAGAAGCTGTTTTGACTGCAGCATATTTACAGAATAGATTACCCAGCAGCAGTCTAGAAAAGACTCCAATTGAACTATTTACTAGAGAGAAACCCGATCTTAGCCACATCCGGGTGTTTGGATCAAAAGCATTTACATTAGTACCAAAACAGAAAAGGAAAAAGTGGGATGATAAAGCTGAAGAAGGAGTTCTTGTTGGTTATGACTCCAATACAAAAGGATATCGTATATTGGATCCAATGTCAAATCGAATCTGGATATCAAGATCTTTGAGGATTATTGAAAACGATCCGAATAATCAGAAATCAAATATTTCCCAGAAACGAAAAACTCAAGATATTTCATCACAAGACAACTGCGATTATATTTCACTCAAATTAGGATCAAATGAAGACGAAACATCTAATAGTTCAGGTGATGAATTTCATTTTCCTCCGGGCACTGAAAGAAATGAGGTCGAAGATATTGTTGATGAGGAACCGTTGTTAACTGCGAATATTCGTAAATCAGAGCGTCTGAATAAAGGTATTCCGCCAATTCGTCTGTCATATAAAGCTGAAATTTCAAAAGAGCTAAAATCATGGGAAGAAGTGTTGTGCTTACCAGTTTCCGAAAAACATAAGTGGATTGAAGCTGCTCAAGATGAAATTGAGTCAATGAAAGAACATCAAGTTTGGACTATTGTGAATCTGCCTCCAGGAAAAAGAACAGTGAGCTGTAAGTGGGTTTTCAAAAGGAAATTGGATGCAGATGGTAGAATAAGTATGTACAAAGCGCGTCTAGTTGCAAGAGGTTTTTCACAAAAATACGGTGAGGAATACGATGAAACCTTTGCTCCAGTCGTGAAGCACGAAACAATCCGTACTCTTCTTGTTGTCGCACATTCCAGAAGTTTACATGTCCGGCATTTTGATGTAAAGAATGCTTACCTTAATGCGAATTTAAAAGAAGAAATTTATATGCAGCTGCCCCCAGGTTTCGATATTTTGGGACAAGAGAATAAGGTCTTAAAACTTAACAAAAGTATTTATGGTCTCAAACAGTCAGCACGAGAATGGAACAAGAAAGCAACAGAAATTTTAAATAGTATGGGATTTAAATCAGCACAAGCCGATTCCTGTTTGTTTTCAAGAAAGGAGAGAAGCGGTCAAACGACATTTATATTGCTGTATGTCGATGACATGCTAGTTGCGGGGTCCTCTGAAGAATTTACAAAAGAAATCTGTAAGGAACTACAACAACATTTGAAAATTAAGGACCTAGGAGAAGTAAAGCATTATCTTGGAATAGAGATAAAACGTGAAGAAGATGGATCGTTTCGATTGAACCAGAAATGTAAGATTTTACAGATGATAAGAACATATAATCTTGAAAGTTCAAAACCTGCTGTGACACCAATGGAAACAGGATTTTTGGGTACAACTGAAGAAACAAGTCTCAAGCTACCCAACAACATTTTATATCGCCAAGCCATAGGATCATTACTATATATTGCAACAGTGTCCAGACCAGATATATCTTTGGCAGTAGGTCTTCTCAGACGACGTGTAGAAACACCAACTGAGAGTGACTGGAAAGCAGTGAAACGAGTTATGCGGTATCTTGCATATAGCATCGATAAATCTTTATGGTTACATTCAAATGGAGAAAAAGACCTCATTTGTTTCGTGGATGCAGACTGGGCTGGCGATAAAATGGACAGAAAATCCACCAGTGGATATGTGTTTCAACTATCAGGCAGTAGCATAGCTTGGTCGAGTCGCAAGCAGACTTCTGTAGCTATGTCATCAACAGAAGCAGAATATGTTGCGGCCTCATATGCAAGTCGGGAACTCATTTGGTTACGAGGACTATTAGAAGAAATAGAAGAAAAAGTTCTTAAGCCTACTATTATTTACGAAGACAATCAAGGATGTATTCGGCTAATCGAGTCGGACAAATGTGGAGCACGCACCAAACATATTGATATCTGTCATCATCATATAAAAGATCTACAAGAGAAACAAATTATCCAGTTAAAATACTGTCCATCAGAAGAAATGATAGCTGACATATTGACAAAACCACTTCCGAAGGATCTTTTCCTAAAATTCTCAAACCATCTAGGAATTCAATCAGATGTTTGATTAAAACTTTCTGGAGCGAGAGGGGGTGTTGAAAATACACTCTCAGATAGTTTTAAACACTTGTTTAAAAATCACTCAGTACAAAAAAAAGATATTTAGATATTTAGGGGGTGGCCGTGGCGCGATGGATGTGTGCTAGCCTGTGAACCTCATGATCACAGGTTCGATCCCTGCCGTCGTCTATGTCGTTTAAATTCCATTAAAAACCTTCTAAAATTGTCATCAATGGGTTGCTGGTTTACTCATTGCATGTTGTTCAGGCATAACACTAACAACATGTAATTGAGTTGAACTAGTATGCCCAACAATGATGTACACGAATAAAATAATGTGAATTATAAGCTTTATAGAAATAAGACACGGCATTCTCCGCTTTAGTTCAGCCGCCATCCCTGGAGATAAATTATCTGAGACAACAACCTTCAGTCTCAGAACATCGTGCCACACATCTTTCCTATCCTTCTTTCTCTTCCGTAACTTCACGCCCGCGCTGTGTTGAAACATTTAAAGGGTAATCATAATCCCTTGAGCGCGGGTAGATTATAAAAAAAAAAAAAAAAAAGTAATATTGTTCATTATTGTTTTTGTGAAAATTAATTTTATTATTAAATACTCATCGTTCATTAAAACCAGTCGACTTATTATTTTATTTAGAACTTTTCAATACTTATAATTCACATTATTTTATTCGTGTTCATCCTTGTTGGGCATACTAGTTTAACTCAATTACATGTTGTTAGTGTTATGCCTGAACAACATGTAATGAGTAAACCAGCAACCCATTGATGACAATTTTAGAAGGTTTTTAATGGAATTAAAACGACATGGACGACGGCAGGGAATCGAACCTGTGTACATGAGGTTCACAGGCGAGCACACATCCATCGCGCCACGGCCACCACCAACAAATCAACTTGGAATCAAATTGAACGCAATTATCTGGAAGTCACCCACAGTTAATAGATTTATGACAAGCCATCTGTCAGAGTTTACTCAATAATTTTGCATAGTCAACTCGGAATCCTAATTGAAAACATTATTCAGAAGTTTTTTCGGGTAAATTCCCGAAACTAGGATGATCTCGGACTCAAAAACTGGGCCTGGCAGTAAAAGTTAGTCCTCCACTGAAAAAATTGCTACTGTGTTAACTCGTCTTCAATTTATTTGCAGGATAAACTAACTCAGAGTAAACTCAGCAATGAAAAAGTGGACCCTTATTGTATGTTAGTATAATTAATATTAATGCACAGAGGCTTCCTAGATTTTAATTTTAAGACTTTAGTTAATTGCGCAAAGATTGTTAAGCTGGATTTACATTTTTATTCAGTGTACGTTGTTCGTTGGAAATTTTTCTCGGAACAATAAATAACGAAGAAGCATTTAAACTAATCCATGATTAAGTTCAGTTCGTTCCTAACAATATGGATGGCAACACAATTTTGACAGTAGCGGCACTTATAATAATGAACCGGAAAAGAATATCCTATTGCAGGAAGTGTAGTTGAAATAGTTAAGCTCTTTAAACACTTTGAAGGACGAATCGTTGTTCCATATTCCTCCAGGGAACTATATACAATATTATTATTTGTACAAGAAACTTATTTTCTATTTTCAGAAGCATCCTGTGCCACACACCTTAACTCTTTCTCTTTAAAGTTCGACGTGGTAGTAATATGTATCACTCGAACTAGCACAGATTTATGCTAATGAGAGTAATAAATACTCCCGCTTGTAGATGGCGCGAAAAATAGTGTTTTCTGTAATTTAATTTATTAAGTCAGAAGTCGGATTGTCGTATGAAACTAGAAAATTTATTAGCTATGTTCAAGTAACACAAATTCAGCCCTGAAAAATGAATTGGCCGAGTCCAATAAAGAAAACTCATTGGACCAACACCCTTTCCGGTGTATGTTTGGCTTTTTATGCGGGTCATTTGATGTCTCGCAAAAAAATATTCAACTTAATTCTGGAATTTATGTATAACAATGTGGAGTATGTGTTTGTGTATGTGCGCGCGTCTGTGTATATTTGCACATCTCTGTTACGAGCTTCTTCTTCTTCTTCTTCTTGTTCCTTTTAATTAAAGCCGACAACGTTGAAACTTCAATGATGCATGACAGGAGATAGAGTCTGGCGAAAAACTACTTTATACTACTTCTACAATCTACATACATATATAACCAAGTCCAACACACAAACTAGAGACAGCTTGAACTTGAAAATAAAGTCCTCCTCTTTATCCTTGGCAAAGTAATCACCTCTATATCCATGAACCTTTGACTGGCGAAGAGGATGAACGCATTTGATGAAGAGAAAAGCCGTCTGGTGTATCTCCCGAGAGGATTTAAATTTACGGTCATTTTAAGTTGGATATAGTCACTTCTTCTACTGGCTTGACTTTTTTTTTTTTGTGTTGCTTTTTCATTATAATGACGATGGTAGAGGGATCTTTGGGATGGGGCGGCGACAACAACGACAGTCGAGAAGTCGCTTCATTTACTACGTAAATTTCCTGATACCGACTTCTTTAATGGCTATGGTTTTCGTTTAGAAGTTTATGAAGGTTTTAAGTGTATATAATACAAGTTGGCGGTACTTTTAGTATAGTTTATGGGGAATTTTATTAAGTACATATTCATTTGCATTAAGATGCGTAGGTATTTACGTTCAATTTAGTTTTAAGGAGATTAAAGTGCCTGGAACGTTTGATGTGGAAGGTGTGGTTGGTTGTCTTTAAAAGTTTTAAGTATCCGTTTCGAATAGATATTAAAGTTAACAATTTTAAGCACAAATTGATTAGCTCAAATTTAATAGCTCGACACAATTTCATTGATGAAATGATATTCTTGCACAGTTTGTCAATTTAAGGGGATCGATGGGTTTGAGAAGACAAAATCGTACCAGCTCAGCAATTTAAATGCTTTTGGTCTACTCTTTCCTCCGCGTAAACTGTCACTTAAGCTCTTAAGTTGAACTTTAATATTTTAATTTAAGTTTCGATCAAGCAAATGGAAGTTAGTTTAATTCCCATTTCTATCTATGTAATTATGAGTAGGAAACGAAGATTTATCATTCTCTTGCTTCTAATTTCCTTCAAATCCACTTATTTCCTCACTGGTTTATAAAATATAAGGAGCACTCTGTCCACAGAGGCATAATAACATAATGGCTTCAAATAACAATTTATAACAAAGCTACTACTTCTTGGAACGAGCTTTAATTGGATTTGTTTAATCAGTTCTGTTAACGGAAATCACTATAGGACCTAAACCAAATAACAACAACTTCAAACGTCTCCTCTTTTCTGTTTCTATAATCCAATTAATTGACTTCTAACCATCCAAGAGTAATGCCTTCAATCTTAATCGCATAATAACACAATTTCCTCCTCCCCTTTATTGATTTCCTCATTCTAATTAATTTCTCAGGCTCCAATATCAGCCTTAGGTAGGTAGGTATACGATTTATACTATAATCTCACTCACCTTTCTCTCCAGTTCCGGACCATTTTCCATGGCCAGCATTATTGTCTCCGATAGCTTTGAGTCCAACATCTTGATTGTATTCACGATGCCAGTGTCCGCCTGAATATAAGTTGTGACCAAATTTTCAATTGCCTCGGCAACATTTGACCAAGGACTATCTAGCACACCCACGTACTGTGTCAAACATCCCCTATAAAAATAAGAATTAAAAACCAATTAAAACCTTCCTCCATTCACTTCCATCTTCTGCAACACAAACTCAAACAAAAATAAAACGAATTGAAAAAGATAAATGTGCGCCCACCTCATTACGTTGAAACAATAGCTGTAGCAGGATTTAACCTGCTTTTTCTGCAGGCCAATGCAACTTGGACAATAGCTCATTTTGAGCAATTGTTTTTGGCAAGTTTGTGTTAGGTACATGGAGTCCAGCTCATCGGTACTGGCCAGCACAGAAGCACTCTGCTCGAGGGCATTTATAAAGACTGTCGCTGTAGTTACACTTTGGAGGAGATTTTTACTCAGCTCTTTGGGTATCTTGCCAAATGGTTGCAAGTCATCGAAGGTATGTTTGAGGCAGGAGACATAGTCTTCATGCAGGTCACCATAGTTGTTCTTATTTAAATGAACCGCTTGGTGGTAGGCTACGGGGAAGAGATCGACGAAAAACGTATGCACCGCTGTTTCCAGTTGACTGACATCGGATGTTGAGTTAAGATATCTGTTATGGAATACAAGAGAATAACGAGATTAGTTTAGTTTAGTTTATTTTTGTCAATCAGAATTATTCTTACAGACTTAAATATATATAACAATTGAAGAAATAAATAAATGATAACAAAATTTCATAATAAATAATAACAAGTATCTATAATAACAAATAAATAAGCAATAACAGTGTTATGATTTAAATTTATAAATTGGAAATTTGTTAAAAATTTACTAACGTATATAATAGCTTATTTTTAAAAGTCTCTCTTGTACAATTTTCAAAAAAGTCAATTAAACTGCAGACAGAATTAGCTTCTTTGACGCATCTTGAAGTTGGTTCATTGCAACCATAATTAGTTCGATGATGGCGGACGAAAAATAGAACTGAAGTTCTAGTATTTCTTGGGGGAACACGAAAACCAAATTCATTTAAAAGAAATGAGCATTTAACTCGAGAATTTAAAATATCACGAACAAACATACATAATTGAAAAATATCTTCTACGAAGAGCGAGAGTATGAATTCCTAATAATAAGCACCTAGCATTATAACAAGGAATATCACTGTTCCAATAAATTAGTTTCAAAAAGGGGTACCTCGTTGATAAACCTAATTGTATTGTGTTGAATGTATAAATAAATTTGAAAATTGTAATTATTTCCGACTTTTCTTAAGTGAATCAGTGAACATCTTAACTATATGGTGTCTTTATAAAAGGGGAAATAAACTGTTATGTTATCAATCTCTTCTAAACTGTTGATTCGCATCCCGAACTCTGCCTTTATATTATATCGAATAAAGATAAAATCAAGAATATTTAAAGTTTCACGTTGGGCGCCATTTTTCCTTTAATAAAACAAATCTTGAATTTAAAGGCTATTTCTGGATTGAACATGAACCTAGTGACTAGAAAAAATGTTAGTTTCCAAAACTGATAAACATTAAAACAGGATGGACCTGATCAAGAGGTTTCGATAACGCGATGCGTAGTGCGTGTACCATCTTCTGAAAGTTTGTGTTCAAATCCCCGTCGAGGGCGAAATTTTTTTCGATTACACAGCAACACATAAAGGCTTAGTACTACTTTAATGAGTTTTATGATCGGCTTGGCTCCTTTGAATAGCTATAACTCCAGGCTATACACTTGGAATTAACGGGATTAGAAAACAACTGACTGAGTCAAGATTACAAATGGCGTCCTGTTCAGTAGTGTTAAACATTTTAGAAGTAATATTGATATAAGATTGTATTCATAAATGCTACTCAACACCGAATTTTCTTTTAAAGATTTAAGATGAGTTTGGTTAAAGCATATGTAGAATACGGATACTTTGCTTATTTAATAAAAAAAAGAGGCACCCAACGCCAAGTCTGTATTTAATTTACAATTTAAAATGAGTAAATGCCGAACACACATTCAACTGAGGAGTTCTTCTTTGTAAATTCGCCACCAAAGACGCCAACAATCAACTGTTCCAATAAGCCCCCCGAAGGCTACCAGCTACCCCGAGAAAGTGTTATGTTAAAAATGCATATTTTGTAAGAAAGGTGAAACAGCGTAGAAATTTTAAATTTCCGAAGAACAGAACTAAAACAGCGGGAGAAGAGTTATCCAAAAAATAAAAGTAAGGAAAATAACAGAAAACAGAAGAGGTTTTTGATCGAAGAGTCTAAAGGTCGAAACAACACTTGGAGGTTTTATAAAAAAGCCAAAACACTAGCTTTTTGTTTCGAGACCGGAAAGAAGGCTCTTCGAAACAGCGCAGATAGTTAAGTCATTGAAGCATTGGGAGCTGTATAGACGTATTCTTTTAAGAACTATCATTGCTATCCCTGCTAAGCTGTTATGCAACAGTCAGTTTGATTAGCAAGTTTCGTCCATCGGATCGACCATTGGTCAAATTTTCACACAATCGGAGAAAAAAATCACATAATTTCAACTCGAAATTAACCGTATTAGACTTCAAATACGAATATGATAGCATCCATCGTCATGAGCTCAGTGGTTTCTGAACTCAGGAAAATAAAAAACAGATTAAGCGTCTCTGATGAAGGTGGCGCAGAAGTTTAACATCCACCTCTGCTGGATGCGGTGCCACATCAGGGACATTTCAGGACATTTTAAAGCTAACAAATTCGTGGAATAATAATACCTTTATTGGCAAATATAGGTATTCCCATCGCTACAGAGAACAAACCTTAGGTGTAACAATATCACTATCTGCTTGGCGACAAAACAGATTTGGCCAATGCTGGATCTGCAGTGATCCATATGTTTTCTATCTTTAAACAGATCGCACATAGGATCCGTAATAAGTGTATTAAAAGGACACTGTTTGACAAAAATGCAAAGCGACTTAGTGTTTATTATCTCGATTTCGGCAGAAGCTGCATGGACGAGGAAGAGGCGAATCGATTCCTCACCTTCTCTCCATATGGGAGATTTCTACTCCAATGATCTTAGCAATCTGGCAAATATAGGTATAGGCAATCCAGCTCGCTTCATAAGGAGCTCCAAGTGGTTGAACTATTACGGAGAAAGTCTTCAAAATTCAATGTGGTATCACGATGGACCAAATCATGATATAAGTGTGTCATCTGTTTTCTGCTGATAGCCAGTTCAACCTAACCTAACTTAACCTGTGTCACATGCAACTAGGGTATAAAATTACAGAACTATTGCAGGCTTTCAGTAAGATGGTGCACTATCATGTAATTTCTTCAAACTCGATGTGCCACAGATAGTGTTTAGGACAAGCGCTAGCATGGATATGCTTTCTTTAACAGATATACCTTTTCACTAGGACGATAATAATATCATATCCCACTTCTGAAGTCCCGTAATAGAGCCCTTTACGGCGGTGGACGAGATTAAAGAACATGGTCGGATAATCTTATTGGTCTTCAACATGCTATCAAGTAACAGATCCAACGCCTTTTGATGACAACACCTACCTCGGAGTTTATATTATCTTTATGAATGACACCTTAGTAGATATTAAGCCAAGAACTGCCCTAAGAAGCCCTTGCTACTTCAGTTTGACAAAACTATTGGTATAAAAACTCACGCATAAGACGAAGTGCACGATCTAGTTAACAATTTTTATATTAAATCTACCAGTCCAAGGAAAGCTGCTACTGGGTTCTTTCGACAAAAAAAAATTCTTCGAATGGATACTGTTTGAGAGGAATCCAAATTGAGTAGATGATAAAACCGCAAATTCAATGGAATGTACCAAGATGTAGATGTAGTCCAAAAAGTCAAACAAATTTATTTTCGAATTAATGTACTTAACCACTTTTTGCCTTTTTTTATTAATATAACTCACCTCGTAATTTCCGAATACAATTGTTGGATGAGTTTCCTCGATAGTGGCAACATTCTTCGGTACACCTGTGAGAAGACATTTAATGTCTTATTCTCAGACTGTTCTGCCAATTCCAGCACATGATCTGCAAATAAAACAAAGTAAAAAAGTCGATTAGCTTCATTTTGTAAAAAAAAGAAGAAGCTGGATTAAGAGAAATCTTATAACAAATAAATCACAGTGCGTAGGTTTGTGTACCTAAACGGAATCCCCCGCAAAACAGCTAAAAAATAAGTTAAAAACAGCTTGTTTTCAGACGAGGCTTTTAGGGTCACAATTTTTACGACCACCTTCACCAAGCACAATAGTATGCATATATCTTTCAACACAGAATAAAGAAGTGCGGGTAGCTTCATCAACACTAGAGTTATAGGATGATGGCAGAAATCAATTATTATACGTTCATTTTCTGTCCGATTTTTATGGTTTCTTTTCGGCGTGTACTTTACATATTGCCATAAAAAGTTGGCTTAAAATATCTATCACTTCCAACAAAACAGTATAACTTATCAAATTTAACGAAGCGTGTGACTAAGTGATATTCAAATTTAGATCCCCGCAAGACTTAGTCTTCTTTTTGTTTGAAATATGTAGACGATAGACTGCTGGTCACAATTTCGCCGCCTCCTCCGCTTGTATCTGTCTACAAGTAAACGTATGGAAATGGAAATTTTACATTAAATCAATCGTTCTTCGATATGAAATAAAGTGGTACTTCATTATATTACAGCGGTGTCATGCTGTGGGCTTGAAATGCATTTTGCATACTATCGCATGCTGCGAAGATAACACAAAACCGGCTAATAAGCGGATTTCGCATGCGAATGCTAGTTTGTTTGTTTATAGAACTACTACAAATTATCGAAAATAAAGTGGCATGTATACACGATAGCTAATTTTTTATTTCTTGAAAAAGTGTCTTAATTAATGTTGACAAAGTTGTTTTCCAACAAACCAACAGCAAAAAAAAAAACAAGAAGGCAGCAAAATTTTGCAAGGAATTGCGTTGGTTGTTATGAGTGTGAAAAACATTTTGTTTGCAATTTCAAATTACTGTGTGTTAAACATTCACTAATTGAAAGATTGAATTCGTGTTGCAAATAAATATAAATAAAAAAGTCTGCAGAGTGGTCTAGAGAATGAGATCGCCATGAGTTCCAACAAACTTTGCTTCATTAAAGTTTGGTCTATGAAAGAATTCAGGTGATATATTTATCAATTCAAGTAATACAACGCCATTATTTATGATTTCCTAGTAAGTGGCGCCCAACGTTGGAAATGTGTTTGAACTAGAATGGGAACTTATATAGTTTATTTGTCTCGTTACTGGAATTCACTATATTTCATTCCCGGGGTCAACTAGATTGTCTGTACAATCACACCACTAAAGTCACCAAAAGAACTTTAGTATACAATTTTAAAGCACTTTACCATTGTCCTTGGAAGTCTCAAAGTTCAGTCAGCTTAGTGATTTTTTTTAATTCATGAAAATAAGTGTATTGAAGTGGCTGCGCAATAACGAAAAATACCAAGGTGAATTGGAAATCGGTGGTATTTAGATAGATCGGTTGGAAGTTCACATGGAGAATAGATTCAACTGAAGGGGTTTTTGTATGGTTACATACATGCAGTGTGCCTGCGAAGCTTCATATGTTGTAATATTCAAAAATTCATGAATAGATTCAACTTTCTAGAAGAAGAATATTCTATAATTGTATGAATATACTAAATTCTATCACCTTCTATTTATCTTTTTCAATCTTTAGTTTACACACAAAAACTATTTCTGTTGGAGTGTTTCCAATGTTGGGCGCCATTTTATGTCGTGTACGTAATTTTTAAGGTATCAAACACTTTCAATCAATGAAAATAAAATATATGTTTGCGCATAGTTGAACATTTCATTCAAAGAGTCAATTCCAATATTTCGGATCTAGATGGTTTTGTCAGGGTACTACGTGTTGCGAGGAAGTGACAAATCCTCCAAGAGTATCTCTTGTTATGAAAAAGTGCTGTTCATCTTAAGCGTTCGAACTCTCCAAAAAATTTAAGACGCCCTCAATTCTTGTCGACAACACACAGGAATGGTTAAGAATTGCAAGTCATACTGGACCTTGGTTCTCGTAGAGCAGCATAATTAATATTTACAAGTCTTAAGTATGAAGGTATCAACTTATTTGTTTTGATCGAATCGTTCAAGTTCTTTGTACGTAACGCAAGGTAACAAAACTCTTCTTTAGACGGTTTTCATTTATCAAACTCAAACTCTGTTAGAACTTAATAGAAGAGAATAAGAACAAGATTTCTTATGAATTCTTAAAGCGTACTTTCCAACGTCTTTTTCTTCAAAAAATAAAAAAAAAAACGTCTCGACTCCCCATAACCTTATATCTCTAATTAAATCTGGAAAATCGATTCAACTTCATTGAGTACACAAATTATTTTTAATTGCAATTTTCCATCATTAAAACCTCCTTTTTTTGTCTTTCTTTTATAAAGTCGCAGAGTCTATAAGTAAAGTAGAATTTTATCTTAAACCCACACCACATCTTCAACAACTTTGTGTTTGTACTTTGCTACTGGCTGGGCTGGTTGACTGATGATGACTTTTCTTAGCTTTACTTTGCTATTGCTACTATAAATGTCTACACGACGATGATGTCCTTAATGCACCCAAACCAAACCCTAGAGTCGCGGAGTTTCTTCTTTATATTTGTAATGTCGTTCATCATCATCCTCTTCATAAAAGCAAGCCCACATTTTCATGTAATTTTTTCCAATTATTTTCATCCTTTATATACGTGGAAAAAAAGGGATGTAAAGGATTTTCTTTTTTTCAGATTTTATCTCAATGAAACCTGGAGATAAGCACACGCACTTTTCTGTGAGATTTTTCTCCAAGATAAAAATATTCAATCAGACTTAAGACCTCATGACTCAAAGGCATAGACTATCGTTTTTATTTATAGAAAGTCCTACGCTGATGTTTTTGTTAATATTCTTTTCATTTGAAACACCTTATATTTAATTGGTTTAAATGGACGGATTCACACGACGACGCAGCACACGTTCTTGGCTCATTTGAATTTGAGTTTAAATGATAATTTCTTTGACACTAATGACCTCTATTAGATCTTCATTTGAAAATAATTAGGGATATTTGATTCTGCCATAGCCCCAGGGCTTCCTTTATTTTGAGAGTGGCACTGTCAGAAGTGAAGCTGTGATCACAAATTCAATAGCTTTCGATAGTAACCAATTTGTATCTAATATGATATCCCGTATATGGAAATATAAACACCTGTCTGATGATTTGCGTTTTGGCCTATAAACTTTTTAAAAAAAATAAGGAAAAAAACCTACCCAAATCAATTTTGTTTGTGGTTTAAACAGGTAAACGATTCCCAGCAATATATATGCAAATACAAACTGACCAAATAGTGAAATCCAAAAACACAATGGGGTATCCAGCTGCGCTGCTGGATTGTCACCTTCTGCGAGACATTTTTTTTGGGAAGCTGTTTTCTATTTTTTGTTACTAATTTATTTAATGCTCATTCCGAAATGGGAATCTGCGGGCTAAAAGGTCAAATAGGCAATATTTTGTTACGTCCATTCGGCAATTTTGGTAATAGAGGGCCTCGTTAGCGTTGTATTCAAATGTACATAAATGTCTTTAGACATTGTTTAACGAACCTGTAGACATAATGTTCGACTTGAACAAGCACCATAAAATTGTAGTTTTAAAATAAGAAAATAACTAAATTAAATGAATAGAATTCAGAAAGATAATTTCCCAGACTGAATCTTTACTTTCGAGATAAGAATTGTTAAAGCTTTAAAAATGACAGTTGATTCTCTTATATAAAGTTAAAAGTATATTACTTACTGTCAAAGTTACTGACAAACATCGTTTTTTGAAATGAAGTCATTCAGACCATAGGGTCGAAGCGGGACGGTAGTGGTATCATTCCGACGTGCTTGACCTTAAAGTATTGTTTCCTTCCAACTCAGTCACCTCACCGTTATGCATTCGAACACTGCTCTCGAGACCTACTTTGAAAAATGCCTTAAGTTTAAAAAAAAAATTGTTGCCACACTCTATATTTTAAAATGTCTGATAAGAAGCTGTTTGCAATTTTCAATTATATACGAGAACTATAGTTTAAATTTAAAATATAGACTTAAAATCAATGCAAGGCGTAACGCGGAAAAATTTAGCGCAAAGGAAGATCGGAATTCGTGTAAAAAATAAAAAAAAATCGTTCTAATCTTTTTGGGAAATTTTTACCGCCAAGTTTTGTTTCGAATCTTTCTAAATATGCCCTTGAATTAAATATTTAAATCAGTTAATAATCCCGCAAAAGATCATTTACGACATAATTTCGAACTGTTTAATTTCCCTCCGCTAACCATTGTGATTCAAAAATCCCTTTTTTTCTCAAAAGCTGAGCAAATTATTCATAGAAATGATAATCTATTACATTGAACTTCTCATACCGATTCTGTACGTTTCATTGAAAAATGTCATCAGCTCAGTAATGAAAGAAAAGCTTACATTAAGGGAAAATGTTATGCTAACTGTTGTTATCAGCCAAAGTAATGTAACTTAATTTATGGGATAACCACATAGCAAGGACAGATTTTCAAATTGTTATGTTTCAGCAGCTTTCAAAAGGCGTTTTTTTATTAAGTTCAGAATAAAGCTCTGAACAAAGTCCGAGCATGTCGAGCATATTCTGAACATCCTCTCAACCGTTTATGAAACACACCTGAACACTTAGTTGTCACCATTTTTTTTAAATTTGCATTTGTCAAATGTTTGTGTTGCGCATTTAACTCTGTCTGCTCAGTTGTTTTATTCTGAGATCATAGAGCGCACTCTGAACATGCTCAGAACGAAAAAAGAAACCATATTCCAAACTCATTCAGATTCTGCTCTGAACTAAAAATGAAAAACGCCTAAAATTACCAATGACATCCAGATGTCAAAATATTCATCAATAAGGTTTGCCATATCATCAGGACGACCATAGACTAATTCGCTAATTGGGCACTGGAAATGTTGGACGGAGATCCAACCTTTGTAGTGGTTTCTTAAAAAATAAGGTTTTATATAAGAAAATATTAAAACATTTTTAAGAAAAAATGTTGGTACGCCAATTTGAAGTTTTTATAATTGTATGAATAAAAATTAAATTTACAAAAAAAGGATTGAGTCGTTTTCGAGATATTGAATTTTCAAAAAACAAAAAATTGATTTTTTTTTTCAAAATTCAAAAAAATATTTTTCTTAAAGTTTTGAAATGCAATGTTTTTTAAACTTTTTAGAAGCTTTTCTCTACGAAATTTCATTAAAATCCGTTGTGCTAATAATGAGAAATTCAAAATTTTAAAAAATCGTTCTATGATAGGTACAGTCAGTAATATCTTGTTTTCAAATATTTTTTTTATTAAATTACAGATATTAAAAAATAATAGAAAGAAAAGAAATTTAAGCAAAATTCTCGGAACCGTTTTCGAGAAAAATACGATTTTCGAAAACCATTTTTTAACATTTGTATGGAGGGTACCGTTATTTTTAGGTAAAATGAATTTATTCTTCTCATATATTGTAGGTTTTTGAAATACATATTGAGGTTTAAAAAAAAAAATTGAAAGTTTTTTTTAAAAATCCAAAAAAAATTTTTGGAAAATTTGAATACACAATAATACGAGTATTCGAACTGCTGGGAAGCTTTAGCATAAAAAAATGATCAAAATCGGTGGTACCGTTTTTGAGAAAATCCAAAACAAAAAAAATGGTCCCAAGGGGGGTACCAAAACTACTTATTTTTTGAAAAAAATTTTCAACCATTACCTAGGTTTCACTAAATTAAATTTTTTGAATTTTTTTTTTAAATCGTTGGGACAGTTTTTGAGAAAAAAAAAATATTTATAAAATTTCGAAAAAAATCGTATGGCAGGTACCGTTATTTTTGGTCTTAAAAATCAAATTAAAAAACATCCGGGGGTAAACAATTAAAACCCATATCTACCAAGTTTGAAGAAAATCGGCCGAGCCGTTTAGCTGTAATCGAACAGACTTAATGTATGGGACAGACAGACAGACAGACAGAATTGTCAGACCCACTTTTTTCGTCTTCGCTATCACCGTAATGTCAACTTTGATCAAAATCTCGAGTTCGAATACTTTCTCTGGGGCTACTATAAGTTTTAAGTGCCAAACAATTTTGGACAAGCTCTAGCCCAACATTCAAGACGCAACTTCAATGAGTCCTCAAAATAAGGACAGACTCCTTAAAGCACAACTGCATAGTATTCCAAGCATAATGGCTTCAAAATAAAGCCATAATCAATTTTGTGTCTGACACGTTTGTTGTTTTATTTAAATTTATTTTCACATCGTCACCCTATACTTTAAGGACAATGCAGTAGTAGTACTGGATAACGAAGGTGAAATGAAACGTTCCTCTGTTAGACACTTTTTTTTGGCCTCGAATCGCATCAAAAAGAAGCTCAATCACTTAAGACACACAATAAAATCTTCAAATAGATAAAATTCAAAATGGCGTAAAAACTATTATTCTGCACGTCAAATCCTCCGAAAAAATAAATGTCAAATCACCCAAATTTGTTTTGGTGTATTGACATCTGTTTGATTTTAGGCTATTTGACATAGTGATTTGTTAAATAAGTGCATGGCAGCACCAATCTTAGGTTGCGCGTACAGTAGTGCAAGAAAGCGATGCGATGCGAGAAGCGTATGCGTGCGAGAAAAATATTTGCTTTGATTCTTATATAAGGGCGCACAGTGAAGCGATATTCAATGCGAGTGTTGCGAGTTTCTCGAATCCTTATCGCAAGCATCTCGTTCACAAACTGTTCTGACCACTTTTTCAATCGAGTTTGTGCGAGAAGGTTCATATTATTTGTTTTGTGGTTCAAAGAAAAAAATCAGTGCTTGTGTTGTGTGGTACAACTTTTTGATAATTTTGGTGGCAATAAAGGAATCAACGTTAAAACAACCGCACAAAATCGCGTTTACTGTGCGCACTATCTCGCATCTAATTCTCGCATCTCGAATCGCTTCTCGCATGGCGTCACTTTGTCGCACAACTCTCTGCGCAACCTTAGACGATGATGCAAGCGTTAAACATATGATTTTTTAAAGCCATGGGTTTCCTTTAACAATGATGATTGATCTGGATAGCAATCCGTCTATTCTTAACTTGTCTTGTTACATTTAAAATGGTAAAACTAAAAAGTCGCGTCAATTTATTTCAGATTTCAAACACCAAACAAATTTAGGCGCCATTTTCTCCTATAAAAGAAGAATTAAAAAGAAGAGCAATCAAAACTTACTGTTCTTTATGCCCACTACGTTTTACTTTGATTCATCTACGAGTAAAAGCAATAAATCAAGCTTCATCTCTTGATTAAAACATCTTAATACAAATTTCCAGACTTAAGTTTTAATTTATGGAATTCCTCCCTACGCTACGGCATGACCGGTACCTTTGTAGTTTATAGCACATCCAACAAATTTATGCAAATACATTTGCATTTGACTCCTTATCATTATACTTTAACAAATAGTAATAAAAAATGCATTAGCTGCATTCAATCAGTAGCTGACCAGAAATTTGTGGAAATGAATTCAATTTGACTAATGGGGACCAATTCAGTTTTTTTTTCAAATATTTCATAAAATGAATGAAAATGAGCTTGTCATTATCTCTTGTGTCAAGTTGATTGTAGTTGGAGCTGCCAACCTTTCAAAACAATCAATCATCTATAAATACTGTCACGCATTCTGGAATACATTAGAATATGACGTTTTCAACTACAAACATCGAGCCAGGGACAAATTGGAAGTAATGAAAATGTATGATCTAGTATCTGCTGCAAAAGCTGTTTTATTGCGTTCTACAATATTTGCTTCTGTTCCGTTCAATTCCGCTGATTCGTAATATTGTATTCTCTAAACTTGATTTCTATAAATATTCTTCGTTAAAATTTTTTGTAGCAAAATCGAAAAATATCTTTCTCAACTTGTGTGTTTTTTTTTGTTATATCAAATAGGAATAAAATCTTAAAGCAACAAATAAAAATCAAAAACACCGCGCAATATTTTATAAATATAAAAATGCGTAAACAAGAAAACAAAAATTAACGATCTCAGTCGTTCGGAATCATGTCTGCGGACGACAGAAGAGTGGCAGTGGACACATTAAACTGGTTTCTCTTGTCGTATCCGCCCGATATCGGTTCATTTTATGAATGCAGATTTAAATTTTAATTTCCCGCCAAGTGATAAACGTTGTTCATCATCAATCAATAAAGCTCAGCGTTATACAAATTAAATTTTTATGCATGTTGCATAAAAACAGATGTTTTGTGTATTCTTTATGAAACGTTTATCGTTTTAAATAAATAAATCATGCAGAGACAGATATAGCTCGTAACAGAAAATTGTGTGTGATCATTGATGATAGCACTTTGACGATCTCGATGAGTCATACATGTTCAGCGTTGATGGAGTGGACTCCATTTTGGGCAAAAGCAAAAAGAAGCCATTAAAAAAAAAAACAAAAAAAAAATAATGATGGTTCATTACTATTTTAAAAATAAATTCGCAACGATCGTAAACGATCATCATCATTTTCGATTTGATCATCGGCCGATCGACTGCGATGGAAGTGAGAACCCCAACAAAAGAACAAATGAGATCCATAAAAGATGGTGTCGATTCTGGCCAATGATTGAGTAATCAATGCAAATGAAGAGTGAGCATGGTTTTAAGATTAAACAACAAAACAAAAAAAGAATACGAACAACCAGATCATCAACTGAATAAGATTAAATTTATTTAAAAAAAAAAAGAAGAAAGAACAGGCGGAGGGAAAATAAAACACAGATGGTGCTGTGCAGATGCAGATACAGATTCTTACATGGTCTGCCGCCTTGGTCTTGATTATTTTTCTTTACTTGGGATATAAACACTTAAAGGGTTAGTCATGCATTCGTTATAGAAAATACTCGAATCCGAGATATTGATAAAATACAATATTACGATTTGAGTGAAAAACGATATTTTGTTCTGAAAATAACAAGTAGAAAGTTTTTATAATTCAATTTAACTACTATGTATATCGCAATATCGTAGTGTAAAATAAATTATCAAAGCGGCAAATTTGCCGTAAATTCCTCCATTTTATTGCCATTTATCACCTATTCGTGAAAAAAATTTAAAATCTGTCGTTATTTTCGTTATTAAAATAGTGACAAATGCAAGTATTGTTAATTTCTACCATACGTTTAATTTTACCATTATAGGTATTGACATGGCATAAACATGACTGACATCAGTTTACAGAGATGGGAAAAGGAGTATGGAATTTTAAATGAATATCAAGCCGGTTTTAGAGAAGATAATGTCTTTAATTTGTTTAATATAATAAACTTAAAAATGCATTAAAGGACGAAACTCTACTGCTTTTTTATCGTCTTCAAAGATTTCCAGTGCAGGACTTGAGAATATGAACTGCTCGCACTCTGTAATTTAAATCAAATTCAAACTTTTAGAAAATTTATGGAGAATGCTTCGGATCAACCACACTGGTCAGTTTGGTCCAATGGTCAGTTTACTGAACCAGGAACGAGACTGATGTTATCTTGTCTTATATTTTCATAATGCGCTCAAATATCAATAGGAGCTAGTAAATGAATTAAACTTTTAAATTTAGTTACAACATAAATAAAATAAAATAGAGTTTGTAAAAATGCAAAATAGTATGCGACACACGACGAAAGTCACTGTTATATTTTTTTGTTGAAGAAAATAACTCAAACATTATTTTCAGTTGTCAATTTGACTTGTCACACATTATTTGTAAAATTACCAAAAAAGAAATGTATTATTGTATATAGATATAAAATTTTGAATAAACACTACTATTACTACTAATACTACTTTAGAGCGGATTTATAAATTGACTACATACGAGTATTAATGTACAAATGAATGAAATGTCATTAAAACATTAATTATTTATTATCCATTATTCATTATTCATCATTCATCATTTATTATTCATTTTTCATTATTCATTATTCATTATTCATTATTCATTACTCATTATTCATTATTCATTACTCATTACTCATTATTCATTATTCATTATTCATTATTTTTTATTTATTATTCATTAGTCATTATTCATTATTCATTATTCATTATTCATTATTCATTACACATTATTATTTTTATACATTATTTCTTCCAATTTTATGGAAGAAATTATAGTAATTTACCATTAGTGAAAATGCCGTATTTTAATGGATCTACACGACCGATTATTTCTGCGACTTTATTTCTGTTTTATTTTCCATAAAACTCAATTACAGCAATGAATTACTAAAATAAACATAATGGCGCAAAATTTTAAACGATTTAGTAATATGTTAAAGTCATTTTAGTAAATTGCTAAGGATTTTGCTAATTTTAAACGATTTTAACATATTACTATCTCTTAACATTTTACTAAAGTTAAAATCACGCACTGGCCTTTTTAACTTTTAGTAATTTGTTAAATCCATATGACTTCTGTCATTTGCCTAGAAAAAAGTTTCTTGGCAATTTATTGTGAAAGAGTTAAATTGTGTTCTTTTTGTGTATGATTGTTGAGCATCCAGGTTCAGAGCAGGATCAGACGCTAATAGTGCATACAATCAAAGTTTAGGAATCGCGTTTACCGCGACAGCAGGAACTATTGATGAGGAGTCGTCTTTTTCTGAGGGTGAATTTGCTTCCGATAGGAGATCTGATTGAACTCTAGGCGAACTCGAAGCCGGACAATTTTCTTCCTCCGTTAGGGATTGTGTTATTGGTTCTGCTGATTAATCAATTCCAGCCGAAGCCACCGGATCGGTTTGCTCATTCAAATCGCTTGGGCTTAGTCTTCTGTTTCTCTTTCCAGTCATATCTTCCGCAGTGTCTTAAATTCACTTTTGAGTAATGGTTTCGGATTTGACGGCTTCCTTTTAGACATAATTGCCTCACTTCTTCTCAGGATAGTCTTCCAGTCTACATCTATTAAATAGTTGTGTCCTTGATTCGTCAGCGTCGATTTTGAAACCAATATTTCAGAGAACACCTCACAAAAGGTTGTTTAGGAAGTCTTCCATTTAAGGAATTCCATTGAATATTTGTTCTCTTTTTTTCATTAATTGAATATTCAAATCCAACACACAAACATAAACGGTGATAGTAGGGAGATTATTTTGAACAAAATTTATATTTTAAAACAACAAAGAACCACGGCAAACGACACAATTCTCACGACAAATATACGAAGCACAAAATAAATTGTAGGCTGTCACTTTGACTTCTGACAAATTATCAGATTTAGTTTTGTTTGATTCGTATTTTTTCACGAACTGTCATTGTTTGGAAGTGTTCAGATGTACCATTTTTAATAAAAGGCAATTAGTAATTTACTAGTTAGTAAAACGAAAGAAAAGGTTTAAAATTGTCAAAGAGTTAGTAAATTGCTAAAAGTTTAACAACTTGCTAACTAGTAAATTGCTAAGCCCTTAATAAAAGGTTGTTTAAAATTTTGCGCCAATAGTTTTACCAGTTTAATCATTTCTAAAATCTGACAAAAAATCGATACTAAATGGTAAGTATATGACGATTTGTCTGTAGTGTAAATATAGAATACCTACTGTTGTGAGCAACTATGAAACATAGTTTACTTGAATATGTCCGCTGCTTTACTAATAATTTACTTGCTAATTAAATTTCTATTCAATGACATTTTACGAAGGAGATACCTGGGTTAGATAGTTCTTTTTATGACTGCCAACCTTTAAGAACAGCGCTTAAAATTTTAATTCCTATTAATAAAAAAAAAAAACTTAACTCATTTCTTATATCCAACCTAACTATACCGTGTAGATAAGCAGTTAAATGGCAAGTTAAAATTTCTTATTAATAAATAAAATTGTTCTAGGAAAGTTGACTGATGTCTAATAAAAGAACACTCTGTTTAAGATTTTTTTTAATAATTAAGTTTGTCCAAGGGTTTAGCTTGTCATTTTTAAGTTGCATCAACATGAAAGGCAAATGATTTATTAAACTTAACAAAGAACCTCACCGCATTTCAAAAGTGGCGTCTTATACTTACCCCTACGATCCCGAAAAATAGTGTTTATAAAAACATACTATACACAACATTTTGTGAATAGAAAAATGCAATTCCGTGACTTTCATTTTTGACAAACTTGACTAAACTATACTATTCAGTATTATCTTAACAAAATTTAAATATTTTTCGTACGAAAATTAACGAATTAAATATTTCTGTTACTTTATCATCCGCTAAACCATTTTCTTCGGGGAGCTGACTAACTGGCAGTTACTAGAATGAATGAAATTGAAAAATTGAATGAAACTATAATTATTCCGCGTATCTTAGGCGTATAGCGATTCATCTCTTGTTGACGTTTACAAATATCAAAGTATAATTGACATTTGCGGCTATTTGCAAAAATTAGAGCATCTTTCGATAGAGTGACAACTTTTGCGCCACCTCGTGGGAAACAAAAAATTGTTCTAACAGAAATTCGGTCACGTCAGAGAACCAATTCTAGTGACTTACAATTCTTAACCATTCCCGAGTGCCTGTTATTGATCGATATGAGTGCAGGGGACCTTCAATTTTGTCGAGTAGGAACGTCTAATGTGAGAGATACTTTTTATAACAAGAGATACTGTTTTTCTATTTTATTCACCTCTTATTTTGTTTTTTTTTCATCTCTAGGAATATTAATAAGTTTTAATTTTTAAAACCTAATTACTGAAATTTTTCAAATTGTCACTTGCCCCAAAAGCAACTACTTGCGACCGAGTTGTGTACTTTCATTTAATGTTTTTTTTTTATTAAACTGATCTGATGCATCTGTGGCTGATTGCAGAATCTCAAGCTAAATCGCAGATGTACATCGCATCAAGTGTATTTTTCATTTTTTTATTTATTTTATTGCATTGGTTTTTTCTTTTAGGTATTTTGTTTTTTATCTAAATTAAGAAAATTGACGTAGGTATGCAAGACTTTAATTCTTTGCCGTATACCGCTTCACGATGAACTCAATATATTTTAATGTCTTTTTTTGTTGTATGGTTGTTATTGTGGTTGAAAGTATTTATTTTTGTGTTGTAGTTTTTTATCCAAATATAGAATCAGGAGTTGGTGCTAGACTATATTTTTTTTATGTTGGTGGGTAAGCTAAGATAAGTTGATATATGGTGCATTGTTTTAAAAAAGTTCTATGAAAGAGTTAGAAGTCGTAGTTTTTTTTATCATTTTTTTTTTCATTTAGTTAAATAAAGAACGTACACACATCAGTAAAACTACACGTACGTTGAACCCTATATCCTTCTGCATGCGAAGTATGTTTTTGAAGAGCTGTAAAGAACTTTCTAGAACGATCAGCTCTTCACAGTCGACTATTCAACGAATGGTGTCCAAATGTGAGACGTCCAGTTCGGTATCAGTTAACAAACATTCGAATGTCAAAGGAACCCAAGAATGGCGAATTTTTCATCGAGACTTATGTGTTTACCCGTACAAGATCCAACTGACTCAGAATCTCAAATAGATAACGCCGTTTGTTCGCTGATTGATTGGTTCGGAGCATTTGGAAGAGAACCTCAATTTTCGGCGAAAATTCATCTTAAGTGACGAGGCACATTTTTGGATGGATGGCTGTGTTAACGAGCGAAATTGCCGTATATGGGAAGACACAAGACCACACGAGGTGCATCCTCAAAAAGTACCCTTTGCTGAAAATTTTGGGCCGGGTTGCGTCATTGGTGGATGAAGTCGACGTTTGTTAGGTGGTCGCTGAAAAAAAAAAACAAATAAACTACAATCGACCGATGCCCTAAAGGTAAACATAACACAGGTCATCGTTTAAATTCAGTCGGATCTATGCGTAAGAAAATTGAACTACTCGAATCAGTGCCAACGTCAAAAGCCAAGGCGGGAATTTGAACGATGTCATATCGCATACAAAATGGCATACATGGGCCTTTCAAATAAAGAAAGAATTTTGTAAATACCTCACACACAGCTTGTTTTATTCCTTTTCAAAATTTACCCGCCCTTATTAGTTATACACCAATTTACAACATTTCTAAGATCTTCCTGAAGAAGTCTACATTCATTAATGTTTTCAAATACTTTAAATCTAAAGATTTATTCGCATACAATTCTTAATGTACATAAGAACATCATTTAAGAAATTAAAGAAAAGAATAGGCTCTAAATGATAACCTTGAGGAACTCCATATTGATTAAAAATAACCATTGACATCCTTTCCTTTTCACCTCTTCGCAATAGTCAGTACCCCAGAAACATGTTTTTTTTATTAAATTTCATCAAAATAGTTTGAGTCGTTCAGTTTTTGTTGAGTTACTGTGTCTCTCATATAGACTATCATACACTGGGCGTAAAAAAGACATTAGGTTTCGCTTGATTATATAGGCCAATATTGTCTTTCTGTAAATTTTTTTCCAAATTCAAATCTTCTTTTTTACTCAAATTTAAGTTTACAAATTCGAAGACACTGGCTCTGTAGCAGATTTCTTGAGACGCATCGAACATTGAAGTGTACACTCTTTGCACCTCTCTCCTTATAGAATTCAACTAACTTTAGAGTTAAAGCCACCTGGTGGTCAATTCTCGATCTGTGCAGTCATGAAGTGATAAAAAAAATATCATTTCAGTTATCACAGGAATTTTTCATTTTATCATTTCATGAACTCGCCTTAAGCGATTCTCGAACACACCCGATAAATAGCTGTCAAATTGTGTACTAAAGACGGTGTTCACATTGGACTCACTCCGCCGACTTATTTTGACGTCTCTGTGTTTTTTCTCATTCGCACTTCATGGTAAGAAAGAGACGAGAAAGTGAGGCAGGATTTTCAAAACAAATTGAAAATTAATGGATTTTTTTTGACATTTGTGTAAGTGACATAATATGACACGCGAAGGTACAGTGTATCACAAAAGTAAGTAAGCACTCACTTAAAAAAATTATAATCAAACACTATTTGGAAACTAAATCGGAGTGTGAGAATGGTAAAATTCTTAACAAAAGTCCATCTTCTATACACAAAATAATAACCAAATAAAATAACATTGGAAGTTTGCAAAATGAATCTCGATCGATGACAATGACAAGCAGGAATGCCGTATTATTGTTAGGAAAGTGAAGAGGAATTCCAAAGTAAGCCCATCAAAGATATCAGTAGAAATAACCAAAGAAACAGGTAAGTCATGTAATCCTCAAACTATTCGACGAGTGCTCTCCCAATCCGGTATTAGATATTAGAAAGAAAATTTAAATAAGTAAAATAAATCGCCAAAAGCGGTTCTTCCTTGCAACACAGTTGTTTTATTTGAAATGTTACTTTTTAGTTCGAAATACATATCTGTGGTGTTTATTAGAAACATGATAACTCCGTAAAATAATTTGCATGCTTACATTAACTTTATATCGAGCTCGAACCTAAACGGGTAAACCGATTTTCTTAAAATTTGGAACATAATTTTTCAAAGAATATTTTAAAAAGTTTTTAAAATTTGAAGAAAATCTGTCAACAAGTTTCAGACCTAGCTCAATGCAGAGTGAACGTAATAACGCAAATTATTTTATGGACTTATCATGTTTGTACCAAACACCACAGATATCAATTATAGACAAAAATATTAAGTTTTTTTTTTAACATTACTATCGATTTTTTTGAAGAAAATGATCTTTAAACTAAGATGTGTTTACTTACTTTTGTAATTCACTGTATATTTGTAGTGGCATAGCAAATGGCCAACAATTATGACAACTACATGACGTCAAAGTGAGTCTGGAGTGTTCACACTACTTTTTTGCCTGAACACGACAGGGTGGCCTTACATCAAAATAAATCGGTTGAGTAAGTCCAATGTGAACACCGTCAAAAAAGTACTAAAATCTGTCAATTATCTGTCATAATTGTATCTTGTTTTTCGGAAAAGTTAAGATACTTAAATATCTTTAATTTTTTGTTCTGCTTATGAGAATATTTTCGGGATTAATTATTCAATTAATAATAATTTATGATAGACGTCGCACTGAATAGTATAATAACTTGTAGTAATAACTTTTTTAAAATCTTCGAAAGAATTGAATAAACTCTGATTGGGTTTTTGAAAATTATCGTTTGTATGACCCATTTTCACAAAACACTTTTTGAAGCAATAAAGTTTTTAAATCGGTGAAAAACATCATGCAAATGTGCTCTGTTATCCATTATATAAAAACATTTTCGAAAAGGATGAAGGTGTAACCGAAACGGTCAATTTTTATTGCTAAATAGCCAATTTTTAACATCTCTGAAATCGACCATATCCAAGTGCAAGTAAACATTTCTGGATGAGAAGTGTATTTGTCCATATCAGCCATTGCAAAAGGTTCCACAAAAATGTTGAATAAATCAATTTTTTATGTATGTTTTTTGAATTGACAATCTGTCATTTCAAACATACATCTTATATGTCAGCTCATGCTTAATAGAAGTTAAAATTAAAAAAAAAAAAACAAAAAATGCAATTCCCACAATGGCAGTTGAAGTTTTTCAACAAAACCCAACAAACTAACCACAAAAACAAGCCCTTAAAGTTTATTTTTTTTTTTTGGGAAGTTGACAGTTCCATTAGTTTTATCTTCATTTGCCTTAAATACTTCAACTAAAAGCACTTTTTTCGTAAAATAATAATGCAAAACTGCATATATATTCGCCTCGTAAATACCTTTTCTATATCACTGAAAAAAATCCCTAAATTTATGTCAAAAATAAAATTAAAAAACTAAAATCAATTGAAAGCTTTTTGCAACACAACTTTGCTGCTATGTTTTATTTAGTGTTTTTATTCTTTTGCTCCTTTGGTGACAATCGCACTAACACTTGACACTTTTTACGGGTTAAGTTTTTTTTTTTTGTGTTTGTTAACCTCGCGCAATAGTCTGTCTGTCTATCTTTTTAACAATAAAAATGCATTAGTAGGTATCAGGGTATGTACAAGAGTGTGTATGGATTTGTTTACTGGCACTCCAGAAATCAGGAGACCGCACAAACAGAGGACGCAGCGTAAAGCAATTTCGACGACCAACCATCCACAACACCACATCATCCGACCTCATGTCCATTTTAATTATTCAATTCCAAGAGCATGAAATTTGTTTGGAAATTTATTTCGCTCCTTCCTCAACCCCATCCCTTGGGGGTTCTATTAACTTTTTTCTGTTTTGTTTTTATTTTTCTAAAAACAGCGAAAACGAGAGCAACTAAGAGTTCCTTTTTTAGCTTATTCCTCTGGGAAGCACAGCACAACAACCATCAGCAGGACCAGCCATACATAGTTGTAGAGTGTATAGATGGAATGCAAAAAGAGTAATAAAATCCCACCACTAGTGCCTACACATTCACGAGGACCTGATGTTGGTGTGGTGAAAATGAAGGTTTATGTTCTAACAACTAACATGTAAGGAAAAGGCGGTTTTATTAAAAATGTACTCCATATATAGATAGAGAGACCGGATAGTACGACAGGTACGTGTTCACAGCTTATGGAAACAAAAAACAAGAAAGGATTACCATGATGCCAACCTATTCCTATACCTACCAGCTACCACTCCTTACTCGAGAGTAAATCTGTGGAAGGAAAAGAGGATCCAAATGCGAATGTATGTTTTGGAATGGGAACGTTAAGAGTGGGAATCAGAAGACCCAGATCCAGAACAAACGACCGACCCAACACAGAACCCTATACCATCTTTTTTGAGAAAATATGTCGAAGAACCAGTATTTGTGCATTTTATTCGTCGGCCATGCTTCAACAGGATTAATATCTTTTTCTCTTTCGATTAAATTCGTTTTTTTGTGTTCTTCTTTTTTGTATGTGGTGCTGCTGGGGGGAAGGGGGGCTATAGTCTTTTTAATACTCTTTTTTTTTGTTAAGACTTATATCCCTGAAGCATAACTACATATTCCCACGCTTAAACACCACACCACAATAATCGTTCCAACACACGGCCCACTAGGTTTTTTGTGTGTGATGCTTGCTTTGCTGGCTGATGATGGCCTTTTTGCATTCCTTTGGCACCATTCACACACAGAGGAAGACAAAGGATGCCCCCAACAATAAAAAAAAAACCCAAAAAGAATGATGAGTTTTGGGTTGGACATAAAATAAAAAAAAATCGTTTTTTTTTTTGTGCGAATATGTCGCGTGAACTTGGATTTAAAAATCTTTCTTTCTGATCTTGCTTTTTGAACTTTTAAGCTCGATCAAGAAATTTCTCAATTCGCCAAATAAGATATGATGAAGCACGTGCTGTTTTTTGTTGTTGCGATAGACAAAAGTGGTCGCAACACAGTATCATTTTCAATCATTAAATACTATTGAACTCATTTGTTTTGTTCTTAAAGCTGAATAATCGTGCGACCGAAATCGAAATTGGATTTCAAGCATAATGCTAGTTATTGTTATTGCGATTTTTAGCAGCTTAAGCTATTCGAGAAAGTGGTCGCAACCCACCATATGCTTGGAACCAAATGCGATCAATCACGTTCATGTGTTTTATTTTTTTGCGATAGATCGCAAGTGCGTCATCAGCCTTGGTTAGGAACTGAGTTAACGATTTAAAAACTGTGGCCGTAGCAAATTTTGACAGAATTTGCTTTTATCAAGGAAATACCAAAGTAATCGCAACGATTAATAAAATGTATTTGTTAAAGATTAGGCTGAGAACCAATTTGCAATTCTTCTGCTTGAATAATCGCGTTTGCAACAATTTATTGACACACACTGACTTACGATAATATGTCGCGCGATTTTTTATTCTCAACCAAAGACAACAAGCCGCCAGTGCATTCAGGATATTTCATTCGATTTGATCTTTGTAATTTTGCGACAAAAAGAACACGTGATAAAAAACCGCAAGTGTGAAAATGCCTATTTCCTGTTGTATCTACGATTTTTTAGTACCTTTAAATTCAACTCGTATGTGTTAGAAAATGAAGTTCTAGAATATTAGATTTATTTTAACTCGTGACAATCGTATTACAGACTATACTCTGTCCAACAAAAATTGTCAGTACAGCTTTTTCTAAAGCAGTGGCGCCTGATGACCCTCACTACAATGCGTTAGGAAAAATGCCACTAAAAAAAGAGCAAGCCACTGAATTTTCTTAAAGAATTGTTGTTGTAATTCTTTGCAAAAAGTTGTACACCCCAAAACGACCGTCGTATCCCACTGCTGATGAGACATGAGATACTGTCAAGAGTGTCAACTGTCAAGTGTCACTCAAACTCAATACGATCGTGCGCTCTTTATCTACATCAAAACAGAGTTACCATTATCATTCACAATTGCAAGCAAGGAGCTTTTTCGGTGGTTTTTATTAAGGAGCTTTTGGGATTTGAAGCTTTTGAGAACACATTTTAAGAAGATGAGTATGTTGAGTGTTGTCGTATTGCTTTTCAACTTAAAAAAAAAAAAACGCGCCTATTATCTTACCGCTTGGTGTTGTGGGAAAAGGTAAATTGAATATTGTTTTCAGTCGTTTTGAATCGGCAGACGGTAGCCCTACGAGTTTTTTACTCTAAGTTGCGGCAATTTATAATGTAAGCTACGGAATCCCTGTGAGAGCTTTAAAAGGCGACACACTTATGAATGGCAATGCAACCAGAATGAGAGACAAAGGTCCTATCTTCCCTGTACTGACAATTTTTGTTGGACAGAGTATAATTTTCAGTCTCCTAAGTGACGCAATTATTCGCATTCAAACTCAAGAGTTTTATTTTTTGCGGTAAAAAAGTCGCTAGACGTTCATAAGCTTTTGTTTTGAAAAACTTTAAATTTAGAATTTATGCTACTTTCTCTTTGAAGCTGCTTCAAAGGAGCTGCGTCGAAGTTATTCAATGTCCCCACTTTTCGATATGAGTTTTCCCGGAAACATTACTTTAACCGGGTCTATGGTCACTCTAGCACGTGACACTATCACATTGGAAGTTTATCATCGAGGTATTGTCTTGAAATTCTTGTAAGTCTGGTACCAAGTACTCGCTTTTGTTATACTAAAACCCTGTTCCCGTCGCGTCAGTAGCACAGTGCGTACTCCACTCCCGTGTGGGGTTCCACGTCGAATAAACTTCCGACAAGGGACGTGTCGAACAACATATCGCCCGCCTCCCCGCACAATGCGTTTTCGAGAAATAGGTTGGGAAGTCGCCAACACCCTTTTGTTAAGGAGCGAATGAAATTTTATTTATTAAAAGAGCTCGTAGATTAAAAATATATAATTTAGTACAACTGTGTACTAAAAATTTAATTTTGGAGTGATTTTTATTAATACTATATATAAAGGCCAATTTATGTTCCCGTCGGTAGTACAGATTATATTTATTTTCAAAGTATAAACAGTAAGTGCGTACTCCACTACCGTGTGGGGTTCCACGCCGAATAAACTTCCGACAAGGGACGTGTCGAACTACAAATCGCCCGCCTCCCCGCACAATGCGTTTTCGAGAAATAAGTTTGGAAGTCGCCAACACCATTTTGTTAAGGAGCGAATGAAATTTAATTTATCAAAAGAGCTCGTAGATTTAAAATATATAATTTAGTACAACTGTGTACTAAAAATTTAATTTTGGAGTGATTTTTATTGATACTATATTTGAAGGCAGTACTAAATTCTTTTGTGACTTTAACAAATATCTACATTTAAAAGATGATTTAGAGTCAAAATTAGATAAAACCGTTAACCTTCTTTTCACAACTACAATAATTGGCCTTTAAGAACGAGTTGAAAAACAAAAAAAGATATTTTTTTTTTCAATTTGGAGCCTCAGCTTCAACACTCATCGTTATAGATTGGGTGGCAACTGGGGTTAGCCCAAAGATGGGTAAGGGTTCTTCTCTTAATAAATTGTAAGGGGCCAAAGGGGAGTTTTTTCTCAATAAGTTTTCAGAGTACAAAGTGAAGGGGTTTTTATTATGTGCATGCTGGCTTAAAGTATCTATGTAGATACCTATAGAAATGGTCGGTGGTTGCTTCTTTTTCGAAGCACCACACCATCCTGTCAACCGTCCCACAACGACGAAGATTGGGTTTTATTTTTCAGACGATATTAGGTGTTAGGAGTTTTATTTGGATTCAATTTGAAATAATGACAAAGAGGGCGGAATTTTGCTGTCTCGGAGGCAAGAGAAAAACTCTACAAAACTCATCCTTGAGAAAATAAAAATAAACAATAATGATGATGATAAAGCTAATTTAAAACAAAAATGAGTAGGTGTCTTCGGGGGATACCTAAAATAAAGGATACAAAATGACGAGGGTCGTCTTTTGCTTGCTGCCGTGGTTTGGAGGAGCATTTTATAATGTTAATGATGGAGGTTCAGTAGTTTTATTTGAAGAAAGAAAAAAAAAACATAAATTTGAAGTAGGGAATTCTTTAAAATGAGTTCTTCTACGAATACTTAAGTATTTTATTCCCATGATGAAAAATGTCAAATAATCTGAGAAAAACATACAAAAACTTTAATAAAGAAGCCAAACTAAGAAAAAAAAAAATCATCGTCCTGCATTGAAACTTTAACTTTCTTTAGAATCTCTCTTCAAATGCAAAAGTGCGCTCAGTGAAATATAAGATTCAAGGGATAAAACTGTTGAGATGTACTTTAAAATATTATACCTATACAGTTGCATATACATATATTTGTGTTTTTTAACATTAACAAAAGGGAAACAACAGTGTAGCTTTTTGCAGTTGGTTTAGATTTTCTCTTCTTGGGGGTATTTCAGAAGAAAAAGTATATTCTCCGGAGTAAAGTATTTGAAAAAAAATATTTTTTTATTTTGAAGGATTCGAGATGAAGCTAGTTTTTTTTTTGTATGTAGTTTCATGAATTTCTTGTCGTGTTGACTATTCAAAGAGCCATCATCAACCCTCTAGTGAACTGCATTTTTTGAATTTATTTTTGAAGAGTTTGAGCACTAACCTAGTATACTCGTATTTTTTGCAGTAAGAAATGCTGTTCTAGTTTGGGTCATGTTTCAGTATTCACAGGTTTTGCATTCGGATGCCACATTCATTGTATTGATTTAATTTTTTTTTTAGCTTGAGGCTAGAATATTAGAAAGCTGTGGACGTACTATGTGTATTGGAATTTGTTATGTGAAACTAATCAAATTGAAATACTAATGGACATACACAAATTGCTTTTAACATGGAATAATACTTTTGGAATATTGGTCACTTTATTATAAATTGAAATGAAAACTGTATTTATTTTCTTAAAAAAAGATGAAAAAAGTAAAATTTAGGCGAATATAAATGAATAAGGTATGTGGTTTAGCAGGCATAATATCAATTTTAATTTAATAATTCCGGTACTTTACTTTAAATTCGAATATTTTAAGCAACATAGCTTTTAACGGACCGCACCATCATGGCTTCACCCGCGCCGTATTCTAAACTAATTGACCGAAATCCAGAATTATTTCCAAATTCCATTAGATTTTAGATTCATCATTTACACCTAACATAAGTTAAATTTTCTAAAGTTAGATATCGTCCCCTTAGTGCCAATAAGTTGACCATTCATGCAAAAATGAAAAAAGTTGGGAAATCATATTTACATGTTAATTGATCTCGTAAAATTAGAATTTTTGGTTTCTGAAACAAAAAAAATTATTTGTAAATTTCTTCCTAATTTTGTTTTTTAAGGTGACTTTTACATTTGGCACAATAAAAATTACTTTCCTTGAAGAAATTAAAAAAAAAACACATTAAATTTAAAATACAGTAGACGTCCAGTACAAGGAATATTATTTTGATTTCATTCACTGTCTAACGCGTTCCTTATATTGATCGATTTTGTATCTTTTTTTTTATTTTTAAAAAGTAATTTAAAATTTGTTTATTCAGACGTTTTTATTTAACGTTAAATTAATTAACAGACACCTTTCATAATTTCGAAATCATTTCACTTTAAGTAAAATTGCCAACAGCTGTCATCTGTCACTTCTCAGTTGGCAAATACAAAACTATTTTATTTATGAAGTTTTTTGACTGCTATTCAAATTTTGTGTGTAAATTTTACTAAAACAGATTTGAAACAATATTGTAATGAAAGCTTAATAAAGGGTGGTTAAATTTTAAGGGCCGATGTTGATTTTGAACAAACACAAATTATTGTCATTTCTTTTTATTATGATAATATGGTATGGTTCAATTATGTATGGAACAAAATATCGGCCAAATGGCCGCCGCGACATCGGCGGCACACCTCCATCCGATGGTCCAAATTTTCGATGACGCTGAGGCATAATTGAGGTTCTCTGCCGTTAATGTGCCGAATTATCTCATCCTTTAGCTCTTGAATTGTTGCTGGCTTATCGACGTACACCTTTTCTTTGAAATGACCCCAAAGAAAGAAGTCCAACGGTGTCAAATCACATGATCTTGGCGGCCAATTGACATCGCCACCACGTGAGATAACACGGCCATCGAATTTGTCGCAAAAGAGCCATTGCTTCGTTAGCTGTGTGGCAAGTGGCACCGTCCTGTTAAAACCACATATCGTCCACATCCATATCTTCCAATTCGGACCATTAAAAGTTCGTTATCATCTCACGATAGCGAACACCATTCACAGTAACTGCCTGTAACAGTCACTCTTTGTGGGTGCATTTGTTTTTCGACAATCACTTTTGGAATATCATTCGCCCAAATGCGGCAATTCTGCTTATTGACGAATCCACTGAGGTGAAAATGTGTCTCATCACTGAAGATGATTTTCTTCGAAAATTGATCATCCACTGTTGCCATTTTTTGCCACAATTCTGACCATTGACAACGCTTGAAATGGTCAAGAGACTTTAGTTCTTGAGTCTATTGCACCTTGTAAGCGTGTAAATGCAAGTTCATCTTCAGCCACACTATCGCGAACAGTAGCAATATTTTCTGCACTACGAGCTGTACGAGCTTATGAAATCGTTCAAGCCCATTAGGAACTGATGACGCTGCATATGTGGTTAAAAGATTTCTATCAAACTATCGACTTGATAAACGTACCCTTTCTACATCGTTGCAGCTGGTCTAACGCTTTCTTGTCGAAGGAAATTTGGAAAAGATTTTTATATCTGTCTTGGTCGAAGTATTGTTTCAAAGATTTTGATTTGGAGAATAAAATTTGTCCAAGTTGAATTTAACTTGAAGTGACCAATGCAGATACATGAAAATCTACACTTAATTTTTTTGGAAAAATTTAATATTCCTGGAGTTATTGGATGCATCGATGGGACGCAAATCAAGTTCCAAAGCTATTCTATAATATAAAATGATATTTTTGATTTTTTATATAATAATTTCACAGAACTAGATCTGGGAGCCAATTCCCGATCTATGAAGCTGTGAAGTTATAAATTTTATCTCACGAGTAAAAATGAAATTTCAAATGTCAAATTTTTATCATATGATAAATTAAAATTTTTAAATCACAGTCAAATCATTTGATGAAGATTTTTTAATGATGACAGCGAAATATTAACGTGGACCAAAGGCGCTAGAGATCCAAAAGATTTTTTAATAGATTTTCTTGAAGAAAGGCCAGATTTGCCCACCGACAAGTAAATAAGTAAAGATAATAAAACAAATAAATATATTACTTGTCTGTTGGCCTTGTTTGTTTGTGAGTTGCTTTGTACCGGTTCTCTCCCTAAGAGTTAGCTGATAGAAATGAAGTCATCAGCCACGACTGCAATGGATATCCGCTGTACCCTAATAGCCAAAAGTTTCTTTCTCCTCCGTTGTACATATTTCAAAAAGGTGGATTTGACTATTGAACGTCGCCAAACATAGGCATCGTGGGCTCTTCCTCCGTGCTGACACTTTGATGTGGGTGCCATCAAATAATCCTATCACGCCGAGGAAGCAATGTTGTTCATAGAATTTTGCTTTTATCCCTAAAAATGCATCCCTCGTAGGAAACTTCACATATCTGCGTGCTATTCTATTCATTCTGGGACAATGATGACAATTAATCTTGTCCAACAGTTTGTTGAAAACTATCCGTGGCAAAAAATCGCAAAACACTAAACACTTTCCCATGACAAGGAAGCGCATTTATACGTTGAGTATAATTTAGGAATGGCTTCCATGCATAAGTGTTTGGCGAATTTATTCACAATCATTACACACTAGCGATTTCGATCCCGGATGAAGAATTTGATCCCTGTCAAAGAAAAATCGATTTTTTTTTGTGGAACGTAAAATCTGGTGAGGAATCAAAATCTCCACACAAAAATTGATTTCTCATGTGTAAAGGAAATCAACATTATGTCGATTTCCTTTACACATGAGAAATCAATTTCTGTGTGAAGATTTCGATCTCTCGACAGATTTCACGTTCCTTTACACCAAAAAAATCGATTTTTTTTTGACAGAGATCAAATCCCTCGAATCCGTATTTGGAGAGGGATTTACATGTATACGAAATACGCACACCAAAAGAAAAAATTTGACAAGGGATCGAAATCCCTAGTGAGTAAAGGAAATCGACATTACTTTTCAGAAAAAAAAACCAAAGAACACTCAAAAATGACAGACAGCTGTCAGGATTTATTATTTAGTACGCTTTAGTACTTTTTAGTAAACTTTGAATACTGTCTATCATTAGCAGTTCGGGAATTGCATAAAGCGTGTTCATGAAATGATAAAATGTAAAAACTCGGTGAAGATCAAGATTATATCTATTTTCAACTTCACAGCTTCACAGATCGAATTTAAATCACCTGATAATAGAAATCACGGAAATTAGCATCAATTTCACTTCGAAAAAAAAAATCGATATCGGTAAAAGTGAATTGTAGAACATTACATTTTATTTTGTATCGATTTCAATTTGTAGAACATGGCTGCAATTTAAAATAGATGATCGTCGTGCCCTTTAAGTTTAAAAGTTTTGAAAAGTACTTAAAAAAAAACAAAATCACAGATGTCAAATCAAGTTGAAATTTCAAACGGAAAGATGGTCCTGCCACACAGGGTTGCGAATTTTTGAATTAAAAAATCCTTAAGTCATAAGTCTATAGATGACTTGTGAATTAAAAAAATTTAATTCATAAGATATTTGGTGACTTATGAATTAAAGAAAAATTAATTCACAACCCCCAAACTGACTTATGAATTAAAAAAAATTTAAATCCTAAGCTACTAAGTGACTTATGAATTAAAAAAAATTTAAATCCTAAGCTACCAAGTGACTTATGAATTAAAAAAAATTAAGTCATCAGGGAGTAAGTGACTTATGAATTAAAAAAAATTTAAGTCATGAGCAACAAAGTGACTTATGAATTAAAAAAAATTTAATTCACCACCTACTAAGTGACTTGTGAATTAAAAAAAATCAAGTCATCAGAGAGTAAGTGACTTATGAATTAAAAAAAATTTAATTCACAAGTCAGTTGGTGACTTGTGAATTAAAAAAAATTTAATTCATAAGTTAGTTGGTAGATTGGAAATTTTTAAGCTTATTTTGACTACATAATTATTTAATTATTAACGAAAGCTTTCAAATCCAGTTTTTAAATCATAAGATTATCACGCTAGCTTATAAATTATCCATTTCATAATTTTTCTAATCAGCATTTATCCATTAACTTATGAATTAAATTTTTTTTAATTCATAAGTCACTAAGTTGGTTTTGAATTAATTTTTTTTAATTCATAAGTCAATTACTTGCTGATGATTTGAATTTTTTTAATTCATAAGTCACTTACTTGCTCATGACTTGAATTTTTTTAATTCCTAAGTCACTTAGTAGCTTGGGAATTAAAATTTTTTAATTCATAAGTCACTTACTTGCCCATGACTTAAATTTTTTTAATTCATAAGTCACTTAGTAGGTTCTGAATTAATTTTTTTTAATTCATAAGTCACTAAGAAGCTTATGATTTAATTTTTTTTAATTCACAAGTCACCAACTGACTTGTGAATTAATTTTTTTTTAATTCATAAGTCAGTTCGTAGCTGCTGAATTATATTTTTTTTAATTCATAAGTCACTCACTAGCTTGTGAATTAAAGCCAAGCTTAAGCTAACAAGTGACTTAAGCTTTTGCAACCCTGCTGCCACAAGGTCTTCAAGTTGAGATTTTAAACGGAAGTTTTTTTTGAAGCCTTTTGAATGTGAGCATTTCAGCCATATAAACATTGCAACTTGCTGCTTCATCATGACTTATTGGAGTTCTAAGAATACTGATACCATTACCTAGCTTATCCTTTATCGAGTTTCAGTATTGTTCCAAGTTCCTATGCCTGCGATTGTAGCACGTTGCTGAGCGAACACTTTTTTTTTAATTTCACAGATTCTCGATTTTGGAACATGAAATTTTATTGAATCGCATTTGTTAAACTCCACAATAATTTGTTTGAAATTTCTATTCATTTTAATATTTCTAAGCAAAACTTCAAAATTGGCTATTAGCGGATAAAACACACAAGAAAACAAGGGGCGAATTAATCAAAACAAATCGCATTGCACAAAATTCTAAGACAGTGTTGGAGTGACCAAAAGTAACTTATTTCAAACAAATGTTAAATCTTTGTATCGAATATTTAAAAAAATTAATTATTTTTTTTAAGTTTTATTATGCAATATTTTTTAAACTTCTTTAAAGATTGTGTTTAAAAAATTTTATTAAAATCCGTTATGCCAATAATGGAATAATTGTTCCATGGCAAGTAAAGTCAGTAGTGTCTTAATTTTCCAATTTTGTTTATCAAATTATAAATGGAAAAATTAAGCAAAAGAATAAAAAATTATCAATATTCTGGGTGCCGTTTACGAAAAACATACTACGAGTATCATACTTTCGCAAACCAATTTTTTACATTCGTATGGTGGGTACCGTTATTTTTAGATAAAATGAAAATTATTTTCATACATCATATAGTTTTTAAAGAGTTTTCCAATTGATGTGGGAAGAATTTGGCAGTCTGTGGCGGCCATGTTGTTTTGGTGACATCTGTCAAATCTCTTGTTTATTATTCAGTTACTGCCAAATGCTAAATCAACATGGCAAGATAAAGTTACACAATTGAAGAGCACGTCCAAATAATAAAACTTTATTATCAAAATATGTAAGTATTCGTTAGTGCAAACGTTGCGCGTATTGCGCTAATTTTAAGGTAGACGACTCTTCAACGTTTGGTAAGAATATCTCACACAGAAGTTGGTAGCCAAAGTCATCATGCGATTTGATACCACTTTTCCTTGTGGGATTTGCTAAAGCCACCGGACTATTCGATTAAACCACAATCGACCAACGGCTTTTTGGTGAATATAGTACAGGCAATTACTTAAATTCAGCCGGATGTTTACGGACATACATGAGCCTTTCAAATATTTTTTTTGTTAATATCTCACATACAGCTTGTTATTCCATACTAAAATCTACCCGCCCTTTCTTTACAAGAATTTGAGTTTTGACCAGGGTTGCAAAAGCTTAAGTCACTTGTTAGCTTAAGCTTGGCTTTAATTCACAAGCTAGTGAGTGACTTATGAATTAAAAAAAATATAATTCAGCAGCTACGAACTGACTTATGAATTAAAAAAAAATTAATTCACAAGTCAGTTGGTGACTTGTGAATTAAAAAAAATTAAATCATAAGCTTCTTAGTGACTTATGAATTAAAAAAAATTAATTCAGAACCTACTAAGTGACTTATGAATTAAAAAAATTTAAGTCATGGGCAAGTAAGTGACTTATGAATTAAAAAATTTTAATTCCCAAGCTACTAAGTGACTTAGGAATTAAAAAAATTCAAGTCATGAGCAAGTAAGTGACTTATGAATTAAAAAAATTCAAATCATCAGCAAGTAATTGACTTATGAATTAAAAAAAATTAATTCAAAACCAACTTAGTGACTTATGAATTAAAAAAAATTTAATTCATAAGTTAATGGATAAATGCTGATTAGAAAAATTATGAAATGGATAATTTATAAGCTAGCGTGATAATCTTATGATTTAAAAACTGGATTTGAAAGCTTTCGTTAATAATTAAATAATTATGTAGTCAAAATAAGCTTAAAAATTTCCAATCTACCAACTAACTTATGAATTAAATTTTTTTTAATTCACAAGTCACCAACTGACTTGTGAATTAAATTTTTTTTAATTCATAAGTCACTTACTCTCTGATGACTTGATTTTTTTTAATTCACAAGTCACTTAGTAGGTGGTGAATTAAATTTTTTTTAATTCATAAGTCACTTTGTTGCTCATGACTTAAATTTTTTTTAATTCATAAGTCACTTACTCCCTGATGACTTAATTTTTTTTAATTCATAAGTCACTTGGTAGCTTAGGATTTAAATTTTTTTTAATTCATAAGTCACTTAGTAGCTTAGGATTTAAATTTTTTTTAATTCATAAGTCAGTTTGGGGGTTGTGAATTAATTTTTCTTTAATTCATAAGTCACCAAATATCTTATGAATTAAATTTTTTTAATTCACAAGTCATCTATAGACTTATGACTTAAGGATTTTTTAATTCAAAAATTCGCAACCCTGGTTTTGACCAATGTGAACAGGGAATGCATTCGTTCTTTCAAGAAATCTACGACATTTAAGTTTTTCACAATTCTTTTGCCGACCAACTTCAATTATATTAGATATAAAATTATATTCCTTTATTTCAGTCTTAGAAGACATAATTTTAGTACAATTCTGAAATATTTGAGGAAAGCTTAATTTTGGTGTAGTAAACATAGCTTCCTTTTGAATTTTGTAATGCAAATGTAAAAGTTCCCATCTATATAAACCTCGGTAATGTTTACCACTTAAACAGTTTTTCGTGCATATCATTCTAACGGTTCCTTTTACAAGAAAAATTATTAAGAACTAATTTATAGTTTAGAAAAATTCCCACAAAAAAGATTGTAAGACCTTATATCAAACATGCCGCCGATGTCAACATAATTCAGTTAACAAAAGGAAGCTATACGCCAAATTCAGCTTTTCTCCCCAATTTTCCGGAGTCAATGTCTACTGGACAATTTTTTGTATACAAAAAAAAAAAAAAAAAAAAAACAAAAAATCAAATCAAAGATTTCGCTCGTCACTAAAAATCAACATCAATCAACATTAGCTTCCGCTCATTGTCAACAAGAACGACGAAAAAAATCAACCTCAATATCCGA